>JAYKKI010000009.1:26535000-26890000 GCA_039881145.1 Druceiella hillmani | reverse complement strand
TGACTTGATATTTTAAATTGTTCTATTTTGCATTATAAGCACGCTACATTTATATTTCCATTGATATATGCCTTTTTTTTATTATAAATCATTTTTCAAGTTTGAATTTTCGAACTCGCGCTAAAAACGCAATTTCTGTAATGGCGGCTAGCGTGACGTCACACGCAATATAAATATAAACAGTCCTGCCCGCTGAAGGGGATTATTATTTATTATCATATTAAAATGATGTATAAATGGTGTGTAGTGACACAATGTACAAATACGCCTATAAAAAGTTCATACAAAGTATTATTTTCAGTGTCAAAATCTTAAAAGACGAAAAAAGTGGCTGCAATTAGCCCGAAGAGATCCAAACAACATTATAGCTCATTAGAATATTTTATGCGTGAAGATCAGTTCCGATATAAGTAATATTTGTATTTTAAATATTAATATCGATATCAATGCATATAAATCAAAAGAATAAGAATATTACATTTTGGTATGAATGCCTTTTACTCGTTTATGACGTCATCTAATTTTTAATTAATAACGGGCGTTTGCGACGCTGATGAATTTAAAAAAATATTGTGATTTCTTTACGTTTTTTTGTATAAGATATAAATTTATTCTTTCGAAAATGAAAAGCAATAAGCTTATTTACCTTCCAATCTAATAGGATGACCACGAATTGTGGTATATTTTCGATGTTGTCAAATAGCCTATTCGTGTGAACATTCGCGCCTGCCAGTTTAAACCCTCTGAAAGCTAAGCTTCCAATTCATACAACTGTTCCCTCAAACAAGAATTTATGACAGAATGAATTTAAAAATGTATACCGGCGTAATTGAAACAGAAATATTTTTGATATAGAAGAAAAATGGTGTGCTAAATGTAAACGAAATTTTCTAAGTTTTTAAATCAAATGATAGTAATGAAAGCAATCAAGTCAAGGACGACAGATTACGCATTGCCAATGAAGTGAATACATGTACCTATAATATAAAGTATAATTTCCAATTATTAACTAAAAATTGCTAGAAAAGATTGTTACAAAAAAGTAGAAAAATATTTTTTTGTTTGTTATGTATTTGATGAAGTTGATGAATTAGTACGTATTTTATGAAGTTTAAGTTCTTTTTTTCAAATGGTTATAAACAAATTTAAAGAATTATCATTCATAAACATACAACATTTTTCTCTGATTATTTTGAGTTCATTTCCTGAAACGTTTATAGAATCGACACGTGAGTGTCGGCTTTTTTTATTTTAAAAATTAGAAAGTATTTTCTCGCTTTTCCTTCTAATTTTCATACGAATTTTATTTTATTTTTGAAAAATAAATTAAATATTAAAAGGTTCAACAAGGTCGCATCCGTAGTATACTTTCCGTAAAACGATTCCACGTTCGTTAAAACAGTATATTATTAGTCTCAATCCAATCCAGTGATAATTTAAAGAGTAAGACACTTTAAATTTCCTGTCTCAAATGAGATTTTTGAATCGGCGTGGAAATTTAGTGAATAAATTAATATTACTTTACATTAATATTAATGTTGTGCTTATTAATCAAGGGCATTAATAAAGTAAACTTGAACCTATTACGATTATGTTTTACGAGTTTCAACAAAGTTTATATGTATGTGTATTACAAAGTATAACAGCTTTGATATTTCTAAAATTTACTTTAGTATAACTTATGAAGTTTGAGAATATTTAAAAATATAAACGCACTATTTTTAGTTTGATAATTTGATTTAGTTCATTAAAAGAATACACTTACAGGACTAGAATTTTGCATAGCTTCATTAACATATATAGGTATTAGGTACCGTAAACAAATTAATGGGTAATTGATGTAATGAGTAAATTTACTAACATAGTCTAGTGTTAAAAATATATAATACAAATACGAAAGATGTCATGTGATAATTATTCCAATTTCAGACCTCGTTCTCAAAGTCAAGGGGAAGTTTGGCCCCACATTTTTATTGGTGTGAGTATAAGCATATTATAAGTACTTGCAAGTATCCCATTAGTAATAAAACTAAATTGAAAAAGGGAATTGCGTTCCAGGTTTTTTTTAAATGTCTGTACTTATTTAATGCTACGATAAAATATAATCGCATTATTTACAAATCCCACCCCCGAAATATTAGTTTATTTGTTTTTTTCTAATTCCAGTGGATAATATAAATAGAACGCAGAACTTTCGGATATAAATAAATATTATCAATAAAGCATAAATACATAAATAATACGATAGAAACAAAAAAGATGTGAAGACAAAAAGATTTTACTTATTTATAAAATTACACTGTTAACTTAGAACGCGAAGTGCACAGGTGGTGTGCTCATTGTTACAAAGAGTGACCGCTCATAGCCAACCACTGTGCAACTATTGCGAATTATAATTACATAGTTCTAACTCAACATTTTTCAGATGACGAGAACTAATCACGAGGTCAACTGACGTATCTCCATTAGACGATGCATTTAACTCTTGAGCATCATCCACTATTAATAAAGTTGAATTATAAATTAATATTTGCACCTAACTTAACACATTGTTCCAAAATACTACACTACTTACCAATCGGACATGGAAATATCTAGATCTAGGGAGTATCAACTCTGACTCATATCCACGATTACAGCTGTGGAGTTCGATTTGAGAGTTTCATCTCGACAAATGGCTCTTAATGAAGAAAGGGTTAAATATAGATGCGCAACTCGTTTATCGGCTGCGATGCGTAACTCTCTTATCGGCTATGGAGTTCCATTCTGAAACTTCAGCTCCTGAAGTGAAGTGCTGTGAGCTGCACACTCTTAATGAAGACAGGATTAGCCATGGATGCGAAAATCGCTTGTTGGCTGAGATGCGTAACTTGCTTATTGGCCGAGATGTGTAACTCACTTGTCGCTTGCTGTGATCGATTCGGGAGCTTCATCTCGACAAGTGAGCTGTAGATTCTTAATCAAGAAAGGGTAAGTATGGATGCGTGATTTGTTTGTCGGCTGAGATTTGAATCAATGAACCGAGTGCTATTGTCTGCTTTTCATGTTAACTTTCATTTTGAAACTGAATACATGTACTTCCATCTAGCTCGATATTATACATAGAAGGAGTGAATTAATAGAAATCTGGTCCTGCAAAAAAAAAGTGAAATCGAATGTTATTTTATTTCTTCTTTATGCAATGTGGATTTGACTGTTCGACATTAAATGAATCCTCGTATACTATATGGTGTTCATCAACCGTACACCAAAAACCAATTAACACAAATCAGTAGTTTAGTCACAAGGAGTAGTTTTAATTGGTTTGTAATTTCAAATACGATGTATGCAATTGCGAACATGCCGCGTTGATTTGTTACCGGTGCCGACAGAAACAACTACCGCACGCATTTTTATGTCGCATAACATAAACATTGCAAATGGTGTTTAGGTTTTGTTTATATTAAAAGGCTATTTAATTTGTATGTATTTTTTTTATTGAGGGCGTAATTGTTTATTTCACTTTTTTAAAGTATTTATGAAAACTAGTACTGACTTGGTTTTCATTTAATGCCGAACGGTCAAATCCCCATATTTATATGAAATGCCTGTCATAACAGTATTTATTCACTAAGTAGACGCCTACGAAAATTAATCAGCATGAATAATTATCACTTTTGGACATTTTTTCTTTGATTATGTTGTTGTTCTATCTTCCTCACATTTTTTTTGTACACTGTTAGTATGTACGAGCACGATGCTTATAGTTACTCGTCTCAAAGTTTGCAGTGATTTTTCTACTTTATTATTTGCTTAATTTTTAGAAAGTAATACATTTTGATGTGGCGTTATCTACTTCTATAATTATTGCTTTATTCGTTTTGTTTTAAGTAAACTAGGTAGTTATGTTCCCACAACATATTGCAAGTTCGTGCCGTCATGGTCTCTTTCTTTATCATCCCATAAGGGCCTTGGTTCGTGATGCCTTTCCGCTACGTTTACCATACTTGTTATTTCAATATTAAATTAATAAATTGATATAAAAATTTATATCACAGGTGTAAAAAAAAGTTAATTTAAAATAGTTACCTCGCTTTGTAAATTATATCGATCAGTTTTTGCTATCTCACTGTATTTTATGATTTTACAAATTCAACATACCTGACAGTACATGCCATCATGTGCACTTTCTTTATCATCCATAAGGGCTTGATTCATGATGCCTTTTCGCTACCAAACGTTTACTATATGTATTATTTTAACATTAAATTAATAAACTGATACAAACATTTATGTCACAGGTGTAAAAAAAAATTTAATTTCAAATAGTTATCTCGTTTTGTAAATTGTATCGATCAGTTTTTGCTATCTCACTGTGTTTTATGTTTTACAAATTCCACATATCTGATAGTACGTGCCACCATAGTCTCTTTCTTTATCATCCCATAAGGGCTTGATTCATGATACCTTTCCGCTACCAAACGTTTATCATATTTGTTATTTCAATATTAAATTAATAAACTGTTAAAAAAATGTATATCATAAGTGTTAAAAAAAAATTAAATATAAAATAGTTACCTCGTTTCGTAAATTATATCGATCAGTTTTTGTTATTTCTCTGTATTTTACGTTTTTACAATTTTTGGATAATATCACGAGTTAAAAAAACATGAAGTTAGAATTTCCTATATTCGTCATTCTCCACAAGTCATCTTATGCAAAATTTATGATTATTTGCTTTAGCAATACATTGTTAAAAGTTATTAATTATAAACTTGAGATCGTGGTCGGACAGTTCCACAACTCTTTGTTACAAAAAAACATTATACTAAAGATGCGCTTAATATCCGTTTGGAAAAAATCTTTTAACTCGTATATATCTGTAAACAACATATAGCCTGCACGACCTAAATTCTTTGCTGCTTTATCGCAGACTGCACACTGCCAACTAAAATAGTTTTGATAACTTTTGTTGGGTGCACAATTCTTAAAATGTAATTATCTGTTTGTCGACATGATTTTATTAAACGTCTGTAAGATTACATAGAGTGGAAATACATATAAATTTTAATCGACTCCTAAAAGGAAGTGGTTCTCTAATTAACATTGATTTTTACGAATGTTGACGCATATCTCTGGAATTTATGAACTGATTTGAATATTTTTTTTAGAGGAGTATAACTCAAGGATGACCTATACACTCCAGACCTGTGCTCCGGACATAAACAGTGCTACTCCTCAGCGTATGACACTACGTCATCCCTAATTGAAGGCATTTATTTCGTTGCACACGTTTTTATTTGCGAAGCAATCACATCATCAGCTGTGTCAGGATCTGATGATGGTGTTATGGGTTTATGTCAACGGATCTCCTCTCCTTTCTCTTTAGTTGCGTTTAAAAAACCTTTCTTCATAAAATTGGCGTGTTTAGTATTGGATGTACATGGAATATAAATATTAACCCTGTTTTAAATTAAATATGTATCAAGAAAGTATTATTTTATGAAGAACTGACAAGGTAAAAATAATTGTCATACATCCATTCCTTTTAAGTACGTACTTATAATTATCAGCGGTTTGGAATCAGTGCCAGGCCAAAAAAAAATTCATCCATCGATGCAGGGACTCAATATTAGCGCGAGATTCATTTGTCGTTTTGTGCTGGTGAGTGATGTTGCCTTTAAAAGGTATTTTATTTTCCTTTGTATTTGACTTTGAAATTGAGTTTTTATCCTTTTATTTTTAAATCCCGTTGTGAACGGATTTTCCACCGAATGATTATTTTGAAAATATTTAAACTATTCAAAAGTCAATTCAACAATCCACTCTTTGCTAGAAATTTATACATGTATGTATACGTATAAACAAGTGGTGAAATTGTCGTTTATTTCGATACAGACGAGCATAGACCCCCTCGTGCTAACATACACCGCTCTCTTGAATTTAAGCTGCTTCCCAAGCAACCGTACCGCCATTTAGCGGCCGTCATTTGACATTATGCGGCGGCCGTAACATGACGGCCTTCAAGAGTTTGACCCGAAATATTAAGTAAAATGACGTTGAAGTTATGACGGTGTTACAATTTTATATTGTAATTAAATGTAATTGTTTCATGAGTCATTTTAGGAGATTATATTTCGTAGCTGAATGAATTGAAAGAGAATTGTAATAAGAACTGAGCTACACTTAAAATAAACCTCTCACTAAGAGCTAAGCGGACGCATCGCTACGCACAAACATCCATGGCTGCAGACAAGACCCTGCTCACGATGCGCCGGTGAGGATTCCTATCTGAAAACAAGCACTATGGAATACCAGCTTTAGAGAGTATATAATAAATTGAATATTGAAAATTGAATTCATTACAACGGCTGCTATGCCCACCTGATTTCAATCGATCTTTGTAACTTATTTTGGTTTCATTTGAACGGACTGGCATGGACATTTTAGAAAAAGACCGCCTACAGAGAATCACCTCATACTAACTTTGAGGTAGCATCAAAAATAATTACCAAACTCGGGGGGGAGGGCTTAAAAATATTTCTTCCACGCTGAAGATGAAAAGGTTATTTTTAAAAACAGATATCAGTAATTTTTCTGAATGTCGATGCATTTCTCCGGAATTTATGAACTGATTCGAATATTTATTTTTATTTAGAAGAATATAACTCTAGGGCCCTGACCTGTGTTATTAACTTTCATTATCATAGAAAAGAATATTGTTTAAATGTATTAATTACAATTCTTATGTTTTAATATTTTAAGGATTAGGTAATGATGAAAATTGTTTTCGTGATCTATTTATCCTCATTTTCATTACCTCAGCTATACACAACGGTTATCTGCTGCAAACGTACTCTACTCCTAAGCTTTCTTCTCCCTCATCCCCTTCGTTGGATTTCTTGTAATTTAGTATACAGCCCACTAAATATTTCTCGCGACCCCTATTTAGTTTAATTTTAACATTTCGCTCCGCCTGTTTTTATTATAATACCTGCCTTATTTATTAAGTTGGTTTATAAGTTTTCAAAACGTAAAAAATACGTCAAACCGTGTAGTAGTCTTTGTGTGATGCCTAAACAAAGTTTCAATCTTTTCAGAGGCTCCTAGATGGTTAATATTATCATCAATATATTGCACAATAATTTGGCTGGTCCAACCTATACCGTGCAATATTTAGCGCAATACGTTCACAGCTGACATTTCTGTAACCGACATATGGAATAAAAAGAAAGCAAGTTGTGTGACCATTGCATTATTATAATAAAAAAGGAGGAGAAAAATAATAGCCTATAGATGAAAGAATGGTTCAAAAAAGAAATGAGTGTACTCATTTCTTTTTTTCATTTCTTCTCTCATTATGATGACGGTATATTATTCGGTGAACTCGTGAGAATGGTTACACCATAAATTGAAAATAAAGAGATACTGCAAGTGCTATTCCTCCAAGTCAACATTTATCAATAAATACTTTTGAAAATTTAAAATTTACAAACGCTATACCACCACAATCCATAGGCAGAATTGTAATTGAAACTTGAAGAGTCTATGTGCACAGTCTGTAAGATTACCTATAAGAAGTAAAATACAAAAAATATTCAAAACTTATTTTATATATGACAAATTACATTTTATTGAAAAATATTGAGAAATGGTATTAGTCCCTGAAGAGTTTACATGTAGTTTTTGTGCATGCGGGTCAAAATAAACGGGGTTTTATAGCATGGTACTGGAGAAGAATTAATTTGCACAGAACCCCTGAGAAGAGTTTCCATTTATCCCTCAAACAATATATGATTAATGGCATTATTTGCAAACGATTGTTGCTTCATTTTCATTTTCTGAAGTTCTACTGCCCAAGCTGAAGCAATTATGTAGTAATTAGTTTGAAGCTGTTCAAGGTATTTGGGTGCTAGCGACATTAATTCTTTGAACTCATCAAGTTTCTTTTCCTTCTTTTTAGAGAACCATTTTTATGCTATAAATAAATACGTACATTAATAAACATATAATTTTTGCAGTTGCCACAAACATAAGCTGGATGAAAAAGTATTGTGAATGGATTTAATAACTAATGTAATTTTCCAAATTATCTGGTAGATGGAAAGCATGTGTCAATAAAAAATCACCATATACCTACATATACCACCATACATACTACAATTAAAAAAAAATTGTAATATCGTATTGTCGGTAGTGGTATATTATAATTATGAATTTATTATGGTTGATGTTGGTATTAATGAGCAAATATCAGTCAGAGCTGTTTTGAGTCATTGTGAATTTGGAAAACAATTATCAGCTAAAATACTTAAAATCCTCATTACCAAATAATGAAGAAAAACTAACTTTTATCTTTTTTGGTGATGATGTTTTTTGTCAGAAAATGTCATGACTCCTTATAAATAAACAGTATTGATAGCGGAAGAACGATTTTTATTATTGACTAAGTCGTGCATGTTGCATTATAGCAAACTTGTTTACGATTTTAGTTTCCAAGTTCGATATATTTCAGCGACCTGTGTAGCTATCTCTTGAGAATCCCAAATCATTGTCTTAGCATGTTGCTATTTGCACAACATTTAGGAAAAAAACACTTACATACATGTGAAGGAAGTCTGCAAATAAAGGAAATTTTGAGTCAGGAAATATAGCTGAAGGAACTTGGATAGGGCAATCAAAATTGCTTGAGATAACTCTGCCATTGCGATTGTGATTTCTTTAATGAGGGACAAGTTTCGTGGGAAAATAAAGTTTCTGAAACTGTATAGATATAAATAAATAAGCTGTAGTTACTTACACTGGTTCTAAAAGTGTTATTATTATTGATATTAACCTTTATCCTCCTTTATCTGAATAGTATTTTGTGACCTACTTGGTTCTTTTTGATCAGATAATACATTTCCTCAAAATAAGATAAAGTTGGTTATGTTATTTATTCATAAGAGAAAAATCTTAATATTTACAGTTTTTTTCAACGTAATTTATGTTTTCTGTTGTCACATACCCGTATCTAATAGACAATACAAATTGTTAAGTAGGTAATAGACATAAAATATATGTAAATTAAATAAAAAAATGCACTAAAAAAATCTATTTGAATTTTGATATTTGGCCTCCAGTTTAGGTAAATTAATCGTATAGATAATAGCAACCTTTATAAGTGTCGTTGTTTTTATAACTCATTAATATATTAAACGAAATAAATGAAAAAATATATTTTTACATAGCACATTGAAAATGTTTAAAAATAGTTTATATAGTTTTAAAAATATTTCAAGTTTCGTTATATGTAGTTGAGACATACGAACAGATACATATTTCAATATAAGATTGCTACTGATTGCTTGTAGCTTTTTATTGCTAAATTAATTAATTAAAATAACCTAAAATTGGTTCTATTAGGTTCGTCTATTCCATCACCGCTATTCTTAGAATCCTTTATCCGCCTCGATCCTTTTCTGAAGCTATTGCGTAATGGATTAATTTTTTTAACTAACTGCGACTTATCGGAATCCGGATAGTTTTCTCTATATTTACAAAACAAGTCTTCGTATTGTTATTTTTTTAATTTTGTTACTATAATATTTGCTCTTGACATCCCATAATGCTGGTGAACTAAAATACAAACATACTGAAGTAATGTTTTTTCATCTTTTAATCTCGTAGCCATATTTTACTGTACAACTGTCAAAATAGAACTGAACTGGTATTGCATAATATTGTGCACAATATTTGACAGATTGCATAATAAAATTCAAACTCTGAATAACTCGATGTATTGCGGAATCTTTCAATATGAATTACAGATCGTCAATATTATTGTACTATATCCAATTATTGTGCAATATATTGACCGTCTTTAAACAAGTTGCCTTCAGTTTTTGAGATTGACCTTAAGTTTCATCAGAGTTATTTGTATTGAGGTACGAATACATATATAGTTAATTGCGTCTTATCTAATGTAGCAATATACAAAAGCTATGAACTTTAAATTGGTTAGTGATAATCTTAGATCGTTCCATCTAAAGCATAACAAAACATTCTGGCGGTACTTTAAATTTTTACCAAATAATGCAAGCACCGCTAAAATTATTGCATGATGCCCAAAAGAAACAGGCAAACAAATAAATATTGGTCGTAATAAAGAAACATTTTTGAGTTCACCAACACCAGTCAATTTTAACAATGGCAGACATGCAGCCTTATAAAGGTATAAATATTCACTATCGGAGAATAAAAAAATGGTCAATGGGCGTCAGAATACGCACAGAGTAGGGTACTGTAGCTGTCTATAAGTTTGAAATTGTTGTTGCAAATCAACTGAAATAATTTTGAGAGAAAACTCTAAACAAATGCTAGTATCTATATTTTTTGAACTTTTTTTCAAATCACACGTTTCTTTAGAGTTTAATATTTTTGAAATGAGCGGACGAACTTATATTCTTACAAATCCATTATCCTTTATATCCATTTATTTGTAAGATTATATTTTTAAACATTTGTCATAATAAGCCACACGTCGAATCAAGGTTGCCTACGTTAGCTAAAAATGTTTGAACTGATGCAACAAAAAGAAGCTTCCAATAAACCAATTATGACAGAAAAAAATCAAGATTAACGGTCCATCACTTACAGTTCATCCGATGTACATCATCAGGGCTAATTGCATTGAGGTAAGAATAAATAGATAGTAAATTGCGTCTTACCTAACATAGCATAAACAGCAATTGAAAAAGAAAGGCTATGAACTAAAAATTGGTCAGTAAAACTAACTAAACATTCCTACGATACTTTGAATTTTTCTTCTAACTAACATTTTTTTCTAAACTATACCTATACAGAAGAAAAACTGTATATTTTTTTAGTAAAACCTATACGGTTTTTTCTGTATAGTTATTGTTCTACATTAAGAAACCGTTGGAAATGACATTTCTTACCAATTTCCTCAAACAACTTAGCCCTATCCAAACATTTTAATGACACCTCTGAATATAAAATTTATCTGCGAGTCTTAAACAATTTTGTTATTTTGGTGATATCTAGGTCATTAGCCACAGTAATGTTTTACGTTTACCTGATAGGTATATCATCTCTGTGCCTTAGAGGATAGCAAGGTGAATTTTGAGAAACTATGGATTATATAGAACAACGTATGATTGAATACATAATGAAATGAGTTATAAAAACAACGACAGTTATAAAGGTTGATATTATCTATACGATTAATTTACCTAAAATGGATGCCAAACATCAAAATTCAAATAGACTTTTGTCACATAGTTCAGTTCTTTCATTTTATATTTTATGTCCATTACCTATTTAACAATTTGTATTGTCTATTAGCTAAGGGTTTGTGACAACAGAAAACATAAATTAAGTGGAAAAAACTGTAAACAAGAAGATTTTTTAAAAGCATTTTTTTATAAATTAAATCTCGAATGGTTTCTGCTACTATCCATCATACCTACAGTCTGCTATGAGTTTTGTTTAAAATACATGTTTAATTCCGAAATGCAACGAAAACATTAGTTGGACACTTGGACAAAACAAATTTAAAGCCCACTTTTTGTGAAATGTCACGAAAACAATATTCATCATTTTGGAAATTCCATATGCCGTCATTTCATTTCTAAATACAGATAAATACCAATAAAATAAGATGCAATGTAATATAATTATTGTATAATTTTTTGGACAAAGTTTTTTTAGTTTCACAACCATTACGATCTAAAAAGTTGAATCATCTAAAATATGAAAATTATAAAAAAAATTTCTTTCAATTTTATTATTTAGGTACGGTACTGTAGGTATACGATACTGTGTTACGGTAGCCAGAGGTTTGAAAGTTGTGTGATAAGTTTGTGGTTGTGTGTCTGAATGAATTGCTTTATAATTCTATAAAATAACAACATTTTCACGATTGTCAATTTTCATACGTATATTAGTATCTTTGGTATTATTATAGACCTACATAGATATATAAAACAGTTTTAACAAATCTACATACATAAATTAAGGGTGTTAAATATTTTGTATTAATGAAACAAGCGGATCATATTCAACAGCAATAAATCTACGTGATACCGTACAATAGTTTTCCTCAATATGGGTAATCTAATCATACATATAATTATATCATAATTAATTAATTATAATTAATTTTTTATTGATTATTCTTCTAAATTTTTTACATACCTAAGGTCAATCTATAAAAAATGGTAAATGTTTTAATTTTGTCAACTCTACTTATTACTATTATTTTAAAAATAAAGTTTATAGTTTTGGATTCCTCGCGTTATCAGTTTTTTTACTCTAATATAAATTTTTATAAGAAAGGAAATTAATTTGAAAAAAGTGAATATCTAAACAATATTTCGACGTAGATTGTACTGGCAATAGATTGTACTATAATACAATTATGACCTTAAACGCTTACTCGCTTCACAGAATCTTAATTAACATATTCATAATTAAATCATTATTAAAGGGCACACCACTTCTTGAAAAAATTGTGTAAGTTTCATTTCACAATGCTATTTCCTCTATTTAAAGTCAATAAATGTCCAAGTACCATAAATTTAATGTTATTGGAAACGAAATAAAATGAGGTCAAACTCGCTTTGCTAGAAGTTGAAAATGCCGCTTTTATATTAGGCCCTACCTCATAAATAAACCAATGGCAATACTCCGGCGTGACCAACATATGATTATTAATTCACGAAATCCTCGACTCATCAAGTTGGCAGCAGTGTGAACTTTGGCAAATGGTGGATTACGTTACTTTTTCTCGTGCTCCTTGTAAAATATTTACGTAAAATTGTGATATTTTCGTTGCGCAGTGTTTCTGACTAACCTAAACATGTCGGAAACACTGCCTCCCACAAAAAGACATTTGACTAGACAGCTGGTAAGTACTTTTTCTTATATATTCAAGATATTTTATCCCGAGTGACGCCATGGTGGCTTTATCTGGGATCACGTAAACATTAAAGGGTGCATCACTGCATTGTTTATCGATTTATAGAAAATTAATTTGTTTTATTAATCCCCTGCGACGCATTTATGAAGAAATTGTAGCTGACAAACGAACGAGCGCGTTCCGCCACTGTTGTAATAAGTTATTGTTGTTCGCCAATTTTTGAATGCGGCTGCAACTCACGCATGCGAATAAATGTCAAAATCTATATGTGCCATATGTTTTTGCAGTAGAAATTCTTGTTATCGCAAATTATACGCCGTTGTTGGTAATGAAAATTAAATAATTTATTTCATGAAAATTCGAACTCACGTAATAAACTTACGTATAAGTGCTAAGTGACTGAGGGACGACCTGCCAAAACTGAAAGTTCTGCATTTATTCCCCGGTGCATACAATATTTATTTTACATTGTTATTGTAAAGATTGAAATAACTTTATTTTTAACAGTTATCCAAATGCTTTATTAAATTTAGTGATTCGGTTGACAATATCTTAGTTTTATTGACATTGACAAATGTAGCGACGTAAGGTTAAATGACTGAAGTTTAAAGTTACTCCCGTAAATATTGAGAAAACTATCAAAATGTAAAACTTATTCAGTACAGTCATATATTACAGCAATGTGCCTTTTTTGAAATGTCTAAAGGAAATAATTAATTAATTAAGTGCTTTATTTTATTAATTGTAGAGTCATCTAGATTTAATTTAATATATTTATTATCGTTTTACAAATGTAGCTATTAATTTATCGCGTTACGTTATTTTAAAACTTTCCGTATGCAACTTTCAAATATTATTTTATCAAAATAATTATTATATTGTTTCTAGTAGTCATAAATTTATGTAAAAATCACCTTGTAGTTTTTGAGGATAACATTAAAATTTGAATTACATAAATTTGCTATACAATTTGACCAACTTTCTTTTTTGTGTTTGTTCGAAACTAGATTAGCTTTAAAAATATATTTCTCTTTTACACTAAAATGAATGAAGTTAAAAGAATGTTTTAAATGATAATAAAATCTTAATTATAATCCATACTTTCTAGATTCTGTTGCTCGTGATTTATGTTATATTACTTTGTACAAATATATCTAAAATTTGTTAAATTAATTATATATAAATGTTTAAAATTATGTTCTTGCAATTGAAAATCTGGAACTTTATTAGACTTTCTTGTTTGCATCCACCAGAGTATACTTTTTGAATAATTTAAGATAGACGCTTTACAATATAAATAGTATATCAAACCAATTGAAAAATAAAATCTCTAATTTTCAGTAAAAATACACATATTACAAGTACTTGTACGAATAGCTTTAAGCAAATATGTCATTATACAAAAGCAATTTGTTTTAAAATAAGAAATAATTAAGACATAAATAAGTCATATATGAATGTCATGTAGTATAAATGTGTACATGCAAGTTTGACTTGTAACTGGATTGGTCTCTATCGAGGAAGTTGAAGTCGATTTGAAAAAATTTAGAGTTAAAAATTTTTTTGTGATATCTCTTGTTCAATAATTTGAACTAGTATTATTTTTGAACTTTATAAGTGTTGAATATTTTTTGTACGAACAATTAAGAAAATTTCTTTCCGTTGCAGAAGTGTGCTCGCAACTACTTAATTTTGATATATTATTCGAATTCACTATCAGTCCATATAATTAAATTAGGTCATACAGCAGATTGGTTAAGGAGTGATATTAACAATAAATTAATTTACTAATCCATGTCATCACTTGGATGGATATAACCGATAGGATGCTTTCTTGCTTCTCAACGCTTCTATTGGGCTGAATACACTTTTTTTTAGTCATGCTCATTATTGAGATGAGTTTGTCAAAAATGTGCACATCTGACTTATGAATGACCATTTCATATAATTTTTCACACGGCCACATTTCATTATTAAAAAAACTCCGATGACAAGCACCAGTTGGAAACTTGAATTTCATAATAAAAATATCTACATTACTGACTAAACATTTAGAGAACTGAACGGATATATACATAATGAAATAACACAGCACTATCTAAATGATTCCTAATAGAACTACTTCCAAGATATTGCTGTAGTGAATTTGGTTGTATGATGGCATATTTACTTGGCCACATGAGATAAAATATTCATTAATTAATTATATGTTTTATTTTTGTTAACTCAAATGAAGTGCCATTTTACAAAAATGCTGTTTTTGATTGAAAAAGTAAAAAATTATAGTGTAGAATATGCTTTATGCCATGTACATAATTTTGAAATGCAGCTTGACATATTTCTTTTTTCCAATAATTGAACTTGCAACCATCACTATTTTGAAACCCAATCGGACCAATTTAATCATCTATATACTTATTCTAGATACTTGTGCTATTTTTGTGCCAAATTTCCTCCCGAATTAATGAGAAATGTGGCATTTACACAGATACAATAACTGTTTTACATAGTCGCACCATAAATTCTACCTTAAAAATGCATGCGCGCACCAAAATTTTCAAATTGACCTTCACACATTTGTTTTTGTAACACAACTAAGTGAATCTTTAAATAAAACCGTTATTTCATCAGAATGCCTTGAACAGTAAACATGGAGTAGTATGATTTCTGGGAAAATCTTTCTTTTTGTTATTATAAAAAGAACCGAAGACTCGATTTTTAAACTGCTACCATAAAGAATGTAAAAAAGTAACCATATTTCCAAGACATTTCCTCTATTGAAGACAGACTGTGAAAGATTAAACTTGCATAACTAGAATCTCAGAAATCATCAATGTAGATTCCGAAAAGGGTTTAGAGAAATTCACTCTGAAGATAGAAAATTATAGCCCCTAAGGTGGAAATATTGCCAAGAACCATGTCCCTTATAATAAAACTAGACCTCAAATTTATTACGGTGATTGATAGCAGGTCTGTGAAAAATATGTAAAAAGCCTTGGTTAGAAGCTTTACCTGAATTTATTTGCTGCTGATGATTGGTCCTCTGGAAGCCCAGACTTAAACTTCCCCAAAAAATATTGGACCTTTAAAGCAAATTTGCTAGAAGAGAAACAGCTTTAATACCTCTGTGAATAATGTGTATGGTAATAAATGACCGGCTGGAACGTTTGAGGAAGCATGTGAACGTAAAGAGTGGACATTTTGAGTAATTTTATTTTTTTAAGTTCTCTAAAAAAAGATTAAACATAAATTATTTTGTTTTTCTCTAAATTACACCCCTTAGTATGAGAGAATTGATGGTGGGACTATGTGAACATTATATGGTCACATCACAGTAGAATGTGGGAAGAACTTTAAAATTACAAAAACTGTAATGTTTAATAAGGTAAATCTTCTGAAGTGCAAGATTGAAGAAAACAGAAACAGCAACAATTAGGAACGCAAATGGTTCAAAAGCTGCAATTATTTGCAGCGGCATCCTATTTCTCACTGCTGAAGTGCAGTAAGAAATAGGATGGCATAGCCTGATCATACTTGGTTCACTTGACATCTCTGGTCATATAGTTTATATAAATACACCATATGACCTTTATATAATTCCATTTGGGTTATTGGCAATGAAAAAGAGGAAAGTTAAACTATAGGCTGTAAGGCTTGACTAAACTCTAGGCAGTCGGCACCTTTTGAAGCAGATTGTAGTAAACAAATTTCCCCGCTTTCAGTTAAGACTATTTGAGCACCAGGTTTCTTAATATGATGGACTTTATACTTATTGTATATGGTACCAAATAGTTTTTTATAATTTTCGGAAGCACCCCGTATGGACATTTTACCTTCAATCACTTGAGTCATAGCTTCATTTAATTTCTCCTCGGTGTAATTTTTATAGTCTCGAAACCCTAGTTTTTTCTTGTATCTACATGGAATTTCCTGAAACACCACATAAAATAAACAAAAACATACACAAAGTACTAGGAACAGGAATGCTTTTGTTATGTGTCATACCCATATAGTTGATCAAAGACACAATGTGCAATGTATTCCTGAGCGACGTGATAAATTTTGAGGTTAGAATTTTGTTAATTTTTTAAATTAATGTTTGATATAGATACCATAACACGGTGTGCACACATTTTTGAAATTATATTAAAATGTGAATAATAACTATCAGTAAAGTTTCGCAACATTGGGAATTCTCAAGATGGCCAGTCGAAGTGTTTTACAGCTAGACGAAGATGACATGACTAACAAAGTTGTCAACATTGAAAAAAGGCAAAAAAGCACTCAGTTTTTACCAAAATTGCATATATATAAAGAATAAAAGTTTTGATCAGAATCGTCCCATGCATTAATGTAACCCTGGTTGACACAAATATATAGTACACAAATATATAAAATACATATCTATAATCTGTTATTTCGAGATTTATTATTAACAATCAACTCATTTGTAACAGAAGGCTGGAAAGAAATATAATTTTTACTACCAATTATGTAACTAAAACATTTTTTACTCCATTTAAAAAAAATTTACTGTTTATGAAGATAAGGTTCTGTGGTTTTATTGGAAAAATGTCTGAAATTAATGAATCTTTGTGATTTCGTCATGTTCGTCTGGTGGTCCATAGGTCACAGCATCATAACTCATTCAGTTTAACACCAAATCACTTGAAATTTTACAGGAAGATTTAATTGAATTATGTAAACACCTAGACATACCTTCCCATTGAACTCAAAGGTGAAAATTTTTTTCCAGACCTCATCGCGCGAGATGTCCTTGAAAAGGTTTTTTTAAAATGTGTCATACCCCAACTTTTTAACCATATAAGTAAAAAATCTAAAAAAAACAAGATAATTGCATTTACTAAGCAGTTTGATGTAAAATTATTTCAATTAAATAATATATCGGGCAATTAAGTCTTATGAAAATGTCTGCAACCTCAGCTGTAGTGTGTTAAATAAGGTTGCCAATGACCTTTATGTGGCCCACACCATAGTGTGATTAAGGGATCTGAAGTCACAAGTGACATGAACTTTATCTTCACAAAAAGATTACTTTTATTATCTAGGGGTGCTCCTCATCAGAATTATATTAATAAGTTTACGAGGCATGGATCTCTTAAAACAACCAAGTTATTTTCATTATGTCTTTTATAGATATAATAGACAATATTTGTACATGGTCAAAAATAATGTTAATGTTTGTAATAGTTTAATAGAAATGCTCTGCCCTTAATATTCAAACACCTAACAAGTTTTCTTTTTCATGATTTATTTCATCAGTGCTCGATTCACATAGCACAATCACAAAATTTTATCGTCTGGATCTTGGTTGACTCGTGTATAATTTTTATAACATTAGTGTTATCAGACTATTTTATTATTATTCATTTGTGTTTTAACTTTATTTCAAAATTTTTTAGGGTTGTAACATTTATATATTTCTGGGAATTATGCAATACAGTTATAATGAATTTCCGTCAATGGAGAGAATTTCTGATTCTCCTTTGTTTCTTGTATCATGATGATTTGGTAACACTAACAGCACATATTTTTCATCTTCACTTCAATCTATGTTCAGTTTCTTTGAATGAAATTTTTTGTAAATTATCCCAAGTTTCTCTAATGGTCTAAAAGTTACTTTGTTTGCTTTACAAATTTCGTTGTTTGTGTTTTGGCATTTTCCAACATTTATATAATTTCATCAGAAATTAAATATGTTGCATTATTGTTCCGAGCATATGCAAACCCAGCCACTCAGTTAGTCCATGAAATTTTTCAGGAAGCCGTAGTTGAAATACACGAATACTTAGAAATTAAGCAAACATTTAATTTTCTGAAGTACCCTCCCGTCGAACTTTGGGACAAAAGATTTTTTTCCGAACTAATTAAGCAGGGTTTTATTGAATATGTCCTTACTTGCTTCGTGGAATATGAGCCTCAAAAATGTTTTGCGGTATATTGTATTTTATGGTTATATAAAATAGAGATATCTATAAGTAACGAATTTATAGATGTCTCTATTTTATATAAACATAAGTAAGCGAGTTTTATTCTTCTATAATATATTTCAGGGTTTTTGTATTCCATCAAATAACCCTTATACTACATTGTGGCCGTTCATCTATCACAATTTTTGACAGTTTTAGATTTATGTGTATACAATTTTGTAAATAGATCAGGATATAGGAGTATTGCGTTCTTCCAAAATTCAATAAACGCTCTAATGATTGTCTTCATGTTTGCCTGTTATTAAATGTTTCGTGGATGTTAACTTTTTTAAATTTGAAGCAACTACATCTAACAGAGTGTTTAGGCATGTGCACCAACTACTTAAATATTGTTGCCAATTGTTAGTTGTTAATACATTTTATGTCATTTCATTTAATTTCTTAAGTAAAGTTACTTAAAGAAATTTACCATTGTAGAAAATGTATATAGCTATTAGTTTATAATTTTACTATCTACTATCGTTCCCACCACTTGTATATGGCGATAGCTATGATTGTTAAGATTAATATAATTGAATTAATTAACTTTAATTTATTTCCAATAAAAGTTTTTGCCTAGATAAGTGCATACAATGTCATTTAAAATTTTTTGTCTATAACATTTTAGATTTTGTTATAAACTGAAATAAAACCAAATATAGGTCGAAATTCAATTACATTGAGTCTCAGATTATTCGTAGGCTTGTAGTTTTGTGTATTACACATTCAACTGGCATTAAGTAGGCAGTAGTAATATCTAAACATATTAAAAAATCTTTATTTTAAGAGAAATGAATATAAGTGAAGGTGATTTGCAATGATACTTCATGGATAACAATTTAATAATTTAGTTATTTAGAAACAAATTTATAAGTATATGGTACAACACAGATTAAGTTTTATAACAATAAAAAGTAACAGCAGCCTGCTTACAGGTCTGAATCAGTATCAATAAATTTGGTTGTAAATTATACTGAAAAATTAAGGAGCTATTTACAAAATCCCGCTGCTCGTAAAAGGATATTTACCCTTGCACTAGGATGCCGCTTGTTGCGTGCAACAAATTTATAGTATGTTCGCATTACCTTGATCGTGGTTAAAATTAAAATATTTGTTCAATATTTGTTTGGTAACCAGTTTTATTTATGTTGTATTATTAAAATTATGTCGATAAAACAGTAACATATATTAGTAGTAATACCGTATTAATTACTATTTCAACCATTAACCAGGCCAACTAACTAGAATGGCTGTAATAAAATATGATAAAATCAATGCATTTTATTTTCTACATGTGGCTTTATAGAGGTAGCCATAACTAACTCATGACTACTACTTAGTGCCTACTATTCTTTTGCCATTTGACACGCGCTTTGGTTGATCTATTTGGTTTTTGTCTGTAAATTAAAAACACGGCTTAAAAATATAACAACTAAATGTCATATAAAAATTGTGAATAAAAATTTAAATACAAAAAAAGATTTTTCTAATACTTTCTAAAGCTGCTGATGCGCTTGCTTCCTCCGTCCTTTCCAAAATGCTTAGTCTATAAGTAAACAACATAAGTTTTATTTAATATAAATAATTTAATAGAGTACCAATGATTTTAAGGTCGGCCTGTTATAAACTGACATATTCTAGAATACAAAAAACTATCTTAATAAACTGCCATTTTATTGGTGACAAATACGACATTTCTTACTTTCATTTGAGGTTACTGCCTTAAAGCCACCTCTCAACTATCTTTAAAGTAATACGGCATCACATATCGAATATTAGAAAATATAATTTTAATAAAGTCTGTAATTAAATATAATTTGGAGCTTTGGATATCTCCAATTCTTTGTTAATATATTTGAAAGTCACAAATTTTTAAGTCTAATAATTTGCAAATAAAACAAAGTAAGATGTGTAAAGATTAGTAAAAAGATAGTGTAAAGATTTATTTTCGAACTAGCTTTGTCCTGTTTAGAAAATATTAATAAGTTAATTGTAAGATTAATGCACATAAGGCTACCTATTATAAAAATTATAAAACCAAACTTTTTTAACTATAATTAATATTGTAACGTGAAACTGCCATATCTTCGTTTTAATTGGTAGATTGTTATAAAACATAGCCTATGTATTACCTCAGAGCCAACAGAATCCACCAGTAAAAACTTTATCAAAATTATTTTAACTACTCTTACATGGTGCGTGAACAAATAAACAGGATTTTGTATTCTGTTACATTTGTTATGTTTTTATATAGTATTTCTAATTTAATATTTTTTTTTAAAATATCTTCTATGTACAGACAGGTCAATTCTATAGTTTTATTATACGAATTAATGTAATGCTAAAGTATGTTTGTTTATCCTTTTTTCGGATTACAGAATTAAGGAATTGATGTGATTTTTATACAAAAACGGGAGGGGTGATTATATAGGGTACTTTTCATTATAACGAAAGTCTTGTTTGAACCTGAAAAAGTACACAATGGGAATAAGGAAGCAGCGTCGCAACGGACTCATGGGTCAACGTAATTTTTTGAATCGTAACATATACAAAACACTCCTTTAGAGCATCAGAATTACTACTTATAATATAAATGTAAAAATTTGTTTTTGTCCTTTTTTCATGTCACAGCTGAACAACCTTTCAACATGATTTCTTGCCTAATGGTAGTTTGCTTACCAAGAAATGAGATAGGATATTTAAACAATGTTTATATAAATATGTGTTATTCTAGAATGTTAGTCTGAATTTTTTATAAAAAAAAAAGGATTCAAGGCTTTCCATCCGTTTTGACATGTTCGAAACTCAAATCAAAACTAGCAAACGAATGGGTGAAATAATTCAAATACTTCTTAAAAGTTTACTTATTACAATAATTTACTAGAATGAATAAGTGAAATGCAATACACAGTCGAATAAATGGAATGAAATCGAAACTAAACACAATAAGGCTGAGAGATAATTAATTTGATCGTGAATACAACGATATAATGACTACGGTGAAGATACTTTAAAATTATAACTTTTACACGCATTTAGATAAAATTCATAAAAATGTGTCAAACACGAGTAGAACTCGCACTACAAGGGTTCCATACATATTTAGGCAGTTAGAAATATTTATAGCTACATAGTTTTTCTATTAAACTATTTGTCAATATTAATTTTTCGTAGCATAAATATATTTAGTAGTTTCGTAAATAAGGGGGGAAAGTTAAATTTTCGTATATTTTTCGAATATATTTTTCAAATTACAATTTAAAATATTCGTGTGTACCTCATAAGCAAATGATGCCCATAAGATATATAACATTTAAACAAAATGAAGGCCTTTATTTATCTCTTTAAATTTTTTATTTGAAAATTAATAAAACTTAGTAAAAAATATATGGGCTAATAAGATGCATTGCTATGTCAATTTAATGTTTATATGTCACATGATTTCTGAGAAAATCAGTTAAGAAAGAAAAACATAAATATATTGCCTACTACAGGTTCATAGGCGTAAAAACAGTGTTTATTAAAACAAATTAAAACATCTAGATTAATCACTTCAGTTTTTCCTTTGCAAGGGTTTCTAAAAAACTCTATTTTTTATAATTTTGGGATCAGTAGTCTCGGAATTAGGATGCTTTATTTTCAGTATATTTTTTAAAATATCTAAAATTATTGAAAAAAATTACCCTTGTACTTATTCCTTTCAAATGATTCTCCACACTATATATGGAATTTTAAAAAAATTCAATAAGTGTATATCCCCCTGTATACGTACGTAATTTCGATACGAATGTTTTTGAATGTAATCTATTGAAATATATATATATGTATATATAAATATATGTATGTATATATATATATATATATATATATATATATATATATTATATATATAATATATAATGTTACGAGCGTCATTCATATGTCAAAAATCATTGTCAATTCGACTATTATTACACCAGTAGTGTAGAAATACTTCACATATATATTTATTCAGAGCGGCCGGGACAAAACCACTCCGAGGCGGAGGTCAGTGCGGAATGACAAGCTGGTGTTACAAAATGTATGGCATAAATTTTATTGACTAAATATTTTTTTTTATCTTTTACTATTGCGTCAATCTAAATTGTTTTTTAATCAAATTAAAGAAGAGAAGATACGCATTGTACTGCTTTTTCTCTCATCCTAAATTAAAGTATAATTGTTTGGAATGAATCCTCTAAATATATTCCTTTTTAGCGATTTTGGCGAGGAATGAGTTGCAGAAAGCCGATTTTCATGAAATAAATGTATGAAACCAATAAAAAGTAATCAAAAGTAAACTAGAATTATAGATGAAGGTTTGGTCTATTTTTCCGTATCAAAGTCGTTATATTATATATTCCCAAAGTATAGAGTAAACTTGCCAAAAATGAAGGTTTTTCGTCTAAAATGTAAACACGCCCTTAAGTATGCAAGATAACAATAATTAGAATTTGGAACTCATAACCAAATTTAAGATAATGTATTATTCAGTGCCGGTAAGAAAATCAACAACTTCATGGACAATAAATAGGTCTGATGTATAAATTTGAGATTCTAAAATTTTTCCACGGTATAATTGCTGCGACGAGCATAGTATGAATTTCCAGTGTATTTCAATCAAGCAAGCCTAACAGTCAACAAATGTAGGTTTTACAATTTTATTAAGGCTGCCAGCTGATCCTAATGTATAATAAAAATGTACAACAATACTCCATCTCCAGCCTTATTTGTGATTTACAAACATACAGTAAATAATGTTATTTTATTGCCATGTCATTCGCGCTCTAAAAATGGTCTTCAAAAGATAAATAATTGTCTCTTCTTCAATACAACTACATCATATATATATATGTATATATATATATATATATATATATATATATATATATATATATATATATATACTTTCTTTGACTCTATTTTTTTCATTACAGCCTGGATTGTAGCATTACTTGAAACCACTTTTTTGTTTCTTTTACAAGAGTATAACGTGTCAATTTAATTTAATTGTACCAACCGAAATTAGTGTTCAAATATATTTATTATTTGCACATTTGTTTACTTATAAAAAATCATCAAGACAACATAGTACTTCATAAATATTCCTTATAATCATTTTTATTCAAGAAACTAATTTATTTAATGGTGGCAACTAAATAAAATATAGCGTAAAGTGATTGACCTGTCATGTAAATTTGACACACAAACGGCTGCAACGAGCATAATATAAAATTTCAGTATATTTTAAACATGCTCAATGCGAGCGGAAGATAGAGATGAATCCGAAATACTGTAACAGTTGGAAATACTGAGTATACCTTTATTATATATGTAACCAGTATGTAAATGCTAAACTATTTCTTCCTGTGTTACATTAACCAGATCAGGATGAAGTAACTTAAATATTTTGTCATTCCTTCATCGTCGCGTCCAGGAACATCGTCTAGTACTTATACATACATATGTACATATCACACACATATAAATATATATCATATAATATCATACACAATACATATATACATACCTGCTACAAACTGTATTTGGTACTAATATCAGTCACTATACCTGTATGTAGTTTTAAAACACCGTATTATGTAGTTTTAAAACACAGTACACTTACATGTAGTAATGTAGTTTTAATAATAGTGGGTAAAATCGCTTTACTAACTGACTAAAGTGACAGTATAGTTGACTTTAAATCTGAATTTTTTCCATGGTACTTATTTTTTAATTTAAGATTTTGTATATTTTATTTATTATTTAAGTATACTGTAATTAGTGTATGCATTTAACATGCTGCAAGAATGAATAGTATGTAATGGGACCATTTTACGAGATTTGATTTCAATCAATTCAATCATTAGCACTTATTTTCCGAGGATGCGGTGGTAGGAAAAAAAACAATGATGCAATATTAAAACATTTTTTTTATCTTTAGCCCTTTAGAATCTTATAATATACTGAGAAGAAGGTATTATGCCAATTTTCTTACCTGCAAGTTATGAACAAGAAAAGCGGAAATTGTTGACCTTAGACACTGAGGCTCATATATGAACATCCTCAGTAAATGAGACTTTCATGGCGGACATCTTTATTGGATTCTTTGCCTCTTGCTGTTGCACATACTGCTATAAATATATCAGTACAGTTAGGGAGAATTGTTTAAGAAAGAGTTGTTCAGAACAAAGTATTATTCCAGTAACGGATGTTGGATCAAACGTAAAGTGTGTCGTATATTTGCAGTGGAGACATTTTTGATGTTATGCTCACACGCTCAATTTAATAGCGCAGAGTGCATTGGTCGCTCGTGTAATTCTGAATATTATTCAAAAAGTAAGAATCATTTAAAAAGAAGCTGTGTAACTGGTCACACCGAAATGACTATTGCAAGAAATATGTACTGTACTGGGTAGAATTCCACTTCCTTCATGCATAGGAGAATAATAGTAATAGAAGAAGCAGTTAATAGCACGCTTGTTATTCTTAACTGGATTCATTATCTTTGATCCCATACGATTGGAAAATTTCCCACAAATTATGCCAAGTTTTAAAACCTTGTGAAGAGTGAACGAAGCAACTTCCTCAGCAACAAGACGTTTCGTTTGTCCTAGTTCAATTGTATCAGTGGTTTAAAAGTGGCACTGGGTAATGTTGCTCAAGTCATTTATCGAAATCATTCTTCATGTGAACAATAAGCTCATTAAAGGTATATGCGCTTCCATAATTTTGAACAAAGCAAAACCATAGCAGGTTGCATGTTCCTGGATCTTTGGTTTAATTTTGAGAGCAAATAAGTGGCCTAAGTACAAAGAAAACCATAGGTCTAAGTACAAAGAAAACCGTTATAAATAAAGAACAACTTTTGTATGAGAGTTGTCAAGGAGATGTGAATCTCAAGGGGAATGTCCATGTCCATATGGGCTATGCAGCGATGAGTATAATTCAACCGAAAGGTACATCGCATTCAAGGCAGTCATTAAGGTTCAATGTTGGTTGGTTGATAACATTTTGAACCATAATCTAGTCCCACTGATCTGGTGGAATGAGTACCAATATATATACCCATCACTTGCACAATTAGTAAGAAGTAAGTTTAGTACGCCCGCAAATTTAGTATGCCCGCAAATTTAGTACGCCCGTAAATATAAATGTGTAGGTAAGTAAAAAGTATAAAGTAATATAATTTGCACTTTTTACTTACAACAGTGTAAACAATATTACAAATGTTTCGGATGTGAATATGGAAACAATATGTATAGAATTAATGAAAGTTCAGTCAATTGATGAAAAATAATTGATATTGTTAAGTCAATTAACAATGATATATTTATAGAAGAAATATAAATTAAAATTTTATATACCTATTTAACTTATGATTCATATCCATACAATACATAACTAGAATAAACCTGTGCTTATCAAATGCAAATATAAATAAAATATGATGGAGGGAAGTTTCTAATGAATATTGTAAAAAGTATTGATAAAATTTTGATATTGTAAATCCAAACTCTAAACATGCTTAATCTATGGAGAATGTTATTATTCATTATTTCAAATTGATACTGCTCAAAGGGCTCTGAGGTTATAAATCTAAACAATATTCTAAAAAGTAAAACAGGCAGTTCATATTTCATAATTGAATGACCCCAGCGAGCAGCCCTTGTTGACACATGCTACAATAACAAATGGGATCAATATTATATCCCATCCTTAGTATGCCACAAATACTGATCAGTATTTTGTAATGAGTATTTGTAACCAGTATTTTTTTGTAACAGTTGTAGCCAGTATTAAGAAACACTGATAGCACCCATAGCTAATGGAAGGCCTAACGGTTAATAAATTTTGGGTATGTGAGCATTAAAATCTTGGTACGCAGTAAAAAAATTAAATCTTAAAATCTTATCCCTAATGGTATCCCTATTGAGGGGTGAAAGAGACAAAGAAACAAAAAAGTCACTTGTGCATTTATATTAGGATTGTGTAGAGCAAAATGAAAAGTAGCTTTCAGCAATGACAAATACTAGCTGTTAAATAGTAACTATGAAAATATAAAAATTTATTTCTGTTTAAAGCAAAAGTTGAATGTCACACAACTAATAAATAGCAACGTGTATACATTACGTTGTTTTTGTTATGTTCTTTTGTTGTATTATTGTGAAACGATCATAATATAATACACTTGACATTATTAATTGTATAATATAAAAAGTCTACAATTTTTTTCTTATTTCATTTACATTTAATTAGTTATTATTATATATTGTTATTCTGACATTTAATTTTTTATGGCACAAGATTTTTTTATGTGTAATTGTAATATATAACTTATTCTTGAGTGAATTTTATAGTCTACGTTTTGATAGCTGAGAAAAGACTGTGTTACAATTTTTTCGAGGAACACCTTTAGCTAGTAGGAATTACAAATTGTTTGTTATTGCTCATACTTTGAACTATTTTTTAATTTAATTTTGATTAAGTAAATATTAATAGTTTATAACTTATATACCGTAGAGTGGAGTTTGCACAGGAATATAAGTTCTATTTGTTTGGAAAAAAAAATTGTTTTTTAAAACAAATAATTCGTTACATTAAATGTAGCAGTATTTTTTATTTTTAACAAAATTGTGACATTTGGCAGGTGAAAGTGGATTTTTTTTGCAATTTTTGGTTTTAAAATGCCCAAGAAAATAGAAATTTTCAAAATAAAAAAATTATAGTGGCTGTGTGTGCGGTAAAAAATTGTAGCAAAATTAGTTAAATTTTTAATTATGAATTTTTCGATAAGGTAGTTCCTTTCTAATTATAGTGCAGGCCAGATCCTAGTTATTTTGAAAAAATCTGATTAAAACTTCAAAATGTTAACTAAAATTAATTTATCTACTGCATACCAGTAAAACCAGATTCATAAAAGGCTCCTTAGCCATTACCAATAAAAAAAATTGTCAATAAAAAGATTTACCTTTTGAAACCAAAATCACTACTCCGCGGTAAGGTTAAAATAGGCTTTAGCAAGTCCCTAAATAGCAGAACTTTCCAGCACTAGTAAATCCAAAATTGGTAATTTCATAATAACGGGCAATTTTCTCTTTTATATACATTGTCCACTAATGGATAAGTGTTGATGATTATAGGCTCTTATTTGGCCCATTAATAATTATTTTATGAATCAATCTGCATACACTCAATTTACAAAAAGCAGTGTTGCCATAACATTTTTTGTAGCTAATACAATTACTCGGTTACAAAAATGACAATATGATAACTTATTGAAGCATCTGTCTTAAAGTTGAAATAATTTTTTAACATCTTTCTTGCTATTCTCCAGTCCATCTCTGAATCAATCATATTGATTGATTCAGAGATGATTAATTTTTCTTTGATTTTAATAATTCTACTTCATTTTATACGTTTTTCGTTCATTCAAAATTTTGTTTTTATACCTCAATGGTTTTTATACCTATTTGGTGCATAAGGCATCCACTCCACAATTGTTTTCTTATGACTTATTAAGCACACCCACATGTTGCAGTTATTTGTATTCTGTAGATAAATTCTTTAAATGAGACTCTTGTGATAAAACAGAGGGACCTATAATTCCCTTAATACAATTAAGAAAAACATAACACTCCCTCTCCTCTGTGTTGTGCATTTAGTATCTATACTATGATCTCTTTAGTTGCCCTTCCGTTAAGGGACAACTCCACCTATTTCTCAAATTCCAACATGAAATTTTGAACACATATTATCCAAAATATGTACATTAAGAATATGCAAAAGACAAATATATTTGTTGTAAACGTGATTATAAAGATTTATCAAAATAGATTTGTTTTGTTTAATGGGGAAAATGTGTCATCTAATAGGAACACTTAGAAATATGTGTGATATCGGTTTATATCTTGATCAGTTGGTGATAATCAGTTGATCAGTTGGTTAAATCAGTTGTAGCCAACCTGTGCTAGTGCAACTGATAAGGTCTTGGAGCATCTTGAGCTTCATGTACCACGTTCGCAGGTAAGGGTAACTGGCTGGTTTTTTATTCTGTATTATGACTGTTACATATGTCTTAAGGACTATGGAAATTGTGAGACCTTTGTGTGATGCTTGATTAGGCACATATGAAACCTTTGGGCAATTTCAATACTGTCACCATAGCTATTTCCGTAGCGCAATATTAACTTCAATTGAACTTTGTAGAGTAAATATTTACTTTGTAGGCTTGGTTGTGAATATTTCCATCCAAATTTCTTAATTTAAGCCCTGCTCTTACTTTTGGTGAAGATGTGTTTACTCTAGGTAAGTTGGCGAAGGAGGTAAACTCCA
The DNA here is from genome assembly GCA_039881145.1 of Druceiella hillmani. Taxonomy (NCBI): domain Eukaryota; kingdom Metazoa; phylum Arthropoda; class Insecta; order Lepidoptera; family Hepialidae; genus Druceiella; species Druceiella hillmani. The sequence goes on along the minus strand of JAYKKI010000009.1, from coordinate 26,860,756 downwards.
AGATATGTAACAATCTTACTGTTACTGCAGTCAGAATGTTAGATATCTTTGAGTTACTGGGTAAGTTTATGATTTCTTGGAATGATCACCAGAGGTTAGAGTAGACCATGATGGTGGAGTTAAATTACAGGAGCAAAATTACACATGCTTGTCTATATTATATTATCCCAGGACAACTCCTCTTTCATCATACATTGTATAAAAGGGATAAAGATATTCCTTTATAGATTTTTTTTATAACATTTTCAGCGTGAGCGCAAACAACGGAAATTATACTCGGAGGAATGGGCTTTAGGAGAGGATGAGGTGGAAGGAGGTAGAGGTTTCTCTTTGGCTGATAAGCTGGAGAGTCCTCGTTTTGAGCATCCGGGAGCAGTGCACGAGATGGCTGGAGCAGACCTAACAGTTGCATATCTTCAGAGAAACGGCTTTATCACGCCATTAATGTTTAGGGAAAAGACTGGGCTTGGATTGAGGTTAGAATATTTGATAATTATTTAGCTATAAAAATCATTAAAATGCTAATTGTGAAATACCCATCGATATTGTAACATGTAAAAACTATCTATTAAAATTTATAACTGCAGATTTCTAATAAATGCTTTCAATGTTCTATAGCAAATATAATTTTTGAGCTTTGGCGTTAATTTTTTGGTGATTTTTTCATTCTTGCATGCAGAGTCACTTAAAGTTTTCAATACTATATAAAATTTTATGTAATAAAATGTTTCTCTAGAAATAAATGCGATCTTATGACACCTATTATTAGGAAGTTTCTGTCAAGTTTGTTCTATGTTTCTCAAGATTCACATGAAAATTGCAATGTTCCATTTATATGTTAGGAAAAGCTTTTGTAAGATCTATTTACAAATGACCATTAATTCATTCTTACGATGTAGTATACTGCTTTATGAATATGCCATCTTGCAGACCATAAATCTATAAATATGACTCAATTGGTTGAGTGGACTGTTATAACTTTGACTTTGATTTAGAGTACTATAAGCTTGCCTGATATATGGTGTTAATGATTTTTTTAGCTATATAAATATAGGAGTTCTTTTTTCCAGAGTGCCTACTAACAATTTCACTATAAAGGATGTGCGCATGTGTGTGGGATCACGGCGTGTCCTAGACGTCATGGACGTGAATACGCAAAAGAACACTGAGATGACAATGAAGGTAAAATTTGTTGAATTTTAATTATTTATAAGACATATTGCCTTGTTTCCTACTAAGAAACTTAGGAGCTCTCCCCTCTCATATAGCACATCAGCTGTGATTAAAAACAAGACAAAATATTCAAATGAGTATTCTTATAAAGCTAAGAATTAAGATTACGAATTGAAATATATACACACACCAATTCGTGGGAGAGCGTGTTAATTTCATACTAGTTATCATTACTTCAAAATTGTCATCTCGTCAAATAAATATAATGTGTAAATGTCTGATAGCGATTCTTCGTACAGTACTAAAATATACCATATGGCATTAAAGTTCTGCAACCAGTAATTTTTTTAATTTAAACATTTTTATGTAAGTACTAGTGTGCCTTTGACTTCGCGGGAAATTTACTGATGGTTATTGTTTAGAATAACCGTTATCCATGAAAATATTGACAATGTATGAAATAGATGACGTTGGTAGTACCAATATCTTAATATTCACAAAGTCAGGTTTTTTTAATCTGCAATATACAGGTAAGAAGTATCCTATATGTTGCTTGAAAATATAAACTATTATCATACCAAATTTCAGCCAAATCCGTCTAGTAGGTTTTGCTTGATTGAAGAACAAATTAACACAGACAGAAAAAATTCCAAAAACAAGGTTTTCTGGGTACTTTTATCATTCTATATGCCAAAATTATTCACTGTTTAAAATATTTTCAGTGTACAGAATTCACTCTGTTACAGTTTTATTATATGTATAGATGTTGCTTGTGCTCATTATTTCAAGAAGAAAAATTCAAATAAGTGCAAAGATTTTTGTCCAAAAACAAAAGTCGAATTATTGAAAATGTATTGAAATTTACAAAAGATTGACAGTTAGCATCTGATTCCTTTGAACATTTTACAAATTCTTCATGGATATGGAATATGGAGCATTTGTAAAATTATAAGAATTTCACATATTACAAATTCTTCACTTATTTTACTAGGACTGGCAGCGTTATTATGATGACCCTCAGAAGGAGCGACTCCTAAATGTGATCTCATTGGAGTTCTCGCATACGCGTCTTGAAAATTATGTGCAGTCGCCACGCATTGTGCGGCAAATTGACTGGGTCGACGTTGTTTGGCCTAGATATCTTAAGGATCAGCAGGTTAGTATTGTATGAATACGGAAAATTATATAACAATTTATATAAATTAAGTTTTAGTAATGCTAAATTTTTAAGACTTCAATGGCGCTGCAGTTCGACGTATTGAAATATGAGTACCAGGTGACTGAGCGATGCTCTGTGTATTTCGAGTTTCCCATAGGAAAGTGAAATTGCTTGTTTCATGGTATTAGATTTTCTTTTCCCTTCCCTCTTCTCCTTTGCCTTTGCTTTTGCCTTCAGCTTTCGGTCTCGTCTTCAATCTCGCTTTCCCGTTCGCATTCACCTTTAAATTTTCGCAATTGCATTTGCCTTCGTGTTCGCCCTCACGTTCGCCTTCCACTTTCCCTTTGCTTTCCCCTTCGTCTTCCACTACACCTTCCCATTCACCTTCACTCCCCCCCTTCACCTTCCCTCCCCCTCCATCTACACATCCCTTCCCTCTCCCACCCTTTACACCTTCTCCTTCCTCCTCCCCCTCCTCCAACCCTCCCACTCCACCTCAACTCCCCCTCCTCCTACCTCCCACTCCACCTCAACTCCCCCTCCTCTCCCCCTCCCCCTACCTCTCCCCCTTTGTCTAGTTTTAATTTATTATAGGACAGCCTATTATTTAACGGTGTATACATTAGGTTTCTCTAAAATGCACGACCAGTTTCAGACAATAGTTAAAAATGAGATAATGATATATGTAATTAATGTATAACATATTTTAGTATAGTTAGAGAAGGCCACAGTTTCCTTCAACCAAATGTGTAAACCATTCTTGTGACTACAATTACCATAAACTGTTAGAATGATTATATTCAATATTATGTTTAAATTTATAAAACAATATAGAAAATTGTAGTCAAACCTCCTTATTTGCGGGGTTTACATTCTGTAAATGTAATGTGTATATAGAAACTATTGTAATTCAGAGTTCACAAAATAAAAAATAGTCATTAGGAGAAAACTGTTTTAATTCAAGGTTTCTTTAATAAAGATTAACTTGATTGTTTATTAAGTGTTTCAAAGAATTTAGCATTTCTTTCTTGTTTTACAGTTTTTTAACGGTCTTTTAACTCTGATTGATATTCTTCAATGACTCTTTCCACAGATCTTCGTTCAGGTTCTTTTAAGGTTTATGTCACCTTTTCTATGCCAGTAATGATTTCTCTCTCAGTGAAATCGAAATTGTTTAGCATTTACTGCAACTCCATTTTAGCTAAGTCTTCACCTTGTGATTCAAGCAGCTATTGAAGATCATTCAACTCCTTTAAAATCATCTCATCATACATCATTTGCAATTTGAGTTATATTTCCATTTAATGTCTCAAATTATATGGAATTTTCATCATTATACCTAGTGAGAGCGGGCCACAGTTTTTTCCAGCATGTCTTCAATGTGCATTGCTTCAGTTCCTGCAAATGATTCTTTTATGTCAAACGATGCATTTTCTAACACTGCATAACATCCATATCAGGATCACTTTCCAAGGCATTAAGTATGATTTTAAAGGTTTATCCATTGTGGACTTGAAGGACCTGGATTATTCCTTGGTCTGTGGGCTCTTGCTCCAAGCAAGGTCGTTGGGTTAGGAGGTAAAATTATAAACTTCATCATAGATAAGTAGAGAAAAGATTTAGCAGATTCCATACATCCCATATGATAAATGTGGCTGGAATTTTGTATAGAGCCCATGGAACTGAAGCACCAGGTAAGTGCACCTACCATTACTAGTGCCTAGGTAGATGGTCTGGTGGTGGAACTGTGAAGATCCATGGACTGCGTTATAACAGAATGTTATCCATAGATGTCATTATAATAAAGGCAATATAAAAATTGCACAGTTTATGTTTACAGTTTGTAAATTTAAAATTTTTTTTTTAAAACCATTAAATAATTTAAAAACTGTTAAAAAATACATTAATAAAAAAATATTTTTATTTTCACAAGTTGTTACGAAAACCGTTAAATATTACTAACATTTCACAAAACATAAGTATAACGAAGACTTTACAAATATTGTACTCTAAAATGTCTTGATTTCAAAAATATATCTGTATTCTCGATTGGCTTCAAGTTCAGATGGATGGATTATTACATGGAAACTTGCACCACTGGATTACATTGGTTTATATATGACACATACAGCATTAGTTTTACATTATAAGTATCCATATTGTTTCGTACGTGTGTCTTATTTACAATTGAGTAATTCCTCAATTTTTATTTTTTGCCCCTCATTGAAACTGTTTTCAGAAGTATGATCTCCTTTAATTATAAACAATTCATGAAAACATAATATTTGGTAGTTGATGTTTAAAGGATGTTGGGCCCAGGTGTTACAAGAATAAAAATGACACTGTTATATAGAGAAAATGAAAAAAATAAGTTCCTTAAAAGTTTTATCAAAATCGTCAATCAGACAAAATAGAAATCTTGTATTTAATTTCTACGGAATTCTTTGAACTAGCGAGATAAAATATAGTGCAGATTGTGTCTCGTTATATTCTCCATCTACAGATGTACCATATTCACACAGGCATACACTCACTGGCACGACAAGGTCGTCGAAAAAAGTTACGTAAACCTCGATAAGAGGGAAAAAGTCATTCATTTTCACAATAATAGAACCATTGTCAATGTTTATTAACAATTTATTTTTAATTAATTTGGGCAATGGCTATTATTCTGTTCAATTGTTATATATTCTCTTCAATTTCTTTCCTAATTGTCAATTACTGAATTGTGTGGTTTTTTTATATTCTAAGAAATACAAGCTTTTTTAAAAAGCATGTTTTATCTCTGTGACATCTGGGCCCATTTTTGCGTGACTCCTTTGAGATGCAATGAATGTTATTATCTGATTTTCATCTTTTCTGGCAACTCCAGACATTGAACAATTAACGTGAGATACATATGTTAAAAATTGAAAATGAGAATGTCTAGTGTAAAATACATTAATTGTTTATAATTAGTGAAATGGTTAAAAACATCAAATGTTTGTCTGTATCCCTTATTTTTTTAGGAGTATAGAAATGTCCTTTTGGAAGTAGAACAAGAAACTTCCTTTTTATTTTCGCTTTCAAAAAAGATGTTTGAATACTTGTCTAATGTTTTCAAACAGTTTTGGTAGAAGTAAAACGGCAGCTAATAAACTTTCAGCTAATAAATGTGACATCAGTTCATAACTGGTGAACCGGTTTGTTAAATGTCAGATTGCAAAGAAATATCGAAAGCTTCATTACTAAAGTCATAAGGCCTGTAAACTGTTTCCCTTCATACATTTTTAAGTCGGAAGTGTAGAAAGAAATGGCATCTACAAGAGCGTAGATTTTACGCCATATTTGGTTGGGTTTACTTGCTATGGAAAATGTGAAATTCACACTGACCTCAAAAAACACTAATGACGTTTCAGTATTGAACAAATTCAGCACAGACTTCTAAAGGCAGTTATATTCCTTTTTTAGGTGCTCTTCCGTTGTTGTTTTCATCAATGTTTGCAAAAAGAATAATCTTTGAAGCGACATAATCTTTTGAAATAAAATACGTTGACTTCAGTTTTGTCCAGTTCCTCAATTACAATAGATCAATAAAGCATTCAACTCTGCAGCAGTCTTTTTTTTCATGTAATATAATTTTACAGGTTCTGTGCCTGGCACATTTTACTTTTGGGTCTGCGTTTGGCAATTTTTGATTTTTTATGTTCATTTAAATATTGCAGTGTCTAATTTCGCCAGTAACTTCTTTTGCTATTCCTTGAATGTCGGCAGGCCGTTCATTTATTGTGTTTCCAGAACAAGATGAACATTAGGTCGCGGAGTGTCTTTTGTCTCACATTTGACTATCTTCAGTTGTATTATGAGTTCCTCGAGCAAACGAAGTACGTTGATCTCTCAAATGGAACATTTTCGTTAGAATTAGTTTCGTTTCTGTCTTGATCGTAAAACTGCTACACCGCTAATCTCCTGTCCTGTTCCCGAGCCCAGGTTGTGTTCGCAATAGTGATTAGATATGCGTCCAGAGCTTGAATCAATAAAAGAATCTTAAAAATTCATCTTCAAATATGAGTTTTGTTTGTATTTCTCCAGCTTCAGAATCTATTTTAATCAGTACAGTTGTATTCAAAATAAATACAGTTGCATTAAAAATATAAGATGGAAAAGATATATATATATATAGATATATATAAAATGGAAAAAGCAAGATTTTCCAAGATATATATATATATATATATATATAAAATGGAAAAAGCAAGATTTTCCAAAGTATTATTTTAGTCGTTAAGTTTTGTATGCATGTATAAAACCACATGCGCATACTTGGAGAACAAAGAAAGTATAGTGCTGGGCACTGTATCGGTTGATAGCATTCAGCGATACTAATAAATTGAATGCATTTAGCGCCATCTGGTGTTTTTAAGTGTACTTTCTTAATTGCACAGGATTTTAAATAATAAATGTATTGAAGAAGTTGATGATAAAAATAGAATTTGATTACATTTCAGCTTTGAAGACAATTGTCTTGGAAACTGTTTGATTTTTTCACATTCACTGAAAACATTTTATATTCAAAATGACGAGAAAATTAACCCTGTAAATATATGTCAAAGGAAAATATTTTTATAAGTAAATAGACATTTTTGTTTACTTTTAGACTTCCAACACACATAACATTAAAATTATTGTTAATACTGGAATATTTCTAATGTCTTTTAACAACTCTTACAGACTGAATCTACAAATGTGCTCGACGACATGATGTATCCCAAAGTGCAGAAATATTGCTTGATGTCAGTGAAAGGTTGCTACACCGACTTTCATGTTGACTTTGGTGGTACCTCTGTCTGGTATCATATTCTCAAAGGTAAGTTAACAATAGGTAATTAAGTCAAGTCGTTATTTTGTAGTAGGTATTTAAACTTTGATGTAGACAGTAACATTTGATGCTAACACTAAGTTACATCTCTATCCATTATTACCAACAATACCACTGATGTTTGAAATATGGTAAACCCTCGTTGTCAATGGTTTGTGATTACAACTTTTATTTACTAAGTAAACACATGTACATTCAAACACACACATGCATAAGCATACAAAAGAACAGTCTACTGGCGAGTCAATATTAGACAAATTACAACCGTTAGCTGTTATACTTAGCGAAAGGGAAAAAATATTGACAAGAAACTGTGTACTCATGATTGAAAGAATATTGAAGTTTGTACAATACAACAATTGGTATCACTTTGCAAAGAAATTCAAAAGGAATTGGAGAAAAATAAAAATATAATTTTTTCTCTTTTATAATTTTATCTGAAATTATAATTTTTTATTACCAGAAGGAACCAAGTCATAATACGGTAGTTGACTCATTCTAAATTTTGATATTTTTCATACAATATTGTGAAATATAAGTTAATTAAAAGTCAGCCTTGAAAAAAATTCAAAAATTTATTGAAAAATAAGCCAGTTGTAGGCTTCTAAATTTGGAGATACAGATAGAGTTGGGTATATCCAGGTCTCTTTCCCTCTTGCAGAATATAATGTGAAATATTAAAAATGACCTCACAACACAGTATTGCCGTCCTTATCTAAGGCTTAAATTTAAACTTTTATAACTCGGTAAATTTTTAAGATTATGAAAAAAAAATTTCACTCTTCATCCGCTTGTACCTTGAAATTATGATTAATGAAATAAAAAAGAATTAGTCAAATACCCATTTATATTTAACAAATATAAACAGTTTCTTATTTTTTGGTGCACTTAGTATTAAATTGATGGTTAATTTATTACAAAAAATTATTTTTGATTTTACACCAAAACATACTATAAAATATATGATTTAATACAATACTATCATGCGTCTGCTTATTATCTCTAACTTCACCGAACCCACGGGAATACTGTGAGATTACTGTAATTTTAAATGGAGTTAGGTTTATTTAGATGAAGAAAAGGACTACTAGACTAAAAATTGTAATCTATTTTATGATGTGAATTTAAAAGATAATTTTTTTTATTAAAAAATAATTTTTTTTATATTGTCACTGTTGTATAAAACAGAGTTATGTTCACTCTATATGAATATGTTTATTTAAAAAATCACATTCAATTTAAATTCTTCAGAAAGATTTTTTTAAATAATCCTTTTTACTATAAAAACAGTTATGAACTGATTATACAGGATCCATAGTAGAACTAAGCTTCCACTGTGTATTTCTTTCTTTTTTAAGGATTTTCTATGCGTCAAGCAAAAAGGAAAAAATGGTACCCTTATGAGATTGCTTACATGTCCGTCCATCTATTACAGCTGTTTTTTTCAGAAGCCATTTCACATGGAAATTTGAAATATCTCATAGTGATAAAGGATGCTAACTCTGTATATATTTCAATAGTTACGTTAAAAAATATCAGGTTATCACATAAGCAAATCCAAATCCAATATTTGTTTTTTTATTAATAAAGTTACCTTTAATCAATTATGTAATCTCCCTCTTTATCTTAATCACCTATATCAACCTGTACCAATCATCTATACTAAATATACTTAATAACCTACTGGGAAAAGTTTGAATGTCTTTGTTCAAAAATAATGGCTGGGATTAAAAAAATTTTTTGAGTCTTTTCTGAATGTCTTAAATTTTCAAACTTCTTGCCCAGTAAGTGGAGTTTGAGGGCACCAAATAAAGTGGAAGGCACAAAGTCCAGACTATACGGTGGATGTGAAACAGTTGGCCATCCTAGCTTCTCCAACTGCTTATGAGTTAACTTGGCGTACAGCGCGATTAGATATTGCATGTAGTAGCTGAACTCCAAGTCGTTTTGGGCACTTGGTTGTGAAACCCAGAAAAAAGACAAAATAAATTTACAACTACATTGATTAATGAATGACTGGTAGGTTCTCACCACGAGGAAGGTTATAGGCATGGCTTGTGTCAGTGTAGTAAAGTATCCAGTTATTGTCTCCAGAAATAATATCCTTGGGAAAATCTTCCCTGTGTATTTGCCATCAGAAAGTAATTTCCAAAAACTTCTTGATGTGTTGCTGCTTAGTATTTACGAATGCAGCTTTTTCAAAAATGTTGATGTTATGTTGTGAATGAAGCAGGAAACTTTTGCGAGTGGTCCTTTTGTGGCTAGGTATAAGATATCCATCGTGACATCACTTGGTGATATCCTATTGACTCTGAGTAGAGATCGATTGTCATGAAAGGTTGTGCAACTTCCTTCTCCAAATTACACACATTATAGTCCAATTGTTGCTCAAGTTTGCACTGCAAAGCATCTTCATGAAGCTGGTATGTTGACCTCAGTGAAGTTGATCTCTGCATCTTATATCATTGTCCTTAAAGTACTTTACCAGAAATGTACAGTCTGGCAGCTAGTAGTACTGGGTTCCAGTGCAGCGTTAAACTTTTGGCGAAACGATTCCATGCCTTCTAGGGGCAAAAAATGTATGGGATTTTCTTCCAAAGATTATTTATGAAATGTGTCATAAATATTAAGGTGTACTATATTTACAATGCCATATAACAACTAAACAGGACTGGTATTATCCATGATGGTGCGGGTATTCCAATTGCCATGCAAGTCGTAGTCAACCAGCTCCCTGTTCCTACCTAAACGGCTATAATTTTGGCATTTTTGAAACTTTTGACTTACAACTTTAAACTTTTTTTGAAAATAGGTATTTTCAGCAAGCGAAGAAAGAAATAGAATTTTTTAAGAAGAAATATAAATATGTTAAGTGTGTAAGGAACCCTTGTAGTGCTAGTTCTACTTGTAATTTTTATTTATTCCTTTGAAGAAAATAATATATATTTCTGCAATTGTCTGAAATTTAACAAAATTTTGTAGTGCTGCTGAATACAATAGTTGAAAAGGGAAGTTATATAGTATTATAATTTTATTTTCAATTGAAACTTATAATAAATTGGACCCTTATCATCTTACAATAAGTATCCAAATTGGGACACATTTTTTTTGTATTGTACTTTTTTATTCTCCTTTCATTTTTATTAAATCATATCCTTCCCTAGTTCTACGTCAAAATGATACCTTAACTTTTTTGGTGAATTTATATAAACTTGATTTTCATTTAGGAGCAAAGGTATTCTGGCTGATTCCACCGACGGAGCGCAACTTGCAGCTTTACGAGAAATGGGTGTTGTCAGGCAAACAGTCGGATGTATTCTTTGGAGATAAAGTCGATAAATGTGTGCGAGTACATGTAAGTAAAATTTACTCGTTCCATAATTAACTCCAATGTCTAGGTAAAGTATATTCCATTTTACAAAATCTATATTGTTAATTGTAAATTTGAAACAGAGTTTAACTTTATTTCTTTTTTATATTTGTATAAACTTCTTCATAAATGATATTTGTATAAACTTCTTCATAAATGATATTTGTATAAACTTCTTCATAAATGATATTTGTATAAACTTCTTCATAAATTATATTTGTATAAACTTCTCCATAAATGATATTTGTATAAACTTCTTCATAAATGATATTTGTATAAACTTCTTCATAAATGATATTTGTATAAACTTCTTCATAAATGATATTTGTATAAACTTCTTCATAATGAAAAATTGCTAAACGAGAACAAAGTGAATGTTAAAAATGATATGTGTTTGATTACTAAATGTTATAAAATAATTGCCTAAAGTAACCACTCTTAACTCTGCCCACAGCTACAAGAAGGTAACACATTTTTCATCCCAACGGGCTGGATACACGCTGTGTACACGCCAAGTGATTCACTGGTCTTTGGAGGCAATTTCCTACACCAATTTGGCATCGAGAAGCAACTCAAAATAGCTCAAGTTGAGGATGCAACTAAGGTGTGTTTCAGTTTAATTGGGGCTTATCAAAAACAAACACTTTTATTTAAGCAGTTTGATTTGCCCATTTGTTAACTTGTCACAATTGAAATATACATTTTAATAAATCTAAAAAAATTTGATAATTTCACTTATTCAAATTCTTATTAAAAACTTACATTAAAAAATAGGAAAGAAACTATGCTAGTCAAAAATTGAGCACAAAATGACGGTAGCAAGCAAGTAAATCAACTAACGTCTCATAAACTTCGCTTACTTTGTAAAGATAACTTGAAGGATCATGTTAATTTACCATTGATTAAAATAAATGATAAATAGGTATTTATAATTCGCCAAATCCAAAAAGTATTTGTTATTTTGTCTTGTTGACTCTTGGAAATCATATTAATTGTCATAGTAACAAAATATAAACATTCAAAATAACAAATATGGAGGGAAACAAAGTAAGAGCTGTCATCAAATATCTGTACTAAAAATGTTGACAAGGAAGATAAACACCGGCTTACTGGAAACACTGGTGTATTCTGTTCCTCCAAATTCCACAATTCTACAAGGAGTTTAAAAAGGTTGGCCATCCACATCCTTCACTGAAGACAATGTCAAAATAGTCCAATATCTAGTGTTTACAGATCTACTTTTATTGGCAAGACCTTTGCTGTTGGATATGCGTAAGTATGCATAGGTTGATGGCAATGTCACACAAAGAGCTAATACAACATTTCAATGTTTTATTATGATGATTAGGAAAATTGTTTGGCGTCATGAAATCTATCTCTGTCGCTTTGATCCCTTGAAGACTTGAAAAAGACTATCAACCCCACTGCCCAAGAAATTTAAAGTGATAAGGTTGACAGCAATGATTAGCGCATCCGTTTTTTGGGTTGCAGAAAGTATAATCGTAGTAAATTATTTAGAAAGCTAGCTACTTATTAATAGTGCTTGCAATGTGAAGCAATTAATAAGGTTAAAAGAGATGATAAAGAAAAGATGACGAAGGAAACTGAAAGCGGGAGACGACACATATACTAATGAGACCGAAATTGCAATGGCTGCTATTTGTCAAGCTAGTTTTGTACTATTTAAACATCCACTTTTCTGGATCTGATTCCAATGACTTAACCTCCTTTCTCTATAAAGGGAAGACAACAGAAGAAAAAATTCAAAGATAATGGCGAGGTGACGGCCGCTGTAAAATTTTTTGGTTCAGAGAATTTTTGAAAAATTTTACAAGGTATTGTAATTTAAGAAAAAGAACGAACTGAATGTACAGACTTGCTATGTTGATAACAGAAAAGTAAATTTAATTTTCAACTGTATGTTTTACTTAATTGTTATCTTTACATTGGGATCATTCCTCGTATAGTGATTGAGATAATAAAAGAGAGTTCTTCTTTAATTGTAAAAATGATTATTTTTCCCAAAATTGTGAAAGTCTACGGCCACTTTTTTTAATATCTTAAGTTTTACTGCGAATATCACTTATGTGGCTTTTAATGATATTGCTCCAATAGTCAAAATGACAATACTGCATTGTTATTGGTCAAACCTTTTTACATGTTTGTATATATAATCCCCTGGCAGGTTCCACAGAAGTTCCGCTACCCATTCTTTACTGAAATGCTGTGGTACGTGCTAGAGCGGTACGTGCATGCTCTGTTGGGTCGGACACATCTTACGCTCGGTGCAGATGGCGAGCCCCTCAGCGAAGAACAGGCAGTCGCTGTTCAGCCTCTGCCACCTAGAGCCGAAGATGCACCGCACGTACATCTTACACAGCAGGAGTTGCACGGACTGAAGGTCGGTTATTACTAGGATGTGTAGGTCACTGTGTATTTTTCTTTAGTGACTATTGATATAGATTCATTTCTTCTAAGTAGTAATCAAGTGAAGTCTAGACCACTGAAACGATCGGCTTAAGATTCATAAAGTACTTATTTTTAAATCTGTTTTATTTTACGAGGTTTTCATTAATTCAATATAATTTTAGGCCATAGTGATGTATCTGCATCAGTTGCCTGCAAATCGTAAATCAGTACCAGAACTTCTCGGGGATCCAATAGCACTCATTCGGGACGTCCGTACGCTTGTTGAAAGGCATCGACACGATTCAAAGGAGCTAGCAGTCACCGGCATCCCCGTCCTGAAAGGTGAGAACAATTTGAACTTGTTTAAAGCAGACTGACTTGATAGATCATATTGTCACAGTAAACAAAGTTTATGAAAGATGCAGTGTTAGTAAGTAATGAATGGCATACTTGAAAAATGTTTTTTGTGCAAGCTAATTTTGATTGATAAACTTGGCATGAATCAGGTATAGATTAAAACAGTATTTTAACCCTCAGGTGGCCCAAGGGCCCAATATCAGATAAAATAAGAGTGATAAATACTATTTCACCACATTTTAGAGAGGTAAAAAATTTCCATTTTTTTTCATAATCTATTATAATTTTTATCATTTCTTTTGAAAATTTGAGTTTTTTTTACAAAAAAAGTTATATATAATAGTTTACGAAATATTGTCAAATAATTGAAAATGAAGCGAGAAATTGGCCTTTTAAAAATTTGGTAAAATTTTTTTTAAATCAAAAAGTATTTCGAAAATAGGTTATATATAGTTTTAATTGAAAAAAAATTTAAAAATTTTGTTTGAACCAATATTTTCAATTTTTGTCACATGTTTATTCATACAGGAAAAATTTCTTTACTAGATTACCAAATGTGGTAAGGGAGGTGTTAATAAAGTATTGTCACATTAATGGTTATGAATGTTCTTGTATATGTATCGTTGTTTATTCATACCTACTCGCATTCAACATCAGTTTTTTATTTTTACTATCTGTGCACGGATTGAATAGAAGCATTGTTCACCTATCTTTTTATGAAAGTGTCAGTAAAGTATTTGTCTCTACCCTCTATATATAAACAATACAAGTTGTTTATTATATTAGAACTTTAAATGAATTAATGTGAATATTTGTTGGCAGGTCCCGAGGATCCACTGGCAGCAGAAAGGGCACGGGAACGACGAGTAGGTGGAGGTCCACGTGGTGGACGTGGCGGTGGAGCTGCGCGCGGAGGTGGTACCGCTCGCCCGCGCCCTGTTGGACCACCAGGCACAGAGCGACCTGTTGATAGAAACAAGGCCCCAAGGAGGAGGAGAACGAGGTATAAAATTGTATTAGGTTAAGTTCCTCTTTGAGGGATACAAAAGAAACTGTCATATATTAGTGTCTATTTCTTCAACATACAGTATGTAAATGATACAATAATATAACATTTTGTGGGAATACACATGATTAATGTCCCATTAATCATAGTTTATAAAATAATTAAAGCTTAAACTTTGTATGAAATCACAATTATATGTAAATTAACAGCCTGTAACAAAAACACTAAATATACTATTGGAACAATATCATTAAAGGCCACATAAGTGATATCAGCAGTGAATCGTAGATATTCAAAAAAAGTAGCTGTAGACTTTTCACCATTTTGGGAAAAATAATCATTTTTACAATAAAGCAAGAACTCTATTTTGTTATCTCAATCACTATACGAGGAATGATCCCAAAAATATTAAATGTCAGTTTGGCAACATGGTACGCGTATCGTAAACTCTCAAGTGTCAAAATGAAATGTCATTTATCCTTTTAAAAAAATTAGAAAACACGCATAGTAATTATAAGTTTTGGAATGTATTTACACTTACCTAAATTTATATTCAAAGTCTCTTTCCCGTACTTTAACACACTTTCGCAACCGACATCAACTATTTTGGCTTAAGTTATCTACCACAGCCACTGCTATTTGATTGTGGCTCCCTTCTAAAACGAATCAGCACATTTTCTTCCATATTTATCAATATTGTTGGATAAAGTATTATTTGATTTCACTGGAATGATGGCCTTATTCTAAGGTATTTGCGTGATTGCATTGATAATAACTTAACATTTACTAGGCTATAGCCGGATTGGATTGCGTTTGGCATACATATTATAATGGCATTCAACATATACTTATATAATCTCCATAACTCACTAGCACTAAAAAACAACATATTCGTAATTTCACTCACTTGATATTACAAATTATTTAAGAAAAACCAACGACGTATATTGAACAACGGTCAACTGTTATTTGGCAACAGTAACTTCTCTTCAAAAACATTCAAACATTCCGATTGGTCGAAGAAATGTGTGAGTGCTGCCATATTAAATAATCCATAAAGATTAAATGTTGTATTAATAGTTGTTCTGATGATTTTTTTTTAAATTGATAATATTTTTTATAATCTTAAATATTTGAGTTAATTATGGATGTTAAAGATTTTCAAATGGCAATAATTTTGATTTATGAAATGTAAACAAAGTTGACCTTGAAATTTAATTTTGCTATTTTTTTCTTTTTTTTAACCTTTTTATTGTAAAACTGTGTAAATGAAAGGGATAGTTAGACAAGTCTAATTCACCATTGATTGCTAAGAAGGGTAATAATGTAATATAGCCACATTTCTTACTTTTATCGAAATATAAGATGTAGGTTGGTACATTTCCATGTGACTTAAGACAATTATTAATTATTAAAAAAAGTGGTATGATTCGCAATTTACTCATGATGGACTATTACGGATTGAAGTGTCAATCTTTCCTTCATTTATGTATTTTGTAGTCATATATACGTTAGATATTTGTTCAAAGTTTAACAATTGGGTATTTGACAAAATTTTTTTTATTTCATTAATCAAAGTTTCAAGGGACAAGCTGCTGAAGAGTGAAAACATTTTTTAATAATCTTAAAAATTGACTGAGTTATAAAAGTTTAAATTTAACCTTTAGAGAAGGACGGCAATACTGTGCTGTGAAGTCATTTTTAATATTGCAAATTATATTCTACGAGAGGAAAACAGACAGGGAATACCCAACTCTATCCGTATCTTCAAATTTAGAAGCCTACAACTGACTTATTTTTCAATTTTTGAATTTTTTTCAAGACTGGTTTTTAATTAACTTATATTTCATAATAATGTATGAAAAATATCAAAATTTAGAATGAGTCAACTACCGTATTTAACAGTGGCGTGCCGTGTTTTGGGTAGGGCAAGCTAATTAGGGAGGCACATTTTAAACAAATTTATGTTACTAAAAGTTTCTTATCAAAGTACTTACTAATCTAATTGTTGCCAATGTTATTTTTATCGCTTACCTTTTTTTTACTAATTCAACATTTTCGTTGACCAAAGGCTTAAAATTAACAGCATAAGCATATACGTTAATGCAATTGTTGTTAAATTGTGAACCACACAAGCATGTTGAGGACCACTACTTCCACACTTTAATATGTTATCAACAACTATTTCTCTCAATATCCTGCTATAATACTCTATCAGAATTTGTCAAATTACTTATATCGGAACAAATGTTGTTTAACAGCAATGGAAATTTTACGTTTGTTGGTTTATACATAAATAATTTTATTGGACTTAAATAATTTACTATAGAAATGACAGATTCTATTGGTTTGGCTAAAAAATAATGCAGCTTCCATGATCAACAATATATAAAGGTATAGTATGCTCTCACAGATATAGTAGTAACTAAGATGCTGCAATTTTAACATGCATAAAATATTGATGACATTAAGACGCATGTGGAACACTGTCTACGCTATGAGTACCAATCTTGTCACTGTTGCTGAAGCTATGTGTAACATAGGCTAACACGTACGTAGCTCCTGAAGCAATATGTGAAGCTACTGTAAAATGATTATTTCAGCTGTATCTCAGCAGCAATTATTCCCTGATGATTATCTACGCCCTGGTTGACCGGTGAAATTGGATATTGACAGGTAACCAATTAACGACACTCTGGCTAGCAACTGAACTCGGGTGCTGCCAGGGAACTACAGAGAATCATTTACTCCGCTTAGGAGGAAGCTTGAAATATGGTGCATGGGTACCACATAAACTTTGCCCAGACCAGCTGTAGCCATAGACCAGTCCTCAGATAGCCAAATAGACCCATCTTAAATGTGAAAAAAACTTTCATGATGAAGACCACCAATATGACAGTTCATAGGCCAATTTTTTCATTCTAAGCCACCTAAATTGTACACAGATGCTATCCACTTCCTATCAGCGTGTCGGAGACATGTAGTACGAAATGATCGGGATTATTATATCGATGATTAATTAATTTTAAATTGGAAATATAATAAAAAATTATAATATTAATGACAGCTCATTACTTATAAGCCAACCCAATATTTTATTTTCAACAGTTTTTTGTTATTACTCTCATTACATTACTTCTAAAAATAAAAAAGCTAAGATAATTTCCCATTACACTTTTAATTACATGTTTTATTATCTTTATTTACCCTATGCTTTATTTTATGGTTTAAAATTTTAAGTGACGTAATTTTGTGTCGCCCACTCATCCTAATGCAGATGGCTGATCTATTTATATTAGTCATTTTGATGTTGTGAGCTCACAATTGATAGGAATTAGATTTATTTTATATTTTATCGTAGATAATTTACAAAAATCAAAAGTACATCGAAACTTTTTTAAAATGAGTATAGTTTGAAGGTTACTCTAATTGAGAATAGATTTAAATATTATAAGTATGGATTTGTATACATAATAATAAATTAATTAAGGGCTTTTTTCAAAGTATTGACTATATTGCTTTAAAACTTTCTAATTATTGTTTGTTGTGAAATAAATATATAAAATTTAAAACTAAATCTGACATCTAAATAAACAAATATAGAAACGCAAATTAATTATAAATAATTTCAAATCCCTATTTTAATTATCAAAATTCACCATAAAAACTTCTATCAGCGGTGCGGTAACTTCAGTGTCAATATTCTATGATAATTGTGAATAATAATATCTAATGTTTTATTTCCTTCGAGATATTTCTCAAAGTTTATATGTTTACTGTAATAGATGCAAAAAATGTGAGGCCTGCCAGCGCAGTGACTGCGGTGAGTGTGTGTTCTGTCATGATATGGTCAAGTTTGGAGGCATGGGTCGCGCCAAGCAGACATGTAACATGAGACAATGCTTGCAGGTAAAGTATTTATGTATTAACTTCTGAAACTTAACTGTTGTATTGAATATATTAGTTCCTCTACATTTTGGTAAAATATTTATTGATAATAACCCATTACATTGATTTAGATTATTCAATATTATGGTTTATAATAAGTGGCATTAGAAGGACAGGTAAATCACATTAACATTTATGTACTTTGAGGATTTTAAGCATGTAATGGCTAAATAATCATGAACAATATCGTACCCTCAGCCCATGTTACCGGTAACAGCATCATGTGCCGAATGCCACCTTGACGGCTGGATGCAGACACCCGTCGCACCTCAAGCCAAGGGCAATGCTGGTAAGTCTATAGTAGTGAAGTTTATAGAATATTTTCTGTATGATTATAGTCAATGTATTAAAATATGTCTATTTAATACTGTATAGTATCATTAGTAACCATAATCTGGTAGCATTAAAGTATTATTTCTAACACTGGTTTTCAACCACAGTCGATGAATTCAACTTCCAGCTTTTGTAAGAACAAGACAGTAGGGTGAATAACTTTCATTGCTGGGTGGGTATTTTTTGTTAGGTTTTTGTGAGATAAAAATTATCTGAAATCACAATACTGTTTTTGGCTAACCATGTGGTGTGGCTTCTCCTTTTGGTTCAGTTTATATGAATATTGTCTTCTTACTTCATGCATAGCATTCTTAAGCAGATTTCTACAATTACTTTTCCTACATTTTTGCAATTTTTTTTGGCTTAAAATTGCAGTTGATTCAAATAGCCAAAAATTATGGTATAGCTCAGGTACGAATGTCCAAAAACATTGCATCAATTTAAATTATGTGTATAATATTAATTTCTTTACAACAGTAAAATACACTTTACCTACAGTTGTATAAACTAGGATAATAGACAGCTTACATAATTTTGATATCTTGATCAATTCAAGATACATTTCAATATACTTGCATAACACAGTGGATAAAAGATTATGATTTACATTAGTAAAAAAGGAATATAATTCTAGAACAAAACAATTGGTTTCATTGTTAAAGCCTATCACATTGATGTGAAAATTTCCAGCTTAACATCACATAAAATAAATAAATTTCTGACTTCACTGTTACGATTTGAAGAAAATTTATGTAAGGACTTGTTTACAGGTCGTGTCGGTCCGTCGAGTCTCATGGAGTGCGCCGTTTGCTACTCTATAGTGCATCCCAGCTGCGTACCACCTGGCGGTCAAATCAATGAGGATCTTCCCAATTCCTGGGAGTGCCCTCAGTGCACTACTATGGGTCTTAATCATGATTACAGGGTAAGTTAGCTGTCACATTGTTGAGCACTGAAAGTTATGTAATATTAAATCGTAATAGTATTAGTAAATGATTCATATAATGAATTACGAATTGTAAAGTTGGAGACTCAACAAAATTCCAAAGAATTTTTTCTTGAAATGTAAATTTGTTCACCTTGGTTTTAGGTATGTAGTTTTGGCAGTTATGGGAACTGAGCACTTCATGTACTCTTTGATATTGCTTGCTAAATGTAAACATGAAATATAAACAGGCAGCAATTTTTCTAAAGGAAAACTTTCATCAAAATGAAGCAATATGTGAAATACACTAATAAAATATGACAGTCACAATTTAATACTAAATCCATCAACCTCGTGCTATAACACAAATACGGATGGACGATTTGGTACCAGGGTTAACCAACTTATCCGAGTTATAACAGAAAAGAATAACCTCTAAGCTGTCAAAAAACTATGGCAACACATTAATACTGCAGTTATCTTTTTCTACTGCGTACGTGCAGCTTGCTAGTAGCTTTGTAATGTATGGAAATAAAATTAAGTACTTCGCTTTAATCTACAGAAATACTTTTTCAATTATAATTAAAGGCAATAGGTACCATCTATGGACCAAAAAGAATAGCCTGCCCTTTGTCTGGTTCCAATCCAAATTAGTTTCTCTTTAGTTGTTTTAGGACATATGTTTAAAGTTTCCTATTGAATAAACTTATCAGTGAATGGATTTCCGAGATCGGAAACTCATTACTTTGTTTCTTCCACTGAGCATTACCAAATAAAAATTCCATTGTCAATCGGAAGCTTTATGCAGAGTAAAGGTTTTGAAAGTGCCACACGCATATTTACATATATACCCATAGACTCCGATGTCATTTATACTACTAACATTTCTTTGAAAGCATCCTCCTCCTCATAATTCCAATGACCTCCTGGATGCTAACGTAATACTTTTGATGAAAGTATAAATATTAAGACTTTCATACATTAGTATTTTCTTGCCAGTTGAAACAAATACACTGGAGAATGTTTGAAATCTAAAATGATTTATGAGGTATTTTAAATATTAGTATTGGAATTTTGGAATTTTGTGTTCATTTTGAATTTTAATTTTTGATATTTCCAGCCACGACATTTCCGAGCACGGCAGAAGTCTTCAGACCTCCGAAGACTCAGTGCCAGTTCTGATGCAAGCCAACTTAGTCAGCATCATAATAATTTACAGGTATCATACGCGCTGCTTTTTAAATTTATTTTTCTTTTAATTTGTGTACTTTTGTTGCATTTATAAAATAGAAAAATAAACATTTAATTAATTGCTCTGATATTACCATACCATTAGTCGCGTGCATTCACCACGCACCCAAAAATATTTATTAATCTGAAAACTTTTCGAACAATGTCTAATTAACGTAACGTTTTTAGAAACTTAACTTGCATGTAATTGGATATTGTCTATAAATTTTTTTATCAATTTAAGTGTTTATAAATTATCCAAACATTTTTCAAATATTTTCTTTGTGTATTCATTGCTGTATAAAAATTTGAAGCGTTCGGATTTAATTTTTATGTCATTAGATCTTGGATATGCATGACAACTTTTCCCTTTTTTATTAACTTTGTCTACTTTTAAGAGTTTTAGATTGGGAAACCACATCATTTATATTACGCCTTCTTAATAGAAATATGGATATATGATAAACTATTACTTAGTTTGTTCTTCTGAAATTTCTATGGGCCTGTATTATCTCTACTTATAAACAAAACGGGTTTTAGAATCCGTCTATGGGTGATTTTAGCTTAATTATTCCTTCATACTTCAGCTATCAAGTTTTGTATTTTTAGCAATTGAATGAAATGGCCTGGTAAAAGCAGAACAATGTTACGAGTCCTGTTTTATTCTTGTGAGTTTACTTATTTTGCCTAAATAGAATCATAACTTTTCACACATGAACTAACTAGGCATTTATTTACCGTCGCTTTACTCTGAATTAGATTCATTTTCTCTTTGCTTTGATATAGATTTAGGAACCTCTTGATCAACAACAAACTATTCACTCATTTTGTCAAAAGCTTCTTGCTCCTTTTGGGTTAGGTTAGGTTTAAGTTGTATATCCCTTTGTTTTTGTATTGTGCTGTCTGTTTATTACAGGTAAGATATATTTAATAAATATAATCATTATATGATAATAAAGGCTTAGAATTGTTTATGAGCAGAATCCATAAAAAGTACCAAAATACATTGAAAAGACATGCAACGTAAAAATGTAGTTTATGTAACATAGGAATGCAATATAATATATTTTATTAATTTTATTTTGTCTATACACAGAACAATCATCACAACTCATCTCAGGGATCATTGCATGGTGTCAAGGCAGAGTTGGCATCGGACGGGGAGCATGATCATCTCCATGATAAAACCAACATCAAGACTGAAAATGGTAAATGAACGTGATTAATTTCATTTTCGAATTTTCACGTATTCAGTCTGAGGTCGCATGGGTCTATAACGCCCATATTAACCTCACGCAGCCATGACTGTTAGTCGGACTTACTAATAGTTAAAAACGTATTTCTGTTTCTTATCAACTGTCATTTGAGTCGGAACAAGACTACTTTACTGACCGTGCCTTATTGCACAGTCCATTTGCTAAAGTATCCATACAAAATAGCTTTTTAACTGTTTGTAAATCCGGCTGAGAGTCTTGACCGTGTGTGGGGTGCGTATGAGCGTAAGAACTTTTTACCAAATAAGAATTTTTTAGCCAATCTAACTCATTTATCATTAAATAAGGTTTAGAATCTTACGTCTGTTCTGTATACAAATACAGAACAGACTCTTGAAGATCAAGATATTTCTCAATTGTCAGATTCATTTTAACTGTTTCTCTATGCCTGTGCTATTCTTTCTATACTTATAATTAACTCTTCAGACAAAGGTAATAATAATTTACAAATATTTTAAATTAAATTGTTTATAAATTGTGTGCAAGTGATATATTGTTAGTTGAAAGGCAAACTGTTTTAAGTGACATTTTACAAACTTATCAGAGGGTGATTTTTAAAATTTAAAATTTTGGAAAAAATTCAATAAAAAAGAAAAATTGCTAAAGAAAGTATTAAATTGATAATTGCTAATTATAACACGAGTAGCTTTTTTAATGAATTTTTTCCAAATTTTAAATTTTAAAATTCGTTCCTTGTGTTTATCAGCCAAATCCCAAATGTATATAAAAATGCTACCATTTGGGTTGATACCACTCAATTAGTAGTGACTGACGAAATTATGATTTAAATTAGTACCAAATCAAGATCCTAATATTTCATAGGTTAATTTCACTATTATTTGAGTCCAATTGGTATTAATACATAAAAAGAAATTGTTTAAAATTAAATACTATGTTAAGGACATATTTATAAAATCCCGCCGCTCGAGAACGGGTATTTACTAGTCATAATATATTGTAATTAAAATAAAAATATTTATTCAACATTTATTTGCCAATCAGTTTTATTCATTTTGTGTTAATTAATATTTCTCCATTAATCAGACAAGCTAATTATTGGGTTGTTCGGAAAGTAATTTCTTTTTTTCCAACAGAGGCTTATATTTTTTCAAAACCAACTTCACATATAAGCCGCATGGTCATTGTATTTTTTAACAGCTGATATAGCAAAGCTTGCTTGCAAAAAAGCCTGGTTGATTTTACACAGTAGTTTGGTATCAAATATGGAAAGTGAACACCAGCATTTTTGGAATATTTTACTTTTTCACTATCGAAAAGATAAAAATGCTGTTCAAAAAATTATTAGATGTGTAGGAAGAAGATGTATTGACAGAACGCCAGTGCCAAAACTGGTTTTCAAAATTTCAGTCCGGCAATTTTGATATTGAAGATGCACCACGTTTTGAAACACTAGTTTAAGCTGATGAAGACACAATAGACGCATTAATTGATGTAAACCGGCTAATAATAACTTGTGAGATTGCTGAGAGATTAGATTTATCAAATTCGACCATTCATGATCATTTGAAATGCCTAGATTTAATCTCAAAGCTTGACATATGGGTTCCTCATGTTCTTACAGAAAGAAATTTGTGCCATTGCATTGACGTCTGTGATTTGTTTCTCAGATCTCAAGAAAATGATCCATTTTTGAAGCGTATCATAACTGGAGACGAGAAATGGGTTGTCTACAACATGGTGATAAACCGGTTCAAAGCACTTAGAAAGCCATAAATATATCTTAAAAAAAAAGGCAATATTCGTAAAAAAGGTGATGTCTGTTTGGCAGGATTTCAAGGGAATCGTTTTGTTTTGAGCTTCTACTAGACAACACAAAAATCAATTCTGAAGTATACTGTCATCAGCTGGATAAATTGAATGATTCTGATAAAAAGAAAAGGCCAGAATTGATCAACAGAAAAGGTGTAGTATTCCACCAAGACAATGCAAGACATTCATACAGGTTTGCTACACCCACCATCTTCTCGAGATGGCACCTTCTGATTATTACTTGTCCCGGTCTCTACAAAATTTTTACCACCAATTTTTAAAACCTTTACTTCAAATGAGGATGTCAAAAATCACCTAGATAAGTTTTTTGCCAGAAAAGAACAAAAATATTATGAGCGTGTAATCATGCTACTGCCAAAAAGATGACAAAAGGTATCGGACCAGAATGGACAATCACTATAAGAAAATCTTCTTTCATATTCATAAAAGACAACAAAATTACTTTTGTTCGGAACTCAATAGAATGGCTGTGTAATTACTTGATTTTATTTTCTACATGCAGCTTTGTCAAGACAGCAATAACTTGTGACTACTAATTAGTGTCTGCTATTATTTTGCCTTTTAACACAAGCCTTTTTTTGGTTGGTCTAATTGGTTTCTGCTTGTAGATTAAAAACACGGCTTAAAACGTATAACCACGAAATATCATATTATGTGAATAGAATTTAAATACAAAAAGTGTTTTCTCTAATATTTATTTTTGAAAATATCTTCAATGTACAAGTAGGCCAATTCTACAATTAAACTAATGTAATGTTAAAGTATGTTTGTTTGCCCATCTTCCACATTGCAACAAACAAGGGATTGATGTGTTTTCTTGCACAAAGGTAGCTGAGTGGTCAAGAAATGACATAGGATACTTTTTATCTAGGGAAAATTCTTGTTTGAAACCGAAAAAATACTTAATGAATAAGGAAGCAGGGTCGCAACGGAGCAACGGGTGTCGACCTGATTTTGTTGAATTGTTACATATGCAATATAAAAGAATAACAGAATCACTCAGTTTTATCCTTAATAGAGAGTTTAAACCCTAAGAGTCCTACCTATAATATTATAATTGTGAAATTGTTTGTTCGTTTGCTCTTTAACATCATAGATAAACAGAGTGTCGACGTAATTTTTGCCCAGCGATAGTTGGCTTGCCAGGAAATGACAGAGCTACTTTTGTGCTGGAAAACCTCAATCCAACTAATATTATAACCCTAACTAGTATTACAAATGTGTGTTTATTTGTCCTTCTTTAATGTTGCGAAGGAGCTACAGATCGATTTAATTTTTTGGAAAGAGATAGTTAGCAGACCAGGAAATGACATAGGCTACTTTTTAACCCAGGAAATTTCATCTTAAATTAATATTACAATCTAAACTAATAGAAAAACCTGAAATTTTATTTCTTTGTACTTATTTAATGTTACAACGGAGCAACAGATCAGAGTGATTTTTTGCAGAGTTGGTTGGCGGGCCGGGAAATGACATACTCTACCTTCCAATCTGGTTCATCCTAACTAATATTACAATTCTAACGAATGTCATAAATGTGAAAATGTATTTGTTTGTCCTTCGTTCACGTCACAATGGAACAACGAATCGATGTGATTTTTTGTATATAGGTAGTTGGTGGCCGGGATTTGATAGAGACTACTTTTTGGGGAAATCTCATCTAGTTAGTATGAGAAAATTCTAACTAATATTTTAAATGCGAAAGTATGTTTCTTTGTTCTTCTGTCATATTGAAACGGAGCAATATATCGATGTGATTTTTTGCATAGAGATTGGTGGGCAGGGATATGATATAGGCAATTTTTTATTTTGGGAAAGCTCATTCCTTCGGGAAAATTCTTATTTGAAACAAAAAAGAACATAATGGAAATAACGACGAAAGAATCACGAATACATGTGATTTTTTTAAAACGCTATATACGCAATATAAAGTAGCAACAGAATCACTCCCTTTAGTCCCTAATTTAGAGGGAAATATTTTTATTTTCATTGTCATTTGCATTTAATTTCCTTTAATCATTTTAGATGGCCCTGCAAATATAAAATATCTCTATAAGTTTTTAACTATAACCACGTAAGCGTAGTTGTGGGTAAAAGTTAGTTTTTATAGATAATACTGGTTCTTTTCAATGTTTAGTATACAAACTTTGAAGAAATTAATGTTATTCCGGAATGTTAGTTTGGAATTTTTATAAAAAAAAAAATTCGTGGTATTTCACTCGTTTGTATGTATTCTCAATTCCAATCATAATTAACAAAGATATGGATGAAATAATTCAAAAACTTCTTAAGAGTTTACTTACTAAAATAATTTATTAAAACGAATAAGCGAAACAGTTTGAATAGTCATGACGAAATTAAATCATGGAATGAGATCGAAACTAATAATAATAAAGCTGAAAGATAATCAATTTGTTTATGAATATAATAGAATGACTAAGGCAGAAAAAATTTTAAAAACTTAGAAAAAATATATAATAACATAAATAAGCATTTACATAAAATACATAAAAACCTGTCAAGCACGAGTAGAACCCGTGCTACGAGGGTTCCATATACCTGTAGGCTATTATTAGGTTGGCTAGTAAGTTTTTAGCCACAATTTTGGGACTTGTTCAGAAACTTCTGGAATGAGGACTACGATCTTGAAGATGAACCCCATACCAGATGTCCTGTTGAATTGGATGTTCAATTACGTGTCAATTGGCAGATGAGCTGCAACTGGGAATTGGGACAAGTCAAAATACATTGTGTGGATACCCCACAAGTTGTCATCATATCACCTTCAGAGCAGAATTGATATTTGTCAAAAGTTATTAACATTGAAACATAACTTCGACTGGCTGAATCAGTTAGTAACTGGCGATGAGAAGTGGGTTACATACGTTAACCGTACATGCACACATCAAAGGCTGGGTGTTGGAGAAACAAGAGTTTCAGTATCCAAACCTGAAACAAGTGCCAAAAAGGGGATGCTCAGCGGCTGGTGGAATGTCAAGGGCATTATTAATTGGGAGTTGCTTCTAGAGGGATCTACAATTAATGCAGATATTTACTGTGAACAATTGAACTGATTAGCTAACAAATTGAGTAGTCAACAGGATCGAGTTTATTTTCTGCATGACAATTCACATGTTGCAAAAAGGTACTTGTGAATAATTAGAGGAGCTCAGGTGGGTTCTACTCACTCATCCACCATATTCACTGGACGTTGTTCCCTCTGATTAC
Organism: Druceiella hillmani; assembly: GCA_039881145.1. Lineage (NCBI taxonomy): Eukaryota > Metazoa > Arthropoda > Insecta > Lepidoptera > Hepialidae > Druceiella > Druceiella hillmani. Next base: position 26,833,695 of record JAYKKI010000009.1, on the reverse strand, counting down.
CATTTATTCAGGGCTCGTAAGTAACCATTTACGTGAAAAAAAATTCTACATTAAAGAAGATCTCCAAAACCACCTCACAGTTTTTTGAATCAGTCACCAGAATTTCACAAGAACGGCATATTGTCATTGCTAACGAGATGGCGACAAGTAGTAGATAATAATGGTGCAACCTAATATAAACATTTAATGGTACATAGTATTTCTATTAAACTATTTGCAAATATTAATTTTTCATTACATAAATGTATTCAATAGTTTCGGAAATAAGGGAGGAATGCTAAATTTTTTAATATTTTTGGAATATTTTTTCAAAATACAATTTCAAATATTTGTGTATGTCTTATAAGCAAATACCCATAAGGTTTATAACATTGAAAAAAATTAAAGCCCATATTATACATTAAAAAAATTAAGGGGGGAAATACCTGTAAAATTTAGAAAAAAAAATTTTTTTTTTCCTTAAGATATTAGTATAATCCTTTAAGAATATGTCACAAAATTTTTAGAACATAATTTTAAGTATTTCTTATATTATAGAGTGTGAGCTGTGACGACATTGATGACGATTATACTTTTATTCTTTGCGTTTATTATACGACCCTATTATTTGCGACTAGCGCTGGGCACGAATGCAAAGTATAGGGTCGTATAATAAACGCAAAGAATAGAGGTATAATTAAGCTGCCGACTCTCTTACCTGTCTGTTGAAATTCTTTAGCTTCTAACCTTTCTATTGTTAAAAATTTGAATGAACAGATGTTTTGAAATACTTTTATTGACAAATTCCAAGTAAAGGACAGTTTCACAGTTGCTACAGAGTATATTCGTACAGGCCAGATCCGGTTTTGCTGTTAGTTTTGTTCAGTTTAGTTTTGGAACTCTATGCAACAACTTCGAAATCGAATAAATATAAAAATAAGTTCATATACTAAAGGAGCTAAAGATACACCAGCTCGGTCAGGATGCCCGCGTAAACGGAAATTTCAACGAAATCAGTATACTAAAAATGATGAAGCCGAACAATCGAGTGCAAGTGCGAGAAAATTATGTAATGTTACTAGTACAATAATATGCATTGTTATAAATTTATTGAGTTTTTTACGGTGTTCACTGCGTTATCAGAAATTGCTTGAAAGATGTTTGGGTGGTCACACGCAATACGCAAGTGAGAGTTTCAACTGTACCGTTTGGCGTCTCACTCCAAAATCATTGAAATAGTCTCATACATTGCTGCTGGATTATTCAATGAAGGATATTCATTGATTTTACAAACAATGAACTGTTCAGACATAGTTACAATGTAAATCATACGCCGAAAAAATGAATGAACAGAGAGTGACTCGAGAAAATCGGTCGGCGCACCTTATTAGCCACTAAAGAAGCTCGTCAAGCACGTCAACAGCAACTAATTGAACAAAATGAGTTCTATGAGGCTACAGAAGGACAATTATATGGCGCTGGAATTGCTGATTAATCGGTAAGTCACTATAATCATTGAATTTTCATGTATTCAAATTTTAAACGCGTTTTTGTCGAAACCATATTTTTCAAACTGGCGTATACGATAACTCAAAAAGTTATTGATCGATCTCCCTGAAATTTGGCACACATCTTTTTATGATATTATTTTCTATGAGAACCTACAAATTTCTGAAAATTTTTAAAAAATTTATTTTATCGAAGCAAAAATAATAAGAAAATTCGGCCCAAAATTCATGTTATATTTTTAGTATTTTATTCTGCGAATTTTTATTTTTTATTTTTTTAGGTTCATCTAGAAATTATGACATTAATAAACACACAGAATTTTGGTTTTTGTTTTCAGATCACTAGAACCGATGCTACAATGCTCGCCGATTGAGAAGTCTCGCTGCGATCTTTCTGGAAGAATTTAGTGTACATCAGCCATTTTTAATAAATAAAAAAAAATTATATTATTTTAATGTTTGAATAAACTAGATGTTAATTTTCAAAAATATATAATGACTTTCATTTCAAAAAAAATCACAAAAATCAAGCAAAATTTAAGCTTTTACAGGTATTTCCCCCCTTAAAGCGTGAAAATCACCTGCTTACTGGTCTTGCTGGAGTTTCAGCTAATTCGCGATAGAATCTGGCAGCTTCTCGAGAAATGTTATAACATTATAAAAATAAGGCATCATGGCATATCCATGTGGTGTATAGGATGTATGACGCCCACGTTGATTTTTGTTCGGTAAAATAATTTCCCAATCACTAAGCACACTAGAAAGTACAAGTTACAGAAGCTGAGTAATCAGGCAAGCAATAATCAGTTCATAACCAAGCCAAAATCATTAGGAAAATCACTAATACTGTTGAATAGACATAGTAAGTGCATGCGACAAACAATAACTACTAATAAGTGCTGTTGGTTCAAATGACTGGTCAACGAGTTCTAAATAATAAAAAACGAGTGTGCTTTAGACCACACGGCTGAAGTAAAACTACAAATTTACAAAATATGAACTTTAAAATGAATTTACAATTTTATTCACTTTAAACGTAGAATATTTAATGTATTGAACAAAATAATAATTTATAAAATTGTTCAAGAACGAAATGAAATTACAAAATAATAAAAAAATCAACGTTCGCGTAACGCTAGCAAACTCGCATATATATATATTTTATGCACTGGCTATGAGAGGAAGAGAGAAAGAAAATGTGTGTGCGCACTGCTCTCTCTTGCTCCTATAGTGTGATCCTACAGACAATAGGCTTGCACTGTGTCTTAGATATACGTAACATAACTGGCTATGGGAGAAAGAAACACATTTTGTGTATGTTAAGTTAATAAACATCGATTTGCAGATAATTTAGGTAAATCTGAGTTGAATTAATGCATTTTTAAAAGTAACACAGTTTTGCTAAAATTGCAATTTTGGTAGAAATTTCATATTTAGTGACTTAGTGATACAATGTTAATTTTTGGAAATGCAATAGTTACATCACTACGTTTTTTTGTATAGACTATTGCCACCTAAGATCATATCTACAGTAATTTTTTTAAATGTATGTTACTGTTTTTTTGGTGATGTTATAAAACAAATTTGTATCATTTTGCATTCCATTTCTCAGACATAAAGGTGAGGTCAGAGAGTGAGGGACGTGGGGGCGGTGAGAGTGAAGCACCAGTAGTAAAGCGACGGCGGCGCAGTTCAGAGGGTGGTGACGGTGTGGAGGGGGTGGCACCTCCCCACGCTGCTGAGGCACCACGCAAGCTGGCTCTGCGCACGCAACTCGCCCACCAGTTGTGTTCTAACAGTAACAAGGTGAAACATTTTTTTTCATTCCATACCTTGTGGAGCTTCAAACTATTATATATATTCAACTACTATATATAGTACTTCAAACTACTATATATATATATATATATGTATATGTGTATACATGTGTGTATAAGTGTATATGTGTATACGTGTATATGTATATATGTATATATATATATATATATATATATATATATATATATATATATATATATATATATATATATATATATACATATATACTTTTCAAATATCTAACAATTAATGCAATTTGCTTACCTTGAATTCCAGGATGCATATAAGAATTTCAGTATGCGAAAGTATGTGTTTCTGAATTAATCACAATTAAAATATTGCATATTCTCAGCAAGAAATTAAGTTTTTTTTATTTGGTACATTTTGCGACAAAATGAAAAAAAAGTGTTTTCAACCAAAGAATTACAACCAAAGATGAAAATTCCTGTTCACATAAAATGCACCATGGACAAACAAAAGTTTATAATTAATTTTGAAATACTGCAACTATAATATATATATATATATATTTATAATTATAAATTATAAAATATTATATAATATATTTTTTATTCTTTATTTATATTTTGGAGAATGTGCAGGTATAAATGGAAGTATACAATTGAGTAATAAATACTATTTCACCCCATTTTAGAGGGTTCTTACGGTAACACAGAATAAAAAAAAATTCGACATAAAATTACACACTTTCTTGAATAATTTATCATTATTATTTTGATGAAAATTTCACAAGTTTTCTCAAAATTGTATGCTAAATTCAGTAAAGTAAATTAAAAAATTAAAACATTATTAATTTCACTGTAATGACTTTTTCCCGTGCACGGCCAATGACATATTCATTTGACACTTTGCATTTTTTCACAATGTTTATGAATTTATTTTGAGTATTAGTATATAATTTGAATTTATTGAATTTATAACATTTCTTTTGAAAATTTATTGGAGATTATTTTAAATAAACAATTAGTTTTTAATCTCCGTATTTCACAATATATTGTCAAATAGCTGAAAATCAGCAAGAAATTAATCTTTTAAAAATTTTGTAACATTTCTTGGTATCTCTTTATATACTTGTAAATAAAATATTATTTATTCATTTAGGAAAGGTAGCAAAAAGTAACGGTGCAGCTGTCGCGAATTTCATTTGTTCAGTCTTTGCTGATTCAATAATTAGCGCCTGTAGTTTGGATGAGTTAAAATGGTTTTTGTGGTCTACGCAGAAAAGTTTCAATTTTCTTTCACAATTTACATATTACTTTTTACAATAATAGTTCATTTGTGAACACTATGTTTATTTTCTCTACCATTTGCAAATGGTATGTATTTATGATTACAGTAAGAATTTAATAAGATTAATTTTATATGTTAAACTTTTATGGGCAAAAATGTTATTTTATGCTGGTATAACAGTTGGAGTAAAAGTGATCCAAGCCTGATAATATTAGGAAAAGCAAATTTTAGAACTACAGTGTATCAAAATTTCTGATGTCTTGTACGCCTGTATTATTACTTTTGTTAATGAATGACAAGTAAATTAATTTCATCATGTCTCTGCAGCAACTTAAGAAGCCGTTATATCCAGTGCGTCCAGCTCCACCAGCGACAGCTCCAGCTTGCGGTGCACCTGCCGCATGGCTGAGCCGTGAGCCCGTACTGGCCGTCTTCGCACGTCTCTGCCCTGCAGACCTTGCTACCTGTGCGCTTGTATGCAAAACGTGGGCCAAGTACTCGGTGAGTGATTCTGTTGATTTCGTTGAGTTTAATTTGCAAATAAAGTAAGTTTTTTTAAATGCGGTTTAATGAAAATATTTTCAAAATTATAAACAAGTGTTGTCCCCAAAAAAAAATTCATTTTGACGTTGTTACAGGTGGATCCATCACTGTGGCGAAATATGTCATTTGTGCAAGTGCGTGTCTCAGCAGCACACCTCACAGGCATTGCACGTCGCCAACCACGCTCTCTTGGCCTCGAGTGGTGTCATCTTGCTAGGAGACAACTTGCGTGGTCAGTTTTTTGTTGTTATTTAAGCCAGTCCGTGACTTAGTATTTATATTTTATTATTTAGTATATAACATTTTTTAAAGCTAAGCTTTTAAGAAGGCGGCATGTGGTGATGTACATATTTCTACAAGACGTCTAAAACATGAGAGAAATTTATTATATGAATGAATATTTCACACACTCGTGTTGCATTTTTTATCTTTGGTCAAATTGCACAACAAATTTTTCATCTACTTTTCATTTATCTACAATCCTAAAATTTCATTCAATTTCAGAAAGTGATTTTAAGAATTGGTTCAAGGAATAGTTATATACAAAAGAGGAACATGTTATATCTAAGAAGGTGGTACAAGAGGATGCGGGGCTGGGTTAGGCATGCACCAATACAATAGCACCTAGAAAGGATACAAATAGCATAAGGGAACCTTGATTGAAAAATGTTCTGCAAAATGATATTGTAAAGATAAAGAAAACATATAGGAATATATTATTTAGGGTATTCCCAAGAGTTGAACTACACGGTGCTGTTTTTCAGCACCGTGTACAGGTGAATGCCTCGTGTATAATTACAATATGATCGACACAAAAATATGAGGATTCAAATAATATAAAAATTAAATCTATTAACATCATATCAAAAATTGATTTTAATACAATAATAGTTTGACAATTTGCTCTCGATTTCAGGTTAGTTACTCGCTTGCCAGCCTTACGTTCTCTGTCATTGGCTGGATCACCTGCAGAAGCAGCCCTGGCTCTTCGCTCAGCATCCTGTCCTCCGCTCACATCGCTGGATCTATCATTCGCACGCTGTCTCGATGACGCAAGGCTGAGAGGAATTCTGGCACCTCCTGAGGGCTCTTTACCAGGTGGGGATGGAGGTGAGTGAGGGACTGATGAGGAAGTTTTGGAATGAATGGAATTAATATTGTCGATTAAGATTTTTCAAAAAATTTGTGTTGTGTGAAAAAAAATGGTGACGTTTGAGAAGAATGAAATGTTGGGTGAATTAGCTAATGGGAGCAAAGGTGAAGAAACCTTGATAAAAGTACTCTGAGTAAAGTGAAAAGTGATTTTTACAGTTTTTGCGTAGCGAGCATTAAAGTGAAGATGAAAGAGAATTCTTTTAAATCTACACTTATATTCAAGTGTTCGAGTTTTATCTAAAAGATAAGTAAAGTCTCCAAAGATTTAATTTATGAGGATGTACGTTTTAAAAGCTTTATGCCTACTGAAAGACGATGAAATTTTTTTCTTATTTATTTTGTTAGTAAATATAAATTATTATTGATAAATATTGTAGTATTGTCACTGTTGTGTCAAATCCTTTGAACTATATACGAGGTGTGTTCAGAAAGTAATGGGAATTATCGTTTTTTTTTTTAAATATTTATTTATTCGTCTATATTAATGTTGTCGCCTTCGAAATAGTCCCCAGTAAATATTGTGCACTTGTGCCAGCGCTTCTTCCAATTCTTGAAACACTTCTCAAACTCGATCTTTGGGATAGCCTTTAGCTCTTTCAACGATGCGCTTTTAATGTCATCTATGCTTGTGAAACAACGGTCCTTAAAGATTCTCTTTATTTCTGGAAATAGGAAAAAGTCACACGGAGCCATGTCTGGCGAATATGGAGGCTGGGGATTTGGAAGATTTTAGGAATATTTTTGGCTAAAATTCACGAACAAGCAATGAAGTGTGAGCAGATGCATTACCGTGGTGCAAAAGCCATGAATTGTTTTTTCACAAATCCAGGCATTTTTTTCAGATTGCTTCACGCAAACGGCGTTGAACTTGTGGGTAGTACTCCTTATTGACTGTTTGACTTCGTGGCAAGAATTTATGATGCCCTATGCCATTAAATTCAAAGAACACAGTGAGTATAACTTTCACGTTCGACCCGCACTCATCAAGCCTTTTTCAGTTTTGGAGAGCCATAATGCCTCCACTGGGTAGTTTCGATGTCATATTTGTAAACCCATGGTTCATCACCTATTATAACACGTTTCAGTAATTCTGCATCTTCGTTGACTTCATTTAGTGACTCCTGAACAACTTCCATTCACCGCTGTTTTTGTTCAAAATTCAACAATTTTTTAACAAATTTTGCTGTCACGCGTTTCATACCCAAAACATTCGAAAAAGTTTCATAGCATGAGCCAATTGATATGCCAACATCATCAGCGACTTCTCCGATTGTGAGTCGGTGATCGTTATAACCATTTCTTTCACTTATTCCACGTTTTCATTGGTTGTTGATGTGCTGGGGCATCCGGAACGTTTGTCATCTTCTATTTTTTTGTCATTTCTTATTTATTTGTGTCTTCACGGCTATCTTTCAAACGCTTATACCCCTTGTAAACTCTTGTTTTACTCATAGCAGACTCACTATAGGCCTTAGTTAACATTTCACACACTTTATTTCATTTTTTACGCAAAATTTAATACAAATTCTTTGATCCATTTCTCTTAATAAACGAAAATAGCCAAGCTGATAAAAACATGTCTAACCTTAGCGGCTGCCACAGACAAAGTAAACAATGAATACAGCTGAAAATTTTATTATACTTCAGGTTCATGTATATCAACATAGTAAAAGACAATTTTGGCAATCGGACTCTCCAAACCCGCAAAATTTAAAAATTCCCATTATTTTCTGAACATACATCGTACTAAGGGGTTTCTGACAAGATACATTAAAATTATCAAGTTTGGTAATTGCTTGTAAAACAGTTTTGATAGCCTTATTTGTATTATAAAGACAATATAATTCAGAAATATAAACAAATTTAGAGAAAATTTAACCCAGAAATGTAGTAAATCTAGTAAACAAATGTGAAAACAGTTTGAAATAATTATTAATATTAATAATTTTGTCATTAGGTGGATCAGGTGGAGGCATGGGTGGTGGTAATTCGACAGGCAGTGGTGGTAGCTCTCGGTCCCGTTTGGCACAACTCAGAGTGCTTCGTATTGCAGGCACTGATATCACTGACGTTGCTATGAGGTCAGTTAATATTTCAATTTAGTTTCTCACACCTGTTAAATGTATATAGAGATAAAATAATAATTGAAATTAAAACCGATACAAGGAAATTTAAACAAAATTTTAACAGAAACCGTTTTAAATATATTTACTGATAATTCTAGTAATGAATTTTGGAGTTCTTAAAAAATCTTACAAAATAAGATTTAGCAAGAAGATTTCGACTTGCATCCTCGAAAGAAGAGTGTATGTAAATAAAATTATTTTTCTACTTTCAAATATGTTGTGCTCACCAGCATAAGGTAAAAAGTTAGTTGCTGTAGGCCCACCTTACCGATATCAGTTTTGAAACTGATACTCCTACTCGCCAACTTCTCGAATGACAAAACATGACAGTTATGAATGGCAGACGCCTTGTGATGTTTTCTACACAGGGTTGGATATATGTAGTCATATCAGTTTATTTTACTATGTTTTCGTGACAGCCAAATGGTACAAATAAATTAATGAAATCATTTGTCAGCCATTTTTAAACTGCGCTTTTGTTTCCGTAAACTGTCCGAAACACCCAACAATTCATTCTATTATATACGTTCAATTTACACATATGTATGTACTCCAAGAAAATATGGCAGCATTCATTCCAAAGTAATTTTAATTTTTAATATCATATATTTGCAGCATTAAATATTTGTTCTTGAGTCACTTTATTACATATTCTTGATATAGTAATAAAAAAATATCTTCTAACCAAAAATTTGAAAATATTTCATACTTTCCGTGTTCAATAAATTGCACGTTTGTGGAAGTATTCATCTTCAAAATTTAATTATATTAATGATATTTTTGATATTTGAAACCTATATCTTGTTTGTAAGCCATATACACACAAAACTGATAAACATTAAACTATGAGATCTGAGTTTTGTTTTATAAACAAACAGTACAAACAGTACGATTTGATTTATTATATAAAGAAACGAACATATTTACAAAGTTGTTAGATGTTATTTTTACATGTCTTATTTTATAGAATAATATTTATTCATAAGAATTATTGTGTAAAGAGTTTCACACAGCTGTGCAATTGTTTATAAAGAACAGCTTCCAATTTATGAGTTATTTAAACAAACGGACTATTTTATCCTCACTCAAATGTACATATCTTTTATCATCACTCAAATGTTTCACATAGCTTGCACGTTTGTTTGTTAACAGAACTGTGCAATTGATTTTTCAAGTTATTTTTAGAAATCCTATATTATTGAATAATATGTGTTCGTGAGAATCATGTGTATATCTTATATATTTGTAATTATGAGAAATTTCTTATATATATTGACAATCTAGGAAAAAACTGCTTTTGAAATTTATTTGAATTTTACTGCACGTTTGTTGCAGTAGCGTTCAGTGCCTTATAAACAATTCACGTGACTTGCCCTAAATATTTAGCATATGTACATAACATATTTTTGAAAATTTTAAATGAAACTGTTCAAAGGAAATGGACACCACGGTATATGATTTGTAGTTCACACACACAAAGCGAACATTTCCGGTTGCTGGAATTTTAGATAAAACGTACATACTTCATTCCTATATTGTATGAAATTACAAAACTTCTCGAATCAGAAATGGTCCATACGACATTAAAATTTATTACCTCACTTCAAACATCAGTTCAAAGTCTCAAGGCAAGCAGAAGGTTGTTAGATTATCGGCTATATTCAGACTGAAAAAATGCCGTAATTATGACATTTGCATATAAGCAATGAATTTGTGTTGTTATAACGGGTTCGCTGTCAGTTTATCATCTCCTTTCAAAAATAATTTTATAAATAATTTTAATAATTTTCTATTTTTAAATATATGTATTGTATTTTGTCAGAGTAATATGTTTTGGCCGTGAAGCATTAAAATTAATATTTTATTAGTTTGTATTTTGACGTGTATTTTCATAGTGAAAGTAAGAAATTATTGCTATTATTACATTGACAAATAAAGCTTTTCTTTATACAAAAAAAAACAAATTTGTTAACTAATAGAATAGTCTCGTAAATAAAAAAATATAATTCTATATGAATATTCCTCAGAAAAAATTTTTTCTTTCAACATAACTTCAGTAAAATGCACTGTGACAGTTGTGGTCGGAGGATAAAAATTATGAGAGGGCACTATCTACGATCTACGATGATTAAACTATGTAAGCTCATTCCTTGTAAAACCCTGGATGTCAAAGCTTTAGACTCGATGTCAAAAAAACATAATAAAATAATTTTGTTTCTTGAAGTTTTATTCGCCCGTTCATTTGTGTGCAAAAATGGGTACCAAACAACAGTAAGTGGTACCGTTTTTTCTGTTACTGACTGGCGCCAATATAATAGACAAATTAAGTAAACTTACGTCCCTAATTAAAAAAAAATTTATGATGCACAACAAAAAAAAATTTCCGTTCTATTTCTTGAATTATTTATTAGCTTATTTTCATAAAAATTACACCATGTTTTTTAGAATTCTATACCAAATTCTGCAAAATAAGTTGTTAAATAAAAAAATAATTAGTTTCACTGTAACAATTTTTTATCCGTGAGTGAGCTAATGATATTTGACACGTCACTTTTTCTCACTCGGTTTATTTCGTTTTATATAATTTTTAACATTTCTTTTGGAAATTTATATGAGATTTTTTAAAGGAAAAATTGATTTTTTATCTGCTGTGATTTATGAAATATTGTCAAAAATTGAAAATAAGCGAGAACTTGGGATTATTTTATGAAATATTGTCGAAAATAGAAATAAGCTTAAAAAAACCCCAAGAAATTGAGTTTTTGAAAATGAATGAAGTTTAAATTTTTTTTCCACAACCATTGTTACAACCATTGGATTACAACCATTGGAAGCTGGTTACAACCATTGGAAGCTGAGATAATATTTTCGCACTTTTTAGTTTTCTGTACTTTGAATGGTATATAAATTGATCAAGTTCTAGTTAAACTATGGTTAATGAGAATTCTTGATAGGAAGACATAGATCACTTGAAAGTAATCGAAATAAGAACTTTTGATTACATGTTTCTTATTAATCGGTTCACTATTTTATCAAAAACAACTCATTGAATATAAAGAGGTTATGTTACTAGTGAACTTGATGTTCAATTTTTGAAAAGCTAAACACTATGAGTACGTTCCACTACACAACGCTCAAAATGCTCACTGTATCGTTCCACTTGGCAACTGCGGTCTTGATCAAAACGTCATTGTTCACAACCACTTCGAGCCCATGCTGACCTACGTATCGATGTGGATCGTTGTGGTCGTTTATCTGTCAATTTGAATTTGACACATTGATACATGAAGTTTATGTAAATAAATTTATATCATCTTTGAAGATTAAACACGGTAATAAGGAGATTCAAATTATGCAGCTCTGAGAAGTATCTTATAGAAGTAAAGATTACACCAGAAGAAGCAAAATGTGCAAACAATCATCAAACTCTTATTGAAATTAAATTACACTTTTACAATTACTTGAAGTGTAAATTATTATATAATACATAAATTATTATATAATACATAATAAAATAATACAATCCTATAATCTCTATTTTTGTTCAATACCTATATTTTATCATATTTACAAATACATATTGTTTATAACCTGTTCCATTTGGACTGATAGTTGCAATGCTGACAAACTAGTGGAATGGATATGATCGTGGTCATGGGCGTGAGCGTTGCGGTCGACTAGTGGAATGTAGCCTATATTCTTTTACGAACACTACCCATATTTAGGCATTGTATATAAGTTTGGTTTATTATTATATGTTCATTATGGTGTTTTCGCATGAGAAAATGAGAGCAGTGTAACTAAAGGTTTGTTAATTTATTACCAGATCACACTGATAGCATCTCTCACGGTCCCTATAATGTTGCTAGTAGTTCTGATTTTTGCATGACATTTTGATTTTTAAGGGTGTCATGACTCATATTTTCCAATACTGTAATCACCAAAAAATTTTTTCAATTCTACTTCAAAATTTAGCATGTATTGAACACAAACACATCAAAGCTCTCAAAGCAAGTTTAGAAACAAGATAGAAGTGATTATTGAATTTTTTTAAATGTGCCAATTATTTTAGCCGCCAATCTCAATTTTCAGCAAAATGGGAACTAGCTTGACTAATTCTGTACCAAAGTATGCAATTGTAGATTTTTAGCATTATAAAAACTACATGTTATTTAACTTTCCCAAAGTACATGTGTAGTTAATACAGTATTCAAATAAATGCGTTAACATTATATTAATTTGGACATTTCTTATGTATTTTTAGTTATCTTGGATATTTATATCAGTGATTGTTTCTTTGCTATCATCAATATTGTAATTATAACTTTGATGTAACTAATTAAATTGTTTATAACGAATACTTGATAAATTTTTGAAGATTTTCTAAAGTTTTTTCAATATTGACCTTAATATATAAATATTTGTTCAGATTTTTCTAATTAAAACCGTAACAGGGAATGAAACAACAAATTGTATGTTTTGTAGGTTTCTATTATTTTCACAACTATTTCTCTTTTTTTCCACATATACTTATATTATGTTAATACATCAACTCTCACTTGATGTCAAAAATACATACAGAATATTATTGGTTTGGTATGGAAAGAATTTTTTCAAATTTCTGTCAAAAATGTAATCTTATATTTTTTATTTTTCAGTAACAAAATATTGTTTATTTCCAACGTTTTCTGAATCATAATTACATTTAAATGTTATGTACGTAACAAACAAAATCTCTATTTTAAAATAATTATTTAAGAAAACAGTAACTTATCAATATAATCAATTTTTTGTCTGTAAAATAATATTCGCTTGCTATTCGAGATCAATAAGGTGTGCTGGGTACATCGCGTCATATATGCGTTTTAATGAAGCCCTTAGTTTGCCACTTAGTTTGCTGGCACTGCAGGGCTCTCAGGGAAAATGTTTTTTTTTATTATAATCTTATTTTGTAGTCAAAAACCCATGGATGCTGGCTTGCTATATAAATTTAAGACTAGCTTTTTTGGTAATATAATTTTTGGTGATTTAATTAATCCCCCCCTTTAAACATATTTAAAAATTAATATACTTTTTTCCAAAATAATTGTAGGTCAGTAAAGTCTACGATCAGTACCAAGTTTTAGCTTTGAAATATGCACGGTTTAATATTAGAAGGCTGCTACAGACAATTGTATAGATTGACACTAAGGAGTGACCGTAACTATTTTATTTCCATCTTCGTTATGCAGTAATGGATTTACAGTCGGTAAGTAAACCAGTGAGGAATATTTTCACTGAAATTGTCTTTGAATTGTACTATAGACTTCTAAATTTGATATAGAATCGGTTTGCTGACTTTTAAATAGTGTTTAAATAAAATTTAGAAAAAACGACTACAAAAAAGTTGAGTTCTGAGTTAAGTCTGAGGAATAGTTTTTTTTGTGAAAAAAAACAGAATTTCTCTGATATTGAATATAAAGCTTGTCAAATATTGATTCCAGAATGTGTTATAGAGAATTCCAAATGTGAAATTTCCGAAATGTGTTTTCAGTCTGATCATCCAGTGTGTGGATTCTATTACATTTTGACAAAAGGTTCAATTCTAAACTCTCATTGTTGAGATGATGTAGTTTTACGTTATACAATGTGAATTTGCGTACAAGAATTACATACGTATAATATGGAACTCTGGGAATGTAAGTTCAAGATTTCTTTACAATGTGAAGGAATAGTCTACAAGACAGCAAAAAGTTTTCTATACGAAACACTTCATTACGGTATGTTGATACATTTCCTTGACTTCAAATTTTCACTACAAATGCTAGCTTTTAATTTTCATAGGATATTATTTTAAAATTACTTTAAGTACTTTCTACTCCCAAAGTCTTCTCTTTTTCCCAAAGTTTATTGTTTTTTACGTAATCTGAACTAAATGCTCTTTTACCAGATATGTGTGCCAAGCATTACCCCGCCTGTTGGAGCTGGATGCGTCATCATGTGCAAGACTCACTGATGCAGGTGCAGCTCAGTTAGCAGCACACCCCCTTGAGCGCCTCTCTCTCGCTGGTTGTCGTCTGCTCACTGAGGCTGCTCTAGACCACCTGGCGCGGTGTGTTGCACTTGTGAGGTTAGTATTAAGATAATAAAACTCTCAAATAGCTGATACTTCTTAAAAGATCATAAAAAATAGATATTACACTTTGATGAGATCATAATATCAATGTAATTATATAACATTGATTATAAATTAACAATGCGTATAAAATTAATTGTGACTTTTGTTATTTTATTGTTTGCTCCTTATTGAATTACAGTTGTCCATGACATATTGGAAAGCTTAATAGGTGTGGCTTTGTTTAATAACAGAATATTAGTATAAAATTTATCAATTTCTTACGACAATCCCGACAACTGATCCCAATATAGACATTGAAATTTGCCTAAAACGCTTGTCAACTCATGAAACTTAAGAGGTGTGAAACTAAAATTTTGTCAGTGACAAAATTTGTTGGTAAAATTTTGTCGGGCCACATCAAAAAATGTTTATATTTAATCAATGTGGTTGACTGAAAGAGATTGCTCTTGTAGCAATAAATCCGCCAAATTTATGTATTATATGTACGTTAAAGTATGAATAAATAAATAGATTATTGTAATGACTACTGAACTGAAACCATCTCCCAAACTTTTCAAAAAATTAAAATTGTTATTTCCCGACTTGTGTTCCTGTGATAATAAAATATAAAAAAATTGAATTCCCATTCCATTCTAGACTTGATTTGCGACACGTTCCATTAGTGTCAACACAGGCGGTGATAAAGTTTGCAGCTAAATCGAAACACAACTTGCATGTGAAAGATGTGAAGCTGGTGGACAAGCGGAAGACATGATCATCGTCTCTCAGACTACAGGCCTGAATGGCCCGAGTGGCCTGCGGCTCCGCTTGGCTGTGTATGTTACTTTAATGGTGGTTTTCTCCAGGAGGCATTACGTTTTGCAATGTAGTTTACTTATCATTTGATAACATGATGTTTAGAAGAGAATGGTGAAAATGAGATTCAAATCAATATTAGGAAATGTGTCTAATGTCTGATTGCATATAGTCTAGAATAATATTTGATTGTTTTTTATAACATTTTTTATCACAAAATGAGATATGATAAGCAGGTAGTCGAGAGCAAAGTGTAAATTTATACACAGTGGTAAACAATTTTGCAAGTTAAAACAGCGCTAATATGAATTAAATCACCATTCTTCTTTTCATTCAACAATACATACTACCAAAAAAGATTGCTTTTTTATATTCTGTAATTAAACTGTGTGTAGAGGACACGTCACGGACACAGCAACAGTGCAAAGCAGAGATGCATATAGATTTCCTTTACAACAGTATGTCTCCAAACATTCAACTTTAATTCTATTGTTTTTGGAAATTGGAAAGTCGAACGAATTAAATAATATTGAGGAATTTATGGGTTTTTAACCTTTCCTGTTTTTAAATTTCCATTTCCTGTAATATTTCTATGAATATAAATTTGTTGAATTCGATTGAACAGTTTGTGTTACAGGATATTTTTGATTTCGAAACTTAATTGTCATCATCGCAGGTAGGTAATAGGACTTATTGATGTTTGTAATGTAATGTATTCTTTAAACTATACAAAGAATGGAAATAATAACTGCTGAATCTTAGAATGAACACTTCTAAATCTATGGTAATTATGTGTTATATCAAAATATATATATATAATATATATATATATATATATATATATATATATATGTACATATATATATAAATATTATATATATATATATATATATATATATATATATATATATAATACTGTATTTTCACAAAATAGGTAGAAGAATTTTAAGGATTTACAAAAGAAAATAATTAGTCTGTCATAACCTGCAAAATTGGCACACGTCTTTTATGCTGTTTATTTGCCACCTTTAAACATTTTAATATGTCTTATCATGCTATGTAGTTATCTTTTTGCTTAAAGCGACTATTTAGTATACTATATTTAGTTAAACTTAATGTCTTTATGTAACTAATTTGTATTACTTAATGGCGTGGAAGCCTTCTACAATTTAATAATAATAAAACTTCGGATCACAACCTACAATTAATATTATTAAAAATAATTATCCCTTAATATACTTTATTTAATTATTTAATATATATTCAAAAATGTTGTTAAGAGCGGAATTATTTTTTTTTTGAATTCACATATGAGAACTCACCATGTATAGTTTATACGCGGTCAATGCGGTATTAATGTTGTAAAATGTGTATTTATATTGTATATTCCGCCTAGATTAGATTTGTATGTATCAATACACGCGAGTATGATGTAAAGTATATCATTTTATATGTCAACTACAGTCTTATGTTAAGCAATTATTGTGCTTTATGAACGACGAGAGTAACAACACGTTATCAATTTTACTAATTATGACTACGATTTTAATTCCAGACAGACCAGCGCGTTAGTAGAATGTTGCTATTTATTATTTTCTTTTTCTGTAGGGCTGCATTGCCATATTTTAATTATAATTCAAATTCTGTATTCTTGACTACGTTACTTAATTGTAAATGTGGTGTGTTTTTAAATCCGACACGTGTGTTGTTTTCCTAATGGAAATGTAACATTTCTTAACGTCAAGACGCATATACTATATAATGATTTCTAAAAATAAATGTGTCTTGTGGTATTCATACATAATAACAGTATTGGCCTGAATATAAGGTGAAATTAAATCAAGTTATTGGCGAAAAGTGTCATGTTAGAATAGTTAACCAATTACAAATTTTTTTTGAAAAAGAATGTATATTATTTTTACCTGTATATGTTATTTTTATCAAAAAAGATGACTTCTTAACTTTTTGTTCAGCATTTATTAATTCAACCTGAATATTATTATAAGGACGCTTTATATTCTCACTTATAATCATAATCAATTTTAATTCAAAAAATTAAAAAGATTATGATATGCTATGCTCCAAACCATATCCAAACTATTATTTTGAATTTGTGCGAATCATATATTTTGAGTCTTATAAATTGGTACTTTATACATTATTTATAGTTTATATATTTTGTTGCAGTGAGCTCAGCATATGTTCAACAGTACTTGTCTGTGAAAAGGAAATATCAGTACCAAAAGAATATAAAAAATACTGATCAGTTGAATTCAGTACATTTGCTTGATAGAAATTTAGTATTATGTATTTCAGCTTGTGTATAGTATAAAGCATAACGTACCATAATCAATATCATTTATTTGGAAGAAACATTTAGTAAAACGCTACCTTAATAGGTGATCATCACATACAAGAAAACACTTTAACGTTAACCCCGTAAATAAACCAAGTGCTATGGCAGAAACCATGTTTATATAAAAATATATAGATATTATGTTTAAACATGATATATTTAAAAATATATCTTCGTATATTTATATAACCGTTATTAAATCTCCAAAACAAATTTTTGGAACATTCAATGTATATTGAGTTCCTAAGAATCTGCATAATTTTTTAGATCCCAAAGAGATGTAGAATGTTTTTGTTACAGAAATGTGTTTGGTTGGAAAAATTGTTTATTTTTATTGTTTACTTTCATAAATATCATACTGCACTTCATTTATATGTAAACGGAGCATTGATACATAGATAATAGAGATTGTATACCATAGATAAAATAGAAGGAAACAACCGCATATTAAATATCTTGTTTCAGGTTTTTGTTTATATAATTTTAACCAATAACACAATTTACTTAGATATTAATGTATTATTAATTAATTAGCGTAATTAATGTTAAAAAATGGGTGTAGCTTCATTTTAATGTGATTTAATATTTTATTGTACCATATAGAAAGTCAATTTTGATGCGGTAAATTTGTGTAATTGAAAGAAAGATTAAATTGAAAAGCAAGCGGTTGTAGCGACATGATTGTTTTAATTGTTTTAATCAATATTTAAGTATAATTAATCGTAAACAGAAATGTAGATGTTTTTTTATGTTACACAATAAAACCCCAAAGTTGTGTTTTTGAAAAGAGGTATATGAAAACTGATCTATGTATTTTTAAATTGTGTAAAAGTGATAAATTTTCATAGCCATTTCTGTTTAGAATCATAAACACTTCTGTAATTCTCAGAGTATGTGATGGCCTAGACTAACTAGATACAATGAAACCTGGTTTGTCGTTCATAATTTGTTTGTTTAACACATATGGAATACAGTTGTGTCCACAATTACGTGCAATAAAAAATAACTAAATTAGACATAGTTTGCCAATTTGAGATAGCAAATCTCAGATCAGTAAGTTACATTTTTTATTTTTTTCATTTCGGTGGTTTTAAGAATATGTAACGTGGTCATATGCTATGTTTCTAAAGTAGGCTTAGTAATTTTGTGCCCTCGTAAGTGACCTTGTTTAAATTAATGTGTGAAAGATTTCAAAATAAAAAACAACCGGCCTTTTATTTTCCTTTCTTTCATATAAGTTCCACAGCCCAAGTTTTAGTTTAAATTTGAGTGTAGTCTCTTATTTAAAAATGAAACTTGGGACAAGTCCAAACACGATTCCATTTCATTTATGTAAATAAGAACTAAACGTACTGCGAAATGGTGCAATTTGGTCATTTTTTTGTGGTACGCCCACGATTGTGGAGTAATTTGTCACTGAATATTATTATTGTCAACCTTTTAATCTGGTGTGCTTCAAAATTGACACACCGAAATTAATTTTTTTTCAACTCACTGGCTTCGCACTAAAATATTAGTTTAAATTAATCTTTTAATTATAAATATTTTGTAAAGAAACAAAAAAATCGGAAAAATATAGGAGCTGTTTGAAAATATCCACATGCAGTTGTATGTATCGTAACACATTTCGAAGAAAGAAATATGTTTACCTTCTGGAATTGTGGCACGAAAGGACAAGGATTGTATTATTATTTTAATTTACGTATTATTAATGTTCTATCAAGATAAATGAAAAAAATAATTATTAAATGATGTGTATTGATTAAGTAATGACAAAATATTATTTTCTATTTGTGCGTGTGTTATGATTTATTTTCATATTTTTCATCTTGTCAATTTTTTTTAGAAATGAATGTAAATTGATTATTTAAATGCAGTAAGTGCATTGGAGTGTTTGCATTGTACTTTGCTTGATGTGTGAAGCATTTAAGTATTTTAAATGAGATTTGTCTTTTCTTTAAATATTCTTGTGTATAATCAGACCGCATTTCACTTATAGATGCACGAGCGCAGATCGAACAAAAACATTTATGGAATTGCTTTTTTCACTTTTTATTTGACTACAGTATATGCTATTAATTTAAGGCAATAATAACGTTATATTCTATTTACCGTCCTCGAATGGCTCACAGTCAGTAGCTTGCCTTGTAAGAAAATTTAATGGTGTTTTTTTAATGTACAGACGGAGCTAAAATATATCATTTCTGAAGTAGAGATTTAATCAAGTTAGTTTTTTTTGCACATCTTTCAGTAAATGTTTCTGAGGGCAAGTCTTCTACTGTTGCTGTCCAGTGTTGTTTTAAGTTCTCGTTTTATGTGTTTCATCATTTTTATAATTAGTTTATACACTTTATCTACATTCATTCATGTTATGTTCCTAAAAATATCCTAATTTCAAATATTCACTTTGCAAAATATATATTAATATAATTTATATGAATAATCATGTTGTAACGTAACAACTAATACATTGTGCAATCACTTTATATCCTCGGTACTCCTTAACAAGTTGCATGGATGTGAACTCTTTATTGAGAACACGATAGAGCAGTCGATAAGAGTAATTTATAATATCGATGTAAATATGTAAAACTAAATTGAATATCATGTCATTTCACTTGTAGTAACATTGAAAAGTGTTTGCCCCATGAGATGTTGAATTCTCTAGAAAATTCTACAGAAATTTTTAAATATCTCTGTACTCGTGTATATATGTGTATTATATTAAATAAAACAAGAAATCATCTATATGAATAAATATGTATTGGTATAAATATATATCATAGTGCCTAATCTGAAACTTGTATAAAAAGTATATATTTGTATGTTTTATCGTCTAGTGAATATTCATTTTCTCTAAATGAAATTTAAGTGTGATTTATTTGTACTTTGTCTCTTATTTATGTGGTGTGTAAATTGTTTGTATCGTCCACCTCGAAGGAGATGACATTAATGAAAGATTTACTGGGAGATTCTGATAAATGCACATTTTACTTAGTCGTGGCATGCTGCAACTTTTGAAACACACACATCGTGTATGAGGGCAAATAACGTACAAGAGCAGAAGGTGTTAAAAGGGCTATATGAACTGAGAAGAGAGGCTGGTGTAATGTTGACAAATTTATTGAAATGGAAGCTTAATATTATAAAATTCATTTATAATATGCCAGTGAGAGAGATACGTTATGCTGTTAGTCTAATTTATGTATTCATGATACATTAAAATAGGTGATCTGAACATACAAATTCTGATGGTTTAAGAACTAGGTAATAAAAATTTAGTTTGATTTCATATGAAACAATGAAACTATATGAATGTATAATTCATGCGAGGTTTATTGTTTTATCTGTCGAAAAAGAGGCCAAACTTTTAATTACTCGTTAAACAAAGGCTAATAAAATTGTTTAAACAATCGATTTAAATTGGTTTATTTCCCAACAGTTATAAGATTTCTTGATGTCATTTGTTTTCGAATGGAGTTGAGAATCGTGGTCATTGCCGTTTGAATATCTTCAACGGGGCTGTGATGTTTTAGTTTCTTCTGCAAATGAAATTGATTGAAGAGAAATATAAGGAATAATCAAATGAACCTGATGACATTGTTTAATATGGAGACATGACCATAGCCACTTGATGAGGTGGTGCATGTAATTACAATATTTAGGCAGTACATGACAAATTGTCAAGAGCAATCGTTTCACAACTTTAAAATAATGCTTCAAACTCCTGGGAAGGAATTCTTTATGGATAATTGGTTACAATTAATTTCGTAGAAGATTTTGACTTTTCCTTGACGAAATCGCACACTTTCTGAATGTTAATCTCAAAGATTTCGGTTTGGTTTGGACTAACTTTAAAATCTTCAGTTTTTCCACTGTTATTTTTAAATTATTTAAACCCTTTCGCATATTTCTGTACGAGATAAACATTACGTAGATTTCTGTACGAGATAAACATTACCACAGGCTTGTTATTGCACTGGGTGCGTTTTGGTGAAAGTTTTACTATGTTAGACTTAAAAGTCGGTAGATATTTTTTGCTTAAAACTCATTTTTCAATCCTCAATCAAAACATGTTGTTACTCATGATTCTGTAACTTGGTCTATAAGGGATGCGAAGGATGCCACTTTCATAGGGAACTTTACTGCCAATTCTTTTCGATAGAGGGGCTGCTTGTACTGTAAAAACCCCATAGCTAAATATCATGTGATATTTAGTAATTTATATCCATTTGTATTGAGTTTCATTGGTTGTTTGAAGATTAAATCTCAATTTATAGTAAATATGCATTAATGTTGTGCAGTTGGTGCATTTGAAAATATAGGTGGACATTTATTCCCTAAAGACAAACAAAGTCAGAAACTGTGGGAATAGAAATGTCGCAAACATTTTAAGGTAACAAAACATTCAAGACATGTTCAGAGTGTTCATTTCATTCTGACGGTTTTAAATATTTATAATTTTCCACCATATTTTGTTTTTCACATAAAAGTTTTCAATTTTGCATGCAACGAAAATCTACCACTTTTTTGAGAGCTACATTTTTTTATGTCTTACTTCGGTGGCATCATCTACGCTTACCTTTACATAAGATTTCCTATTGCAGTAAGATACATGTGGTATCCTCTATGTCTATCTACTTTTAAAAAATTCAGTTTCTCTTTGGACAAAGGTGTATAACTTGTACAAAATATACATCACAGCTACATTATTTCAAAATGTATATTAAAAATATTCCAATGCACCTTTAAAGCTTGTAAAATTCTGTTCGACTCTGTTTGATTTCACTCTTAGGACATGGAGTTAGTGAAAAGTACAAGTACCAGTATCGCACTACACTAAAAAATTTGAAGAATAACAAAAGGTACTGTGAGTTGACTGAGAAATTATATTAAAATCTAACGTTTAAGGCACATTTAATAAAGGAAAAGTTCCTGAAGCCCCATTAGTTCAATATGGTATCTTAAAAAGTAGGAGGGAAAAGGAGAAAACATAAAAGATGATAAGTCGTTCACAAAACAATTTTGTTTTCAAACTTCCTCAAAATTATAGTCAAAGACATGCTGAACATATTGATTTTCAATTTTCAACCTTCAACATACTAAGGCTTATGATTCTTAAGTAATTTTGCTTCATTAGAGATTTGTCAAAACCGTTTCTTATTTTTGAAAATTTGATGTTTTATTTGAAATTGAGACAATCAGTTTTGTGACAATCTGAAACATGTTGTCATCTTTCCAAGATTATCACATATTTATTAATAAATTACAATGTAAAAATTTAATTTTCTAACTGTGTTCATTACCTCGTGCACTTGTTTCTGTTCTAACAAATAATGAATATTATAGTTTTATGCTAAGTATTGGCTCGTACGTTAGTAAAGTTCTAACATGTTGCCGCGTCTTGCAAGATTTCCGCGGGTGCATAGAGTTGTCTGTAATGAAACTTGATTGAAGTTAAAATAAGAATGTTGGAAGTTTCATCAGTAATTAATCGCTAAGTATTTAATGTGAATGGACATTTCCTTTATTTTGTTTCGTGTGGTTTTTGAGACATAATAGATTCAAATTTAGTTCAACATCATACGTGTTCAGGTGTGCGGTTTTCGTAGGTCTGCATAGTATTTATAGATGAATACACGTGGTAACTAAGTCTTAGAATAAATTACTTCACCACAGATAATGAAATACTTTTCATATGTCATCTATAGAACGATATGCATAACTTTAAGGGACAAATAGTGAATCTTAAGGAAAATACTTTGTGTCGTACATATCTACTTTTATATATTATATAAAGTAATCCAATTATTTGCAACCATTTAAATATAATAACCGTTTGTTATTAGTATTATGTACAGCAGTAACACTATACTAAATAAAGTATGAACATACATTGTGATTGCTTCATCGTATGTATATAACGTTCGATGAAAAAATAACAAAAGGAACAAAGAAAGTTATTTTGGAACCGGTGATTATTGTGTAAATATACAGTGAAATAATGGAAATGTTCATTATGATTCATTGCAATTTTTTTTTAAGTAAATAATTCATTTGATATAGATAATTTTGTATGTTTGTAGCGTGTCGATATAGGCGTAAGCAGGCATTATAGTTAAATAAATATATCTATAGGAAGACATGACGTCAGCGGTGATATTACGGTTATAGTGGAATGCGTCTGTTTGGAAGGTAGTTTAGTTTTAAGATCATTGTGTATTTGTAAATGAATGAGAGATTTTATGTCACATTGGTTACCATAAGCACTTATTAATATTCCAAATAAATATTTAAGGTTAACAATGATATAATTGGTTTGTTTTTATTTTCGGCTTTATAAGTTATGCACTGTTTGAAATTCACATGGAGTGCATTTGGCTGAAGCATCTGCCTTGCCATTTACCTGATCTTTGTATCATCTTGTGCATTTGTACAGCGATAGCCATTTATTAAGAACATTATCGAAAAAGGTAAGTAAACTGTCTCACATATTGGGGCAATCCCCAGAAATATTTTTAGTTTATAACCTCTCTTGGTCATCTTCATTTCCGGAGAAAAATCCCCTGCCCAACATACAGATTTACCCAAAGTCTGGGCATGTGGAAGAACATATGTTAAAAGGTTATAAAACTATAATGAATAAAACAATACATGCATAGCAATTTAATACAATTCAAATAAAACTACACAGTAATTTGGATAAATATCTAGCAATCGGTCATATATATGGTTTAATGCACAAACTTTTTCCATTTTGTTTGATTTTCAGCTCCCTCAGGGTGATTGTTATAGGAACATCAGTAATGGTGATTACTTGATCACACCAAGAACTGGTTGATCGGCTAGGGTCTTTTTGTTTTCTACCTTTCTCACCACTACCAATTTGTCTGGTTAAGGTTATCCGTTTGCCGGCGGGTCGGATAATCAATGTGACCAAGATAACTGAGAATCCTTTAGTAACAGATTATAGAAAGTGTAGTTTTGACGTTTAGCTGTATGAGGA
Source organism: Druceiella hillmani (assembly GCA_039881145.1). Taxonomy (NCBI): domain Eukaryota; kingdom Metazoa; phylum Arthropoda; class Insecta; order Lepidoptera; family Hepialidae; genus Druceiella; species Druceiella hillmani. The sequence goes on along the minus strand of JAYKKI010000009.1, from coordinate 26,809,040 downwards.
TACGTCCACAATCCCAAGCCATATAGAAATATTGAGGAAACAAAAGTTGTTTGTTTTGAAGTCTAATGTTCTTTGCAACTTAAACAAAAGAAAATTTTTCCTGTCTAGTGACGTTTTGAAAAATTTCAGTTTATTTTTGATGTCATTTACATGTCCATGCAAGTTAGCTATAATGTGTTGTTTCCTTGTAATTTTAAATTCAATTCATTCAAGTGTCGTCATACCAATTAAAACAGATTAAGAATAGATGGGACAGCGATACATCTCATAAAAAAAGCGGTTGTAATTTTGTATGGAGCCTATTGATCTCGACTCGTCAGGTGGCACTTCGAGTATTACCAGCGCTTAAGTAGATGGCGCTGTCTACGAAGAATCACCATCCATAGATGGCGTTATAATAGAATATTGAATTCATATTATTTAAATTTAAAAACCTGTGAAAAAGTAAATTAATAAAAAATATTTTCGCTATTATAATTTTTTATCGAAAGTCTAAAATAATATTTCGTAAAACATAAGGATATCTGGATTCTCAAGTGACTCAAAAAGTACACTTCAAGATTTGTCTGATTTAAATGCTGTTCAGCTAGATTATAATCTGAAAGCTTGCAGCACTGGATCATGGATGGTTTGTGGATGATATGACAGCTGAAAATTAAAAAAAAGTATATATACGAGGACAGAAAATACATATATATGGGTATTGTATATTGTCTGGTGTATACAGCTTTTTTTCGTGTCAATAGAAGAAATTTATTTCCTGATTTTGTCACAGTCAGAGACTTGCAGAATGGACATTACACATACCAACCCATATAAAAAACTCGTCACGGTACAAACTGGATTCACATACGCTGTCAGTGTCGCTCCTCTAAGTGACTAACTTTTTTTTGTTTTTCGATCCGGCGTGTCCACAACAGATGGGATTTCTGCCGCCTTGACTTGGATAGATGCGTGCCCAGAAAAATACGTAGGGTACACCGAGGCGAATCGGATCAAAACAAGGAATCAAAAAATATTTTAAACATCGCGCTTGACTTAACGCAGCCTTAGCAACACATCACTTCGTCCCTTTCTCCCGCATGTATTACCATAAACAATATTCTGTTTCCGTGCATACTTCAGTGCCGGCGACGCTCGCCAGTGAAGTCTACGTGAGGTGATGACAGTTTTGGCCCCAATTATAAGGTACGTAATATCGATTGCTTGTTATTTTATAGCAAAATGTTCAAAAAATTTTCAAGTTTTTGGCATGAACCTAATTTTGAAAATCCATTCGCTGTTTAAGAGCTATGTGCCTGATATACTGACAAAACATATATTTTATGTGTTTCAACCCTTGATATGGGGCGAATAGGATCGAGTTACCTGGGGCGAATCGGACCAGTACCTAAATGACTACAACTTTCTTGTATTTAATTCTTGTTTATCTGGTTCGGACGTAAATAAGAAAGACTAACCAAAGTCAGAGGAAAGCTGCAGAAAAAGTACTAACTAAAAATGCGTCAAGCGGCTGAGGCCTACAATGTGCCGTACACAACTTTACAGAGAAGAGCTACTCTGTCTGGGAGTGTAATCAAGAGAGAAGAAGAGGAGGTCAATGAATTATGAACGAAGATGCTGAAAAGAAGTTTGCTGATCGATTGTTGCATTTAGCAGGTCGTGAATTAGGTGTAACTCCAAAAGGAGTTTGTAAGTACGCTCTTGAATATGCTGAACGTCTGAAAGTAACACAATTTTATCAAAAAGTCTGGCATGGCTGGGGAAGATCCCATCGTTTTATTGAAAGAGGCTCACATTTAAGTATTCGTAAACGGAGAGGGTTGGCGAGGGCAAACATAAATGGCATGACAAGAGAAAAGTAGCAACTTTTTAGAAAAGGTGATGGAAGAGAATGACGAGGAAAACCTGAGTATGTATACAACGTCGATGAAACTGGAGTTCCCTTAAATTACCGCCCACCCAATATTATCGTAAATAAGGAATCAAAGGATGTAGATCGAGGCGAAAACGTGACTATTTTAGCCTGTATGAATGCATCAGGACAATTTATACCACCGTTTGTGCTATTTAAAAGCGTGCGCAAACGAGACGAGTTTATGTTAGGAATGCATTCTGGCACTGAAGTTATCATGATGAAAAAGGGTGGGTCACTGAAGATGTGTTTATGCTATGGCTGCAACATTTCCATCGATGCCGAACTAAAGGGAAAGTCATTTTAATTTTGGATGGGCACGCGGCTCATACAAGCTATGCAGTGGTAGATTTCTGTGAGTCTTTAGATATTGAACTTCTTCTGATTCCTCCACACACGTCCCATGCTCTGCAACCACTTGATGTTTCATTGTTTAAACCTTTAAAAGCTTATTATAACAAACAGGCCACCTCATGGCAACATTCCCACCTACATAAGAGAAAAAACATAAGTTGTTTTGGCGGACTATTCAAAGAGGCCTAGAATCAAACTGTCACAGTTGGGAATGCAGACAAAGGCTTTGAAAAGATTGGCATATTTCCTTTAAATCTTGATGCAATACCAATTCACAAATTCATTGGGGATTCTCTGGCCTATCTCGATACGTCTGAACTCAATAATGAGCAACAGTTGGACGTAGAACTACCTTCCACAAGTGCGCAACTAGTGTATCATTCAGAAGCATCAACAAGTACACAACATTCTGAGGATACACAACCACTGATATATTCAAGACAATTTGAAAATGAGAGACCCGATAGTATTGATGTTACAAAGGCCATAAAAGAAATTCTTCTATCTCCTCTAAAGTGACCAATTATAACAAAAAAACGTAAAATAACAGAGCCAATTTCAGATCTTATAAAAGAGATAAAGAAAAAAGGTAACATTGAAAAGAAGAATTTTGAAGTAAAAGATAAAGCAAAGGGTAAAGATAAAATGAAACCTAAGAAGAATAAAGCTACACCTGGAATAAAAGTGAAGGGTAGGGCTTCTTCAATAGATTGGCACTGCATTTTTTGCACAGAAAAATTTGTACACCCATGGATAGAGGACTGGATTCAGTGCAGTGCATGTAAAGAATGGATTTATGTTCAAGAATGATAAATTGATCTCATATTAAGTTGTTAATTAGTTTTACGAATAATTATAAAGAGTTTATAATGAAAATTTCCAAATCTTAAGATAGATGTGTATTAGATCCGATTAGCCTTGAGATTTGGGGCGAATCGCATATTTCTCATTTTTTAGTTTTTGGTTTACAGAAAAAAATGTATAAGTACTGCATAATTTTAAATTCCTGCATTGCAAATTAGAATAATCACTGATTACTATTCAGTTATTAAATATAACTTTTCTTAATTTGAAGTTGTTTTTTTTAAACCTCAAAGCCAAAATGATCCGATTCGCCTCGGTCTACTCTACTCGGGATTTTCTTGGACACCTCCGGCGCGTTTGATAAGGCCTGGTGACCTGCCATTTTGAGCGCGTTGTAGAACAAAGGAGTATCAGCGGACTTCCATCGAATAATAAGTAATTACTTTTGTGATCGAATTGTCTTATTGTAGGATGGAAATATTGTAGTAAAGAAAACTTTGACCAGGCGCTGCCCGCAAGTGTTGGTCCTCGGTCCTATCCTGTGGAATGTCCAGCTCGATGTATACTTGCGATACCCCTTCAGGGATGCAGTGCCATCGCTTATGCTGATAACACTCTACTGATCATTGGAGGAGCGAGTCGTAAAGAAATAGTAAAACGTAAGATTGGGGTACTAAGAATAAGCTCAGCTTAGCTCCCCAAAAGTTCAAGGCTGTCCTTTTCAAGGGTAGACCGACGACGGAGCCGACTGTGGCGATGGGTTGATCCAGAATCGGTATGCGGGACAAGATAACGAACTTGGGTAAGGTTCTCGATTCTAAGCAAAGCTTCATGCGCGGTACATTGGTGAGAGGGTTTAGGTTGCCTTCCATGCCATAGCCCGGCTTGCCGGTGCCGGCTGGGGGCTAAATAGCTTTACCCTGAAATTAATGTATACGGCGATATACTTGGTTATATTGGTCTATCCATCTTCGGTATGAGCTTCGTGGTGCGTCGGGCACAACGTACTTAGGTTGCAGCTCGCGCCGCTGACCAAAGCTTATAGGATCTGTTCAATGGATGCATTACCTGTTTTAGCGAGACTTCTGCCTGCAGACCTTGCAATCGCAGAACGTGCGGCTAATTTTGAGTTGGCGACAGGAAGGAATTATGATACAGGATCACTACATTTCGAGTTCCAAGTAGATGAACCTCCTTGCACACGAAAGAGACATGTTTTTAGATCGTCTGTCCTCACTATCAGACTAGATGGTCCTCGCTGAATTCAAAGGGCGAAACAACTAAAAATGTTTCCCCATTATTTCTGAGCGGATTGCGAAGACCTGGCTCAAACCAGACTACTATACGTCGCAATTCCTTATTGGACATAACTTATAGAGATTTGCACTCAGGGATAGCCCGGCATGTACCTGCGGTTGCGAAACCCAGGACATTCAGCACATTTTGTTTAATTGCAGTGAGCATGACGATACGTGTAGAGTTTTATTGGAGAGCATGCGTCATGATAAAAGAGTAGAAGGACGCAGTTTCTTAAAACGTGACTCCTTTAGCAATTGTGAGTGGGTTGGAAGTTGACCGGGCTTCGAGTCATTTAGAACGTTCGCTAAACGCGTTGTAGAAAAAATGGAGGCCTTGAAAGGTTCTCTGCGTGGCGACACTCTCTAACCCTGTTGGATGGAAGCGTTTGTTGATTGACATGGAACATTATTAGGGGACCTTCGGAGGTCCCTTGCATGAAGGGGCCCCTGGAGGGGTTCTGATACAAACCAGGGGGAAAGGTGGGAATAGTGTCCCAGTCTTCCGCTTTTGTCATTCTTCAACACTCCGGACCCCAAAGAAGCTGTCTTTAATGTAGCTCTTCCTTTAAATAATTATAATAAAATTCATGAATGTATGTGTTTTTTCAAAATTATACGTTCGTAACTGATGTTTATATGACATATCTAGTTGTGCAAACAAAAAATTGGTACATAGGGATGTTATGGTATTATCATGTAAATAATCTTAGACATTATTCCACTGAAGCAACTAAGATCATGCTGGTAGTTTCCCACCACAACTGTGCCTGAGCTCCTCGGTGCAGCATTACTGTATAATAATTCACTAGGCAGAAGAGTTTTAAAATTTTCATTAACGAAGTTTCTTCAACCGAATCTACGTTTACGACTGAAGAACATTTTCATGTCAACTGCAAATTCATCCCTGCCACATACTTTTGCCCTGAAAAAAATTAAACTTTAAGCAGGTAACACTGACAGCAAGAACCAACAATTATGTTTTGCGTCTTTAGTGTATAAAATTTACATTAATCATTGACCAACACAATGGCTACAACACCCTTATTATTTAATTAATATGCAAGACTTAAAATATTAAATATCTTAAATATAATATTTTTTGTGCAGTAGAGCTTTTCTGACAGACGTATGAGAACAGGTTCGCTTTGCGTTGTGCTTTTTGCGTCTGAGTTTTATAGGCGTAGTTGAATAGGTGCTTTGTATATATTTATATTTATAGCCATTTGAATTCACAGACGATGTTATTAATATGAGACCCGTGTGACAAACCCCTGGGTAAAGCTTTCACGTTAAAATTTTTACAATTATTACAGCACATGTTTTACTAGACGTGTTTCCAACAGTATTTATAAACACTTTGTGTTTCTTACAAGCAATCAGGTTATTCTTTTATCATGTTCAAAATTTTTGTTACTCCCAATATTTTGTATTGAATTTGATATAGATGATGTTTTTAAAATTTCTTCTTAAATTTTACATTTACGAATAATAATTTCAAAACTTTAGCATTTTACATTCATAACTGAGTAGAAAGATCATTGACCTTATTATTATGTTGAAACTTTAAGCTCTTGCAAATCTCGGTTGTTACAACACTTTGTTTTGTACAGATTGCCTTATTGTGTTAATTATTATCCTAGAAATTATCCCTTTAAGCGATTTTAGCTTGGTTAATCTGAATAAAGTAATGACCCATTAGAGGCATAAAAATATGACTAACAATATTTGTTTAATAAGGTTAACATTTTGTTTACTCGAAAGGCTGGTAAAAATTAATAACAAAATAATTTATGAAAATAATATTTTTATTTTATCAGCAAAAATAAAAAAGGGCAAATAAACTTGACTACATTAATGTCAAAATAACAATATGCTAAGTAGATATTTATTTTTTAATTAGTACTGACCATCGATAGGGAAATAAGTGCGGCACTTTACTTTGTCATCTCACTAACACATTCAAACACATCTTACAAAATTTTATTGAATTTTATCTTTTCATATAACATATAAATATGAAAAGATAAAAAAATTACACATTAAAAGATTGCAATTAATAGCTTGAAAGATTAGTAACTTAAGTCAGATACAAATCTAAGGAGATTGTATCAAAATTAATCTCTGATCGAGGTAAAAGTTTCAAATAATTGTAAATTAAACGAGTTTCTTAACTATTGATTTTGTTTTCAAATTTATTTATTTTCTATCATTTTACAGCAGTATTTGAGGCACCAGTTTATTTTCAGTTTAATGTAATGTTTAATAAATAAATTGTTAAAATTAGCTGTACAACATACCTGACAATCAGTAGTAATTCGTTTTAAGTATTGAAACAGATTCTCTTTTAAATTATCAGTGAATATTATTTGTATTGTTCATATATTACTTTAACAAAAAATAAACCTTGTTAATCAGATAAGTTGTAATATATTTCAAAATATGTAAATAATTTGTTATCAGTGTCTTGAGATCTTGATTAATCAATAATCAAATTTTTACAGCTACTGGAATTGTATTCCTGTGAAAGGAAGTCATTATCACGTAAATTGCAATATAATAAACAGCATTATCCCATATCGTAGTCTGGTCGGTAAAATCTTTACAATTAGAATCAATATCAATATCAATATGGGTATATCTTTATATTGGCTATCATCATAGATAGCAATATAGATATTGAAACTATATTTCTTCTTCTGTAACCGTTGTCCACAAATTCCAATATCGTATCATTGTACAAATCATATTAAAAATTTTCCTTAATACTAATTTAATCGAATAACAAACTGACCAACGTATTATTAACTGAGTTATTACAAAATTCATTGTGTAAGGCATCCGACTTTTGTTTATTCCTACTTTAACTGGAAAATTAATACTCCAACGACGTATACTGTTAGCTGATGGTAACTGTAACACGGCAGCCAAATTTATATAACCTTTAGTACATTTCATATAGCGCTGCTGTTTTTTTTTCCAAAATAATACTTTAATTGATGATCAAATAAAGTGCAAGTCTTTTAGTAAGCTTAATTTAAACATTTGTATTACTTTAGAAATTTTAATACTTTCCGAGTTACCATACTGCACTCGGCAGTGCAATAGTCTTCATTGGATATATCTTCTTAACAAGCTTGGAACTCCTCAGTTTTTGTTAGTTGCCCCCTTTGAAACATTGACTCTGGTAGGAGGTACTTCCGGAAGTATGGTCTCCTATAATCGTAAACAATACAAGTAATATTTAGATGTAAATGGTAAGTGATATTTATATTCCATATGCAATAAGTACTCACGTTACTGTCTTCGCATTATCTGGCAACTCGGCACGCTGGACAATTAACGTATGATATACATAGTTTATCTTATGTTAGTTAAAATTGTAAATGTGATGTATAGTGAAAGATACATTATTTATAATTAGTGAAGCGCTAGAAACATCAAGTGTTTATCTGTATCCCGATGACGAGAACTTGCATTAAAAGGAGGTATTTGCTTATAAGTCTGGGTGCGGTATGCAGTCAAATTGCAGTCCATTCCATCACTAGTTTAATAAACTTACTGTAATGATTATGCTGCCTAGCACAACTAATATAATTGTCCGAACGCAAGTTTAAATTCAATGTAGGCTATGAATAATTTACAATAAATATAATGCGTTGAGAATAATGAAAGAAAGTTTTCCTGCTTGTATTAAAATATTATAAATTACTTTACATATTCTTTTATGTTAGGTTAGGTGGAATAGTTCTAAAATCTTGAAATATAAAATATTTCTTGTAAATTCTGTAATTGGTCTCATTCCCTGCCACATAATTTCAATCACACGATTGCACTGCAAATCAAAACAAATATTGCGTAATAATTTATGGATATAAAAGTGTAAATTTCCATGTAGTTTTAAAATACGTTGTTATATTATTATGCAATAAAAAATAATACGACGAACAATACTTACTGAGTGAAAGTCTTGGCGTTGCAAGTATTGGCGTTCATTGCAGAGGGACAATCGAGTTCTATACACGCCATTATGAGCAACACAAAACACAAACAATCAAAATGTAACTTATTGGTATCAAAACTAATACAAAAACACTTATGAAATATTTGTATTAAAAATGTATGTTATTTGTAGAAAATATATATGAAGTGAAACACAAGAAATAACAGCGTACAGTTTTTGTTATGCATATTGGGTATACGTGATTTGAAGTCTATGAATCTCTCCTCAAACTAATTCCTCAACCTTTGTAAAAACGACGCGTACTTGCCTAAGTCCATTGTCTCTTGATCTCTTGAAGATACCAACTGCTTTTGTTCCAGTTCTTTTTCCAATAATATGAGTTTTTTTACAAAAGCTTGATCATGTTTATGTAACTGCGTGCAAAGTTGATCTTTTTCTTAGTTTTAGGTTAATATCAGACGGATATTTAGTTATGTCAACTAGAAAAGCCACAGCAGCCAACCACTGTTCATCAGTTAGAAAACGAATATCTTGGCCTTTGTCTTCAAGAAAAATCTTTACTTCTTTGAGCAAAGAATAGAATCGGTTCAGTGTGGCTGTTCTGCTAAGCCAGCGAACGCGACTGAACTATATGAAGTCTTCATGATCTGCATCTACATCAGACAGAAAAGCCTGAAACTGTCTGTGATTCAGTCCTCTTGGACGTATAAAATTAACGGTCTGCACTACTTTATCCATCACGTGTTTCAGCTCAAGTACTTATGCATATAACTGTTATGCGAATACAATGATGCTTTATGATTGTGTATGTGATGCTATTGTACATTAATTAAATAATTAAAAACCATTTGCTTTTCCTGTTATTGCTGATGCACCACCTGTAGTTCAAGAGCAACAAAAAGTCATTGTGGCACCGGCTGGGTCTCTAGCACAGATCATATACTAAAGTCGCTACGGCGTTCAACGACGCGTCATTTAGGGACACCAATAATAAATTAAATTCATTTAGCGCCATCGATCGTTTATTGTACGTTCTTCATTGCATACGGTACAAAAATGACGATCCCGAAATCTGCTGATCGTTTAAAATTGTCGAGCCCAGCTTTTCTGTCTATACTTAATCTAAGAGTTAAAAATGCAAGAACAGTGAGGAATTCAGGATGTTTATATTTAATTATATTGATATTTTGTTTTCTATTTCACTCGTATCAGACTTTATTATTTTTTTTAGAAAAATAGGATTTTTTTCTCAAAACAAAACCCCCTCACCTGGAGCATTCCCTCACCAGGAGCATTCGCCTGTAATGTAACGTTACAGATTCGAGCATTACATCAGTGAGGGAGGAGAACCGAGCATTACAGTATGCAACCTGTAATGATACAATCTGTAATAGTTGGATACAACTTGTAACATCCATGCCCATCACTTGTAATTGACCGTGTTCCTGACGCGGAGCGCTTGTAACATAATGTTCAAAATTGAATCTGAAATGTTACATTACAGGCGAATGCTCCGGGCGCGGGAGTACCTTAAGACTTCTTGATGTATGATGCAGCAGGTTAACGGGCAATCAGTACCATTTTTTTATGTCACAATTCAGAAACGTTTTTGAAATCGTCCGTAGTTCAAAGAGTTTTACTGACAGCTTGAAAGATATCACTGTATTTAGCTGAAACACGTAATGGCATTAGATTTAAAATTTCCTGTTATTGTTTTATCTTTTGACATGGCTTTTTATGGTATTTTCGTTTGTAAAATCTTCGGAAATGAAATCTTTTAAAACGATTTGACTGTTGTCTGTTTGGTCTGTACTTTTATCCAAACATAAATAGAATTCTCATTCGGCAACGCACTCACATATATTTTTCGAAATATATTCGCCCATATCACCTATTCATCGCACCACTGTTTAGTGAGATAGTGCTACAGATACTAATTTTTCCGCCAATTCAGGATGTATAATGCGTTCAGCCATTGGGACTTCGCGTTTTTTTATTAAAACTTCACCGCTGAATGTTTTTTTAGCTGTAGTTAATTGTAAAGGGACCTTTAGAAATAGCAGAACTTTGTTTATTATCTGTATTTATTTTTGAAAAAAATACTTGTTTGTCCCATCAGTGTTTTCTTATATTCTGTTACAAAAATTGTTCTGTTATATTTTTTATACTTCACTTCATGTATAGTGGTATTATGTCGTTTAACCTTGTGTTCTTTATTCATAGACATAACTTACATGCCAATTATACAATGAATTGTATTATTATTATTGCAGATAAAATTGCCTAGTTTCCATTTCTCATTAAAGCACGATCTTTACCACTTACTATAACGTTTCTTCGCAAAGAGAATGAGGTTTGTTACTTCTCATGAAAATTATAGATTATATGTAAATATGAAACACGCAAAGCGGCGATACGTAACGAAAGCACAAGCTAGAGCAGTTACAAACATGAATAAATGCACACAAACACGCAACCTGTACTATTCCCCTTCTATATTCCACACTCTTATTAACAAAATACACTCGTTTTGCTCGGGAATCCCCCTAATGTTAAAGAAAAACAACTATCTTGTTGACATACGAATAAATATTCCATTCATTATTTGGGGTGCTAGAAAAATAAATAAAATTATTACAAACATATTTTATGAAGTAGAAATTTGTTTTGTATTAGGTGTTCAGTAGATGAAAAATATACGTCACGGACCGCATGCGGCCCATGACAACTATGATTTAGAAGATCTCGTCAGCAGAATTCGCGGGGAGGTACGAAGGTACATGGTGAGCCATGGCCTGGAGAAAACGGTGATCACAAACTTCACCATGACCTAATCACAAATCCCAAATGTATTTGATTAAGAGACGACAAAAAAAAAACGAAAATTCGTAATAAAGGTTTTTCCTTTAGTCGAGTCGTTTGCCATATATTGTTCCGAAATTAATAATATCTAATAACAGAAGGAGAAACAGCAAAAAAAGCTTGTCTCAGAAGCCAGGTTGTTCTCGACCGCTGATCCCAAATGTTTCTGCAGAACAATTTATGCACACCGAACAGGTCATTCAGTATGCATTAACACAAATTGTGACATTACATGTTGCTCGAAATATTTATCACAGTGATCAGGATTTCGTTGAGTATATAAATGTAGATGATAGGATAGTAATTGAAATGTGTATTATAGAATAGATGTTTTCTGTAGAAAAGAGATGTAAAGGTAGAGTAAATATTAATATCTGATGATATATTCATCATTCATCAGATCAAATGAATCTATTAGGAACTGTCAATGAAGTTACTGAAAATAATCTGTCAAATCAAGGCGCCGACCAAAACCTTTTAATTATCACTAACGGTGTTAGTTGCATAAAATATATTTTATTTACTTGACCCAATGGTGTTGTTTACCAACATATAGTTTGCTCAGGCCAAAGAAGTAACTCCGTTAACATATGTTGCAATTCGCCTTATTTTTGGTAAAACCTTTCATTCTGTTTTTTCACTCCCAAAAGAAGCGTGATATGTGGGATCATCGCCTGGAGCAGAAGTCCGTAAAGGGCTGGTCATTGATAAGGTCAGTATAGCATAACTTAAAATAATCGACAGCTTTTTGAACGAGTTAATATTTTGCTGTTGGAAGTTTGATACAACTTCTGCCAGTTAATGGTCCTGATGATTCTAGCAGCCAGCGTGGTGTGAAACTGAAATACACGTGTGGCATCAATTTTGTTTTCGTAGTTTGCCGCCCAAATGCGCCAATGGAATAATTGCGAATTCATCGATTTCCCCAACAATTTATGTGTCGAATAACATACTACAATCCAATTGGAATTGCTCTTTGAGCTGATGCTCGAAAACCAGTGAGTTCGCAGATTGTGCTGCTGTTAGCAACTATCCAACAATAAACAGAATAGACGAAGTTATTTCTAATCGCAGTCGTCTGTAGAACATTTCTGCAGTGGATGAGTCCCGTGAGTTAGCGACATATCGACATGTATCACTTGAAAGCGTTATTGTTGCTAATCTCGTATAATATTTTATCAAAATATTTCTGTATCTGTGGGATTCATAAATGATGCGATGAGTATTTAATTCATTAATGATGCGATGAGTATTTAAGAAGGTTTTAAACGACCTGCTCTTTGTAGAGATAAACTTGAAACCGGCGAATTTCCTGAAGCAGTATTGACATTATTTTGATGATCCAACGTTAGGGACATGAATAAAAGATGCTAATGTATACATTTCGGTGATCCAGTTGCAGCAACTTACCAAGGCCAGTGATGATTATGGTGACAGGGAAACGAATGTTTCCTCTAATAATCAGTGGGATTGCTACAATCCATAAGTTGCCAGGGACCACTTTCAACACTGCTGTTATTGATCTTAGATTGACATTTTTTTCTAAAGAGTATATATTATGTATCGCTCAGCTACGTCAGATACTTGGATTAAATACACACAAAAACAACTTCAGTATCATTTATCTTTCATTTCCTTGACTTGATAATGCGCATGATTCACTGTGCCACCTGCACACCTTGGCACCCAAAAACAAACCAAATTACGCAAATATGACATTCGTGTTATTTGCCATTTGCCCGTGTATCGACCTTGACATAGTTATTCTGTCCTGATACTCCTCACAATTCATCAAATTATCTCAGTACATTTCCTCCAAAGCATAAAAAAATCATGCAAATACTAGCTCCTTATCAATTGCCGTTGAGCCGTACCATCATGCCGAAACATATTTAGCGGTTCATTGAATATTTGCGAACATACCCAAACACAGTGAAATTGAAGTCCGTTTAAAAGGTAATAGTTATGGAAATTTAAGAAGTCATTGTATACGAAAAAGAGTATTCGGTATTCTTTATATGTATACAAAATTATACTTCTCAAAAATCGAAAACCAAATTTGATAAGAGAACTGACTTATAAATATTTGAAACCTTAAATGATCCGGAGGAAATTTATAGAAAGTAAATTTAAGGTTCCGTCCATAAACCATGCCGTACCATTTATATATCTACGTATATCACAGTGTAGCTGCACTTACCGCATCTACTAAACCGCGACGGCCACGCATAGTAAAGCGTGGAAGACGATCTCAAATTAAAAAAATAAGAGCTATAGCTTCGGTTCGAGCTGTGTAACAATAACTCTGTGCATAAGGACTCGTCTTGCACTCGCTTCAATAGGAAAATTCATTGCAATTTTTTATGAAAACCTGAGAAGTCATCCGATAGTACAGGTACACTCACTTTGCTGTAATTGGCCTTGCCTAGATTTTAAACGACGAAGCCAGGATTCTAACGCGTTTTATATAAATGAAACTTTGGCAAGCAACTATACATTCATATTTATATTGGTTAAAAAAGGGCAAATAAAAAAAACAATTTCCATACTAAAACGGCCCCATTAAAAAATTATACTTTTTTGTTTTTAATTACTATTACATATGACCTTAACGAAAACAAGGTTTTTATGTAGATTTGTTGGAGTTATATATTTTTCCATTGATTTGTAAATGGTTAGTATGTGCTAAACATTAAATATTGATGTCATTTATACACAATTATTGGAATAATCAGGCGTTGTTATATTTTTAAAATAATTAACCACAATCTTCCTCAACATCAGGGAGTAACCCATTAAAGTGTTAAGCTGTTAAATTCTTAATCATTGAGGCTATATGAGCACATCAGCATAAGGTGCATGCTCCAATTATATACTGTCAGAACCAGGACCAGACATTTGAGTCTGTATTCAGTTTATATATTGTATTATTTTAAGATGTGTAACGCAACTGAATTCTGTTTTTGACGTGTTACGTCTTTAAAATTGAGTTTAAAGTGGGAGGTAATCAGAAAACTTGATGACAACAAAATCGGGGGATACAGTTTTGTATATTTTCAATGTAGATGATATTATGTAGATTACTGATATCATTAGATATAGTAATCTGCATTGAAAATACACAAAACAACATTAGTTACACCACTCGATAGTTAAAGAACCAAAGAATTCGTATGTTGAGTGGGGATAGTGACGCATTGCGCGCGGCGGATGGGTACGAGCCGCCATTTTGAGGTCGTTTCGCCCTTCACATACAATGTTGCCAATTTAGCGAATTTTTAACATTATTTAATTACAAAAAAAATTATTAAATTCTAATACAATAACTATGAGTTTCTTATTATACCCGTACGTATATGTTATGTCTAGTAATATAAGATGCAGTTCGTATTTCAGTTTCTTTTATTTTAATCTCGAGGTCAGTTTTCCGGATGCAGATGCCAGTGCTTGAATAATATTCTTTTATCCAGTTACAATTGTTAGCATGTTTATTTGATGATAAATGTTTAATTTAATCAGACCCCCCCCCCCCCTCATTGCCAATAACGACATTAGAAGCACATGGCTTACAAAAAGCAAATTCTTCTACTCTTATCACTTTTACTTAACCATCTTTTAAATTATTTTAATTGTAACACTAATTTTGGAACACTCATTGCTTTAAATTAATTATCGCAATATTCTTCTTAATTGATTAGTAAGTAAACAAGTACTTTATTCTTCTCTTAAGTCTGACGAGTCCATTCTTTCATCATTCCATAAAACATCTTCAGAAGATATTTCTAATTCTTCATCGTAGACATCATCTCTCAATAAATCTTCATCGTCAAATAATAACAAACTACAGCAAACGTACTTAAAAATATTACCTATAAAACATCACAGTAACAAATATTAATAAATAATTGATTATATGTTATCAAAAGTATACTTAAATATATATTTTTTAATTCATTTCAGAATTTTAATTAATATTGTAAATTAATAATATAATAGATAACTGTATTATTTACGCGTAAATATTAATATTATTAATTTTTAAAATTTTCAAATTTCCTTTAGAATCAAATACTGGATTAACCTCACAGATTACATTTCCATTATTTTTTTTATCATTGATATTTTCAATTGATCTTTCAATCTTCAATTATATAGTTAAATCAAAATAAATGGTTATAAATATAAAATAAATTACAAATTAACGCATAACGCATTACTGAACTTACATTAGCGTGCACATAATTCATATAATCCTACAGATGACACCATTTTAAAAAAGTGGTAAATTTGAATCTAATTGTTAGTGGTCATTAATTTTAAAATTTCTGTTTCATTCTTAACGTAAATATTGGCGTATTTAAAATTTTTCAAAATGGAAAAATCATTCTGTGTACAATTTATTTATAAATTAGAGAAATCAGTAGATTTATCTAATCCTAATTTAAAAAAATCAGTATTTCAGTAGACTTAAACTGAAATCAGTAGATCTCCTGAAATTTCAGCAGGGTTGGCACGACCGCTACTGGTCTCTGGTACCCCTCCCTGAACGAAATCATGGACCCGTCCCTGGCAGAATAAGTTTCAGCGACTTTCAATGTCGAGCCCAGCGACTCGGATTTATTGGAGTTGGCAACACTGTTCACATAATTTCCGTTTAGTATAAATTTTGAATCGGAAAAGCTACGACACTCGTTTGAATCGATAGCTCTCGTCAAGATTTATCGATTGCATGTATAAAACATTAGTGTGAAATGGTTGTGGTGAATATGTAAGGTGCTAAAGTTAAAATTAAGAAAACTTAATAAAATGTCAGCCTATAGTCGTAAAAATAATGCAGAAATCATACACGGTCGGAAACTTAGATTAATAAAAGTATAGATATGTTCTCATCATACTGTAAGCGAGTAAATGTGTCTCACAGATTGCGGCGGGACGATATGGTGAGGTCGCACCCGCCGCCCCTAATCAGCAAGTGAGTTGGGATGTGTTACGTCGATATGAAAGTCGATATTGTTGATTGAAACGCAATATCGATTATTTAAAGTTAAATAAATATTAAAATGCTTTTAGTGTTCGGAATTAGCAAAATTTAACAGACGCTCGTATTACATGTACGTTGTTTTTTTTAAATAACGCATAACACTTTTCGCACTTTGATCTTTTCCCACTATTTTTGTTCAACAGCTTTTCTGAATTTCATCTGTAAGGAACTTGCATCCATGTTTAAAGTTAATAAATGCGGACATCTAGAAATTGTTAGGTGATTAACCCGAATACCGAGCGGCGATACTTTAAATACACCTAAAATGTTGTTAATACGGTTAATAATAGGACAATAAGCAATTTATAGAGTATTCCAAATACTAATGAATCTTCATAACGGTCCTTGTAGAATAGTAAGCAAAAATATCGTGGGCAAGAATAGTATGTTCGGTACAGTCATGTTATTATATTTAGTAACGGTAAATACGTATGTCGATATTCAGAAATATATACAGCCCTAAAACTATAAAGAAAAGAAACAACTCGACTTACGTTCACATTATGTTTCTCTTTCATTTTAATTAGGGAAAAACGAAAAAAAATTACTAGAGTCCTTGTAACGTTAATAATAGGAACGGATTATTTTTATTTCAAATAAAGATATATATGTCTAAAAGAAATAATTATTAAATATATATCAAAAAGTGGTAATTAAAAGAGACTACTTTTAAATGAAAGGTGGATCCATATTTTTCTGTATCGTTTCGGAGTAATTTTTATAGACTGCGTTGTACACGACGGCGTACTTATATACTATATACGTATTATATATTATATACGTACTTTTATACGCTGAAGTCTGTTCGCTTAAATGGGCAACGAGCGAAGAACTAATTGTAAACAGTGTTGCCAACTGTTTGAAAACTTTTCCCCTAAAGTAATTTCAAAACCCACTAAATTCAAACCAAAACTCCCTAAAATTCCCTAACTATGAAGCTAAAATAATTTAACTAGTTTAAATATTTATCATTCAATCAGTCCTATTTTTTTTTAAATTTTTGGTTGATGGAAGTAGAGTACCGAGTAATCTTTTAGAAAACGTAATATACATTTCATCCCCAAAAATACCCCTAAAAGTTTGTCCCTTAAAATCTCCTTACATATTCCCCTAAATTTAGGAAGAAACTGTTGGCTGGCATCACTGATTTTAAAAACAAGAAAAACACTTTCGAAATTTTTGATGGTCTTTCGGCGGGTCACTTTTATGGTGTAGAGGCATGTCTGTCTATATATTGTAGTCATTGGTTGGAAAACGCTTTTCAAGAACAATCCAGTGGTACCATATAAAACACCATATGATAGAGTGATGCGGTGCCGGAAACAAAAAAAATATTACCCATTAAGTATTCATGCAAAACACACGGCCGTATCCCCGACATAACCACACCCCAATTTTTTTTATATTATAGTTCTCTGTGGACATTTATTATTTGTATAGATTTATTCCAGTCAAGTCTTGCAGAAGCTGCCAATATATAAGAATAAATTGAGGAAAAATTTAATTAAAAAGAACATCATGAAATGGTTTCCACATTTTTAATCGACTGTTTATAGTTTTAAAAATCCATCTAATCCATGTCACCAATAGCGACTTGTTTGCTTCATCGATAATGTGCGACGTTCTTTCTTTAAAAGAGACATTTTGAGTCTGCCTTTAAATCCTCGATTGACAATTATTACATAGACTTTTTTGTCTTAAAAGTGAAAAAATACCCTCTGCAAAATAAAACCCCAGAATCTCCTACATTTTCTAAAATGCTTAGAGCAAACATTAGAAGCCCGCTCAAAACTAGAATTCACATCATTCGCACTTTTCATCACTCTTCTTCGTTACATTTTTTAAACTGCATTTTATTTCACAACAAAACGTTTGAGCAAAAACAAGTACTACAAAACGTTTGAGCATATTCTAAAAGTAAAATATAAACACACTGCTGCCAACCAAGTAAAAAAAAGGAAAGTATGGTGCAAGTGGAATTATCTTTAAAAAAAATAATTCGACATTAATAAAATTACAAATTTACTTAATTATACATATTCACCACAACCATTTCACACTAATGTTTTATACATGCAATCGATAAATCTTGACGAGAGCTATCGATTCAAACGAGTGTCGTAGCTTTTCCGATTCAAAATTTATACTAAACGGAAATTATGTGAACAGTGTTGCCAACTCCAATAAATCCGAGTCGCTGGGCTCGACATTGAAAGTCGCTGAAACTTATTCTGCCAGGGACGGGTCCATGATTTCGTTCAGGGAGGGGTACCAGAGACCAGTAGCGGTCGTGCCAACCCTGCTGAAATTTCAGGAGATCTACTGATTTCAGTTTAAGTCTACTGAAATACTGATTTTTTTAAATTAGGATTAGATAAATCTACTGATTTCTCTAATTTATAAATAAATTGTACACAGAATGATTTTTCCATTTTGAAAAATTTTAAATACGCCAATATTTACGTTAAGAATGAAACAGAAATTTTAAAATTAATGACCACTAACAATTAGATTCAAATTTACCACTTTTTTAAAATGGTGTCATCTGTAGGATTATATGAATTATGTGCACGCTAATGTAAGTTCAGTAATGCGTTATGCGTTAATTTGTAATTTATTTTATATTTATAACCATTTATTTTGATTTAACTATATAATTGAAGATTGAAAGATCAATTGAAAATATCAATGATAAAAAAAATAATGGAAATGTAATCTGTGAGGTTAATCCAGTATTTGATTCTAAAGGAAATTTGAAAATTTTAAAAATTAATAATATTAATATTTACGCGTAAATAATACAGTTATCTATTATATTATTAATTTACAATATTAATTAAAATTCTGAAATGAATTAAAAAATATATATTTAAGTATACTTTTGATAACATATAATCAATTATTTATTAATATTTGTTACTGTGATGTTTTATAGGTAATATTTTTAAGTACGTTTGCTGTAGTTTGTTATTATTTGACGATGAAGATTTATTGAGAGATGATGTCTACGATGAAGAATTAGAAATATCTTCTGAAGATGTTTTATGGAATGATGAAAGAATGGACTCGTCAGACTTAAGAGAAGAATAAAGTACTTGTTTACTTACTAATCAATTAAGAAGAATATTGCGATAATTAATTTAAAGCAATGAGTGTTCCAAAATTAGTGTTACAATTAAAATAATTTAAAAGATGGTTAAGTAAAAGTGATAAGAGTAGAAGAATTTGCTTTTTGTAAGCCATGTGCTTCTAATGTCGTTATTGGCAATGAGGGGGGGGGGGGTCTGATTAAATTAAACATTTATCATCAAATAAACATGCTAACAATTGTAACTGGATAAAAGAATATTATTCAAGCACTGGCATCTGCATCCGGAAAACTGACCTCGAGATTAAAATAAAAGAAACTGAAATACGAACTGCATCTTATATTACTAGACATAACATATACGTACGGGTATAATAAGAAACTCATAGTTATTGTATTAGAATTTAATAATTTTTTTTGTAATTAAATAATGTTAAAAATTCGCTAAATTGGCAACATTGTATGTGAAGGGCGAAACGACCTCAAAATGGCGGCTCGTACCCATCCGCCGCGCGCAATGCGTCACTATCCCCACTCAACATACGAATTCTTTGGTTCTTTAACTATCGAGTGGTGTAACTAATGTTGTTTTGTGTATTTTCAATGCAGATTACTATATCTAATGATATCAGTAATCTACATAATATCATCTACATTGAAAATATACAAAACTGTATCCCCCGATTTTGTTGTCATCAAGTTTTCTGATTACCTCCCACTTTAAACTCAATTTTAAAGACGTAACACGTCAAAAACAGAATTCAGTTGCGTTACACATCTTAAAATAATACAATATATAAACTGAATACAGACTCAAATGTCTGGTCCTGGTTCTGACAGTATATAATTGGAGCATGCACCTTATGCTAATGTGCTCATATAGCCTCAATGATTAAGAATTTAACAGCTTAACACTTTAATGGGTTACTCCCTGATGTTGAGGAAGATTGTGGTTAATTATTTTAAAAATATAACAACGCCTGATTATTCCAATAATTGTGTATAAATGACATCAATATTTAATGTTTAGCACATACTAACCATTTACAAATCAATGGAAAAATATATAACTCCAACAAATCTACATAAAAACCTTGTTTTCGTTAAGGTCATATGTAATAGTAATTAAAAACAAAAAAGTATAATTTTTTAATGGGGCCGTTTTAGTATGGAAATTGTTTTTTTTATTTGCCCTTTTTTAACCAATATAAATATGAATGTATAGTTGCTTGCCAAAGTTTCATTTATATAAAACGCGTTAGAATCCTGGCTTCGTCGTTTAAAATCTAGGCAAGGCCAATTACAGCAAAGTGAGTGTACCTGTACTATCGGATGACTTCTCAGGTTTTCATAAAAAATTGCAATGAATTTTCCTATTGAAGCGAGTGCAAGACGAGTCCTTATGCACAGAGTTATTGTTACACAGCTCGAACCGAAGCTATAGCTCTTATTTTTTTAATTTGAGATCGTCTTCCACGCTTTACTATGCGTGGCCGTCGCGGTTTAGTAGATGCGGTAAGTGCAGCTACACTGTGATATACGTAGATATATAAATGGTACGGCATGGTTTATGGACGGAACCTTAAATTTACTTTCTATAAATTTCCTCCGGATCATTTAAGGTTTCAAATATTTATAAGTCAGTTCTCTTATCAAATTTGGTTTTCGATTTTTGAGAAGTATAATTTTGTATACATATAAAGAATACCGAATACTCTTTTTCGTATACAATGACTTCTTAAATTTCCATAACTATTACCTTTTAAACGGACTTCAATTTCACTGTGTTTGGGTATGTTCGCAAATATTCAATGAACCGCTAAATATGTTTCGGCATGATGGTACGGCTCAACGGCAATTGATAAGGAGCTAGTATTTGCATGATTTTTTTATGCTTTGGAGGAAATGTACTGAGATAATTTGATGAATTGTGAGGAGTATCAGGACAGAATAACTATGTCAAGGTCGATACACGGGCAAATGGCAAATAACACGAATGTCATATTTGCGTAATTTGGTTTGTTTTTGGGTGCCAAGGTGTGCAGGTGGCACAGTGAATCATGCGCATTATCAAGTCAAGGAAATGAAAGATAAATGATACTGAAGTTGTTTTTGTGTGTATTTAATCCAAGTATCTGACGTAGCTGAGCGATACATAATATATACTCTTTAGAAAAAAATGTCAATCTAAGATCAATGCAACTCATAATGCGAATATTATGTGACCCATTTGCTACATCAGTCTAAGTGGGAAGACTTACCTCATGCATCATACACCCAAGAAATGAGTTCACCATCTTGTGACTTGTTACCAAAAATAAAGGAGCCCATGCGTGGTCAAGCGTTTTTTCTCCTTACAAGATTTTCTCCAGCAGTTACACTACGAATTCGACAGCTGAACGCAAGTTGTGAACTAACTAGTATAGCAAATGTTTATTTATTTCTGTACTTTAATATATCTAATTGATACATATGGCGGACTTTTTGATACAAGAGCAATCTCTTACAGCCAACCAGAACACCAGTCCAGTCCCGCTCCAGTCCCTGCGGTGCCGTCAAAGGCCGTATGCCTTGTGATCAACCCAACATACCACGGTGACGACAAATGTCGTGAGGTTTTGAGGATTTGTTATTAAGAAGTAGAGGGAGTACGCAGAAGCCTGTAAACAGATATTGCCGAAATGCAACTAACGTTTTAATGAGAATTATTCTCTCTTTCTTTCTCTCTCTCTCTGTCTTATGTACAGTTTGTTCTTTTTTATGGTGATACATACAGTTTTGATAGACCCTTAAATTTTTTCAAAGCTATTTATTCTACTCGTACTTTATATAAGTATATCATATATATATATATATATATATATATATATATATATATATATATATAATTTTTGTTGAAATCGCAATTTTAACAGTGCTTTTTTTAGACACTCTGTCATTACTAAAGGCAGTGAATGGTACGGCTGAATGAGTGAGCCGTGTATAAGAATACGGAAAATTATTCTGACTGCAAAAAATAAATCTTAAAATGAGAATATACTTAAAAAAGCTATAATAAATTAAAATGCTTAATGACATTAAGTGGGTACAGATTTAAAATCTCCTAAGAGGATTATGTTTCACAATTGATTTTCTTAGTTTAACAGTAAAAGCTGTGACGGTTTGAGTACAAAATTTAAAAAAAATCCCCATATAAGAGACAAATTAAAAAGCGTCACGTGTGACACGTGTGACAAAAACATAATGGTAAATAAATAAAGAAAAGAAAATAATGACCATCTTTAGACAATATTTCAGTTCATATTTTACTTTCAGTTCAAATGATCCTTTAGATCCGCTTTTGGATGATGAAACAAAGATAATCGCTATATTCCACTTATTTGTACTTAAAACGACGCTTGAAAATTTTGTGTAGAAAAGGAAGCTGTGTGGATTAGGTAAATATATGAAATGCTATTCTTATTAAATTTGTTTTATATTAATTTGATCGAACGGAACACTATTGTTGTAGCAACATCCTCTGTCCATTGTGTCTATTTATCAAAAACTTCGTTTCTTATAAAGGAAATATAAAAGGAAACTTGCGATTCACATGTAATATATCTTCCCACAGTTAAAAACGAAAATGGCTTAAAATTTTATTTACGAGGGCTTTCAGATACATAAAGATTTTCAGTATATCGGAAATCGTCCAAGAGATCTCCTCGAGAAGAGTAGAAATTTGTTTTAAATTTATTTTTTTTACTGAATAATAAAGATTTGGTGGGCCATAAAAATTGCCTTTTTTAGATCCACGTTGTTGCCAGGTCTGTCTCGAAAAAATTCGCCACGTAAGAAGCTGTAGTTCGGCTCATTAGAGCCGAAGTATTAGTATTAACTTATCCAAAGTATAGTATTAATTTACCCTTTTTAGACAACGAATATTGAAGAGAACTAAATATAAAGTATTTTAAAAGGCACGAGTAATGTAAACGAATGTCTGTGTTGAATGAACATGTTAGACTATACATTTTCGTAGTGAAGCGTGACATTTATATTTGCAAATAGTGAACTTAAACGTTAAAATGTACGTACGTGTTTACAGAACCCTCACAGTACGAGTTCTGTGAGGGTTCTGCAGATACAATTCTATTTTCCTCATCAGGATCAATTCTGCAATGATGATGACCTATAACTTCGTCATTGTAAAAAGGAAACTAACTTGAGAATAATTTTATGCGTCAACAATATACTGGTGTTGTCATAAATTTATATTACTTTGTTACATCAGTGGGTGTCATTAGGAGAAAACTCAATTCAACTTTAGGGCAAAACCACTGGTGATACAGGTTTTCGATTTTTATTTTATGACTTTATAATTAGATACCTAATCATGAAAATACTCACAACATATTACATCAATACTACATTGTTCAAGAAGCCATCAGTAGAGAAAGTGATATTCCATCTTACAACCCTTATCAAGTAACGATTTCAGAATAATTGATATTTCGAAGCTAAACAAGTGTGGTATTTCGAGGAGTAAAAAAATTATCGACAAATACTTCAGTTTGAATGGACCCCCTTATAAATACAGTTTCTTGTAATATTTTGAAGCGAAACTTCTTTTGTCACGGTAGTGCACCTTCCAGGCTGGTAGTATCTCTAGAGAAATGAAACACATATTGCAGACTGCCTGTAAAGTAAAGCGACGTTTACACGGTGACAGTTCGTGCGACAGTTACCGTCCTGACAGCTATTGAGACGTAATTCTTACCATGATAATGTGGAGCTTCACCATTTGTATACACGATGACAGTTAGCGGCAGTGACACTGTCACTTTGGTAACCGTCGCACGAACTGTCGCCCTGTCACCGCGTAAACGCTGCGAACTGTCACCGTGTAAGCGCGTGGCTTGCATTCCTGTATCGGTTCTCAACGTACAAACTTATAAATAGACTGTCGTGGCAGTGAGTTAGCTAGGAGTGGAAAAGGGATGGTGAAGTGGACGGAAGAGGAGAAGAGGAGGGGATGGGGGAGGGAAAGGCCATAAGAAAATATGTTAGGGACGAGTGAGAGAGGGAGGTTTTCTGTCATTATAATTGATTTGTTTTAATTACGCTATTGCCTTCAAATTTTCTTTTTTCCGTTCCAGAATGTCAACGCCCTTTTTTATTGCATGCTTTTTCAACACATCAGTAAAATAGTATATATTTAATTGCACATATATCATGACGAAATATCACATTTTATTTATAACGATCTTGTTTTATTACGAACTCCTTACACGTTACGACTTATCGACAATAAAAATATACATACAAATCTTGTAAAATGTTTCTTGTTGAAATAGCATATTACTTGTTTGGACTTTACTGCAGCATCTATAGGTACCTACTAGATCATCAGAGGTCAATAAAACATCGGCAACGACCACCATGATTCTCCATTGACACATAGAAAGGCAGCTCAAATTTATCTCATGATCTTTTGGCGAGGTACTTCCCCTCCTTTTATATCTCACAAGATAATTTATTATACAATCGAAACAAAGATAATACAAACAATCGCTCTGATAATATTATTATTCAACAATCTATTACGTCTCCATAAATTGTTATTTTGCAGGTGATTACTCCGGTAAATTACCGTCTTCTAAAAAACAAACTACTTATTCAGTCATTACCAAAGTGTCATCATTAACCCTTTCCAACCCGGGTATAATTAATATATATAATTATCTTCAATGCAGAATGATTTTTATCTACAGTGAAAATTTAATTTTGAAAAGGTTGACTACGTGTGAAACCCCTTCCTTATTGTATGCTTAAAAGCATATTTAAGCATACTATAAGGAAGGGCTTTCATACGCAGTCGGCTTATAGATTTTGCAGAGTAAATTGAAACAATTAAAATAAAAAAGACAATAATTTTCAAAATTACCACTTGAAAATAGATGTCAACCTTAAAGCCTCTAATTACAGAATAAAAACAAAATTTAAATAAGTGGATATTAGACCGTCGTGTCGTTTAAAACTGCATTTGTTACACCACTTAAAGTTATTTTAATATCTTTTGAACTCTATTATTACCCGTTAAAAAAATTTAATCATTTGTTATTACGTTTTTTATAATAAAAGTTGGACAGTTGTCGTGATATTGCTTCACCGCTCAATCCATTATATATATATATATTTTCTTATTTACATATATTATATTATCATTTACAAGCTATTACCCGCCGGCTACGGGCCTAGCATTAATATTTCCCGGTATAAAGTGTATTCCATGATCATCTTCACGATACATAATTAGATATTGCGTGCCAAATTGTATAAACACCAAGCGCCCAGCTTGCAGCCTGATGCCATTACAGAGTTTTGGTGGGGTCAAATTTCTGAGTGATATTACATATGTGCCACATGCGATGGTATGGGAGATCCAGCAAGGCAGTAGAATATTTCCATTTTCTAGTTTTAAATTCCCTTCAGTTACATACTCAAAAAATAGGTAACCAATTTATAGTTCATTTCGTCCACCTTTTTAGATTACTTTTACGAAATTTTGAATTCATAGGATCCCAAATATTTTATCTCCATACATATTTTGAAACACCCCAATTCATTTCTGAAATTTAAAAATTTAAAAATCCCCATTAATCATTTTATGCAATTTGGGATTTAAGTTGCGTGAAATGAGAATGCAAATGTTATATTAATGAATTTATGTCGTTATTAGAAATTTAGTAAAAAATAAAAAGTAAAATTTTTAGATAATTATTATAATATAATATAAAGGTTTTAAATACTTGTATTTAAATCCTTGAAATAAATCCTAATTGGATAACGATTTTTATCCCACAATATTTTATAACATATTTCGGATTTCAGCAATTGTTTAGCTTTTCTCTAACTCTTTTAATCAATGAGTTATAAACATCACAACTAAATGATGTGATGTTTACTTTCTTACAAAATAAAAAAAAATATCGCAACTATAATAGTTGCGATATTGTTTATATGGTTCTAAATATCGTTTATATGGTTCTATAAAATTCCATTAAAAGAAAAAACAAAGTTTTTTTATTTTATAAGAAAGTAAACACCACATCATATAGTTGTGATGTTTATAACTCATTGATTAAAAGAGTTAGAGAAAAGCTAAACAATTGCTGAAATCCGCAATATGTTATAAAATATTGTGGGATAAAAATCGTCATCCAATTAGGATTTGTTTGATCCTTTATTCTTATCCCATAATCTGGTTTAAAACCCTTGTTATAGATTAACTGTGCCTGTGTTGCGTTCACTGTACCTTTCGAAATGATTGTTAACTCGAAGATTGAAGGTACACATACTCTAAGATTGAGGATACACAAAATACAATAATTACACAATATATACACAAAATACAATAATTACACAATATTACACAATATATACAATCACAAAATATTTTTTTTAACTACGCTCTGTATTGAAATTTCAAATTACCATAACTTTTTCTGGTGTGTTGATTACAATGGAGCAAAACCTATGTATTTATTTATGTACTTATTATGTGATACCTATGGCCGACTTATTGCTATTAAAGCAATCACTTACAGTCAACCAGATTTATATTACATCAGGTTTTGTAGAATTTACCATCTAAAAACACATAAAAATCCCTACAGTTGTTTTTGCATAATGCGCGGAGAAACAATTATACTCTCAAACATTCAAAAAAATTATTTGATTTTCTACTACTTACCTTATTACGTTCGCCTAAATACTTTTTTCGTAAATATCTTAAATGTACATGTTAATTCTACAATTTTATTATATTTACAAAAAAGTTTATATTTGAATTTAATTAAAGGAAATTTAATAATAATTCAAGCAGCAACATCGAAAAAAGAGGTGTTTGAATATTTATCGAATTTAGACCCAATAACGATAATATAATTGTGGCATATTAAAAAGGATTATATTGATATAATGTCGTAGCACTCGACACGAGTTTAAGTTATATTCAAGCCACAGCTACACGTATATATAATGTTTTAAGTTATATTAAAGGAAATTTAAAAACAATGATATTTATTAAAGTATTTAAAAACTAGTTTTTGTAGTAATTTTGCTCGTGTATATATTTTGGATTACCTAGTTGTTACAGAAGTGGGATCTGTAGTCAAAGGGTAATATGCAGTGATATGATACTGTAATAAACCGATATTCATTACATATTTTTAAATTTTTAAATGCCGTTTTAACACACTTCAATTTCTTTATTGGGTACAAATAAATACAAAGGCGAACAAGTTATTTAAATTTACTTAGTAGTTTTTAATATGCGTTTCGTCATATACGCATGGCACAGGCGTGCCCCATTTGACTTATTTTTTTCTGAGAACAATCGTTAAGTGTAATGAAAGATTAAGTGATACGAGTACAAACAAAGAAATGTATTCACAAATAGGCCGAAAGACAACAATTCCAAAAACACTCATCATCTTTTATTCTTCATTAGATTCAGTGAAATTACGTGGTACCATACAAAGAGAACAGACAAACACACATTCTATAAATAGTCTAGTCGTTCTATATAGTTATCTACTTATGGGCGCGCTTACATTTAACATTGGAAACGTTTATGGTAACATTTTGTCATAAACGTCTCCAATATTAATGGTTATCGCGATTATGTCACAGATATTATTGGGGATATTATGTAATATAATTGTGGGCTTTGAGATGAGTTGAGAACTTTAAATTTGGCTTTTGTATATTAGATGAGATTATAAAGGTTTTATTTTCATAAAAATACAGAATACAATAAATATTCTCTATTTTTATATAATAATAAAATACAGAACAAGTGAAAAGGTACTTAATGAGGATACCTTTATTTTGTTGCTTTTGTAAGTGAGTCAGTGACGCTGTGGTTAAAGTACTGGAATCTGAATTACGAACTTATGGATTCCAATCTTGGAATGAATCTTTATTTTTTACTCTAAAAAATTCCTTAACCTAAACAAGTTAAATATAACTAACAAAAACTGTAAATATTTATTTAAGAATTAGTACATTTTTGTATATTTCCATTCATTAGAGATTCAAAAATCAATACAAGAGGCACGATCTTCTCTAAATCTGTAGAAATTATTGCATACGCGGATGACATCGACATTATTGCTAGAACTCAAAAAGGCATTTCCAGCACTAGAAAGAGAGGTCAAAAAATGTACCTCTCAATAATTCAGACCAAAACCAAATACATGCAACTTGTGACCAACTCTGACTCCTCCATACATTTTAAAATCGATGATTACAAATTTGAAAAGGTGAATTCTTTCGTCTACCTTGGATATGAAATCAACACCGGCAGCACCGGATTTGACTTCAGAACTGAGGAGACGAACAACTGCAGCAAACAGATGAAATCTGAAATCCAATAATATCATAAGAGATACTAGACTACTATTGTATAAAAGCTTAATCATATCAGTACTTACATATGCATCTGAAAAGTGGACATTGTCCCAAACTGGTGAAAAACCCTTGCAACCCTTGAACGAAAAATCCTCATTTCCATATTTGGTGGGTTCATTAGGAGAATTAATGCCGAACTTTATCGTTTATTTAAAGAACCAGATATAATAAAATTTATAAAAATTCAACGTATGAAGTGGGCCGGCCATGTAATTAGAATGAAGGAAGATAGAACGATAAAACATTTTTTTCTGGCCAAACCAACTGGCTCAAGAAGAAGAGGAAGACCCAAATTAAGATGGGCGGACTGCCTACAAAGTGTTTGAGACGCTCTCAACGTAACAAACTGGAAAACCGTGGCACCCAGAAGGCGGGCTTGGAACAGTCTGCTTGAGAAGGCAGCACAGAGGACTGTCGAGCCGCTGATGATGATGATGACATTTTCCTTTTAGCGTTATTTATATTATTTTTAACTTTAATTTTAATTGCAAAATTTATGATATACTGGCAAATTATATATTTACCGTTTTCGAAATGTATTTAATATAAAGATTTTATTACCTTTAAGATTCTCTCCGATATAAAAAAAAATTTTATATAGGAGAGAATTCTATATTTTAATATCAACCGGCGTAACTTTTTCAAACGTAGAACTGTTACTGGCTTCGAAAGATATATATTTAAAAAAAAGAATTTAATTTAATTTGTTATTTATTTGAATTTGGATATGAACACAACATGTAGAAGGAACTGGCTAAGAAGTTAATTGGCATTGTGTTGGCTGTCTACATACGGCACGGTATGAGGAATGACTGACCAATTTAAAGCTACATTTTCTATCCGAGACGCATGTTATGTCTGGGTAATATGCGTAGAGAGCTGAGAAAATACAGAATTTTACTAAGACAGAGCGAAGGCGTAATTCCTATTCAATTAAAGAAAAAGCCTATTCAATTAAAGAAAAAGCCTATTCAATTAAAGAAAAAGCGAAATAGTGACTGACCAAAATAGGCTAAGGGGTTAATTGGCATTGCGTTGATTAAAAAAACAATACGTGTTTTATCCGCTTCTCGTGTTTACTTATCGCGATGTCGAGCGGGTGCCAGCAAGGGCGCGCTAAGTCAGGAAAAACTTTAGTTACAGGAAAATCCTTCTATTTATTCCCATTCCATTTCATTATATTTCAGTCTAAACAAGCTGACTGCAATATTTTAAAATGAAAAATTTTGTCTGCGATATTTTTTTATTCATTTGGCCCGCCTTAATCTACGAACGATTTAAGTATTACACACATTACATTACAGTTTGTAAGTGGATTGTGTTCATAAAACTATAACTAAATATTTAGATATATAAAGAAAAGTGCACAAAGTTTTTGAAGCCAAAAACAGACGTGTAGTTGTTTATTACAGAGAGGGTGGCTCAAAGAATAGTGATATTATCATTACCAAATAAACATTACAATACATTATGAGTCACTTGAAAATTCCACGATTGCACCTGAATGATGGTCCTAATGGTCCTGATGAAGACCTGAAAATAAAACAATAAGAGCAAATTTATAAATATGGAACGGCGCTCAATAGCAGATTGAGAGACACCAAGGCGTGTATATTACCAGCTTGCCTGAAATATTACTTCCTGGGTGGGGTTATAAATCAGTGAACGCACCCTGAGCTAATTATAAAGTTAAATGAATAATAGGTTGGCCAATAAGTAATAATTGAATTGTAATAAATTCCCCTGTCTTGTTTCCGAACGTTTTGATTTTTTTTTATTCTTAGTAATCATTAAAAGTTTTTGTAGGATGCACTATCTTCACACTGGAGGTAAAAAAAGTAGCGCACGTGTCCAGTACCATATTTC
This sequence comes from Druceiella hillmani, assembly GCA_039881145.1. Taxonomy (NCBI): domain Eukaryota; kingdom Metazoa; phylum Arthropoda; class Insecta; order Lepidoptera; family Hepialidae; genus Druceiella; species Druceiella hillmani. Next base: position 26,778,398 of record JAYKKI010000009.1, on the reverse strand, counting down.
TAACCGATATATGACACTGCGTAAAATAACAACAAGTACGAGACAGGTAACCAATATGTATTAGGAGAAGGCATCAGGAAAGAGAACCACTTGCTTTATCGTTTTTCGGCAAAAAGAAGATTGCTCAGGATGTCTAATTGAGCTGAATAACGATGAACTGCTTGAGGAGCTGGAACTGCCGACGAATTAGCGTGGTGGCTTCTAGGTATAATCACGTTTGATATTTTTCATTCGATGGGTATGTCAACCGTCTTTGCAAATTGCTACTTAACAAAAGTGGACACGAGTCATGCCAATTCAATGAACTGAATTTAGCCCGATATCAATTGAATGAACTGGATTTAACCCGATATCAATTGAATGGACTGGATTTACCCCTATATCAATTGAATGAACTGGATTTAGTACTCTTCAAACTTTGCCTACTCTTCAGATCGGTTCACTCTTCAGACCTTGCGTCCTCCGATTATCACCTGCTCTGCTCCCTCGATAACTTTTTGCGTCGGCAGTAGTTCCTTGATCGCTACAGTTTTAAAAAACGCACTCACCAATTTCTTGGAAGGCAAGCCCGCTTTGTTTTGGGAACTAAGTTATAGATATTTTCTGTGACTCTGTTCTCGGCTGAGAACTTTTTGTTTTTTACAATAAAATGAAATTAATTTTGACATACTGTGACCGTAATTATTAACAAATGTTATAGGTTACAATGAAGAGCTACTTATATATAATAGGCAAAGGGTTACACTTAGTATTGTCAGATGGTTGGGACGGCGCTGCGTTTTCCAGATATTTTATACAATGTCCAAAGTCCCTTTTCAAATAATTTTTCCTCTAATTAGGCTAATATAAAAATGACTCCAATTACAAGCGATTGAGATTGTTGAAAAATATAAGTTGATTTAACTGAAGTTTATATAGCTTGTATTCTAGATGAGAATCTTTGTAGCTTTTTTAAGGTAGTTAAAGAAAATCTATGCAATGTTTTAGAGGTTAACGAAAATTTGTTAATTTTTATATTTAATTATATTAAAAAAAAGGAATACGCCATTGTAAGTTAATTAAATTAAAATAACACAAAAAATTATATTAAGTATATAACAGCGTGGTTACTATTTCCGACATAACTGAAACAACGTTTTATACATTGTAGACGAATGAGGCATTAATATATTTCAGATTAAATGTTATTTATACCGATTTTCTATCGTCCTGCTCAAAAGTTTAACGTCCTGACATTGCAATATTTTCCTAAAGTTTTTCCAATAAAAGAGAACCTGCCTTTTATTGGAAAACCTCGAGGAAAATATAATAATCTCGGTATATTCCATTTAAAATATCAGACAATTTTTAATATTTTAACTGAAATGATTCATGATATTTGTAACAAAGTTATTAAAATAAGAGTATTACAAAAATTATTTATATATTCACGATAAATATAAATGTATATTTATCGTGAATATGTAAGTAATTTTTTAAATATAATCATTTCAAAACTCACGATACATTTGAATACATTGTGTATGCGTCTTCCTTCAGTGATCGTTTTCATCAATTTTCTTCATTATTCAGACCGCGATCAAATTGAAGCGCTGATAGAAGTACACCGCCACCGATATGAACACTGGAAGACATATTTTACTCTGGTCTTCAGATCATCTTTTTGATCACAGTTTTAATTTTATTTTGAGAAACTTAGCTCTTATATAATTTGTTCATTTTCACATAGGGGGCGAGACAAAGTGGATACCATTAACAGCGGACTAAGCAACGTATACGTAAAATAAAAAAAATAGTTTTCATATTGGACAAATAAATTTTTTTTATGATCTATGCGTCTTCTAATAATGTCAGTTTTCTCGGTTATGTTAATCATATTACATTCAGTTGCGATCGTTTGTTCATTATTTGAGATGCTTTTTTATAATTGAGAAGATTCAAAAACAGTTCTTATTTTTCTTTATCACTCGCCGGTCAAGCGACCCGACCTTTCATGCCAGCCTAGCAGACCAGTCTATCAGACCAGGTTAGTAGCCCAGGCTAGCAATTCAGCCTAGCGGGACAACCTTGGTCCACTAGGCCGGTCAGCTAGACTGGATTGCTAGAAGACTAACTCAACCCAGCGACGCGGTTTAGCAACCCAGCTCAGCGGCCCAGCCTGGCACCTAGCAGCCCAGTCTAGAAGTGCATCCAAACATGCCGACCTACCGATCAGCCTAACAGCCCAATCTAGTAACCCAGGCTAGCAGCCCAGACTAGCAAACCAACCTAACAGTCCAGCCTAGCAGCCTAACCAATAGTCTAATCAAGCAGCCTAGCCAGGCAGGTTAACCTAGCAGCTCAACCTAGCAACGCAGTCGATTTTAACAACCCAAAAACCAGCCTAGGGATCGACATACCGACAGACACGTGAGTGATCTTAAAAGGGTTCCGTTTTTCCTTTTAAGGTACAGAACCTAAAAATATTCTATATAATATAAAACTGTGTGCTTTTTTTATTAAAAATGTGATTGCTAAATTATGAGAGAAGAAATTTTATTACATAAATTGATACTGTAGGTATCAACATAGCAGATTATTTATTATTTAAACTGTATGGCCGGAGATGATACCATGAAGTATTAAAAAAAAAGTACATTTTATTTGCACTCAATTATTTCGCTATTTTAACAGAAACACTTATATTTTTCTGTTCGATTATTTAAGGTTGTTTTTCGTCGCGTGTTTTATTTTTAATTTTAAATTTTATTTTTATTTATTACCTTTTAAAGTTTGCTACTGGCACTTGGCTGCTTTCTGAGGTATAAATATGCGACAAAGACGTGTCTGTGCGTGCGAAGCCGTGGCTGAGAGACACAACTCGAGTCGATCCGCCCTCTGTGCCTAACGCGCTGTCAATAGAAATTTACTTAGACTTTCCTTATAATGGCAAATTTTGTTAAGAGAATACGAAAAAAAGCATGTGGTGTTGTGGGGCACCCGACAGAAGCGAGGTTTTTACGCATCGCATATAAAGGCCAATTATAATTATTAATTAATTTAATATTATATTGATGCAGTGATAATTAATAGATATTTTTCCAAAAAATATCTATTATTTATTACTAATTACACGAATTATCCATCACACAATAAAAAATACTTAACAAAAAACGAAAATGCAGTAAATAAAGAGGTTAAATATATCAAACAACTGTCCATGGGAGAAAACGATTTTTTTCCTGCGCATGCGTGTAGTACTAATGTCGTACATTCTCTACTTAGGACAACTATATATGTGTATACGCACACACATGCATACGCACACGCGCACGCTCACTCGAACGCATACGCGCACGCATACGTACACGCACACGTACATGCATACGCACATACGCACTCACACATACATACGTGTGTATGTGTGTGTGCGTGTGTATGTGTATATATAAAGATAACGAAGGTTGGAGAGCGGCAGCGCTACGTGCTACCTGTTGCGTTTTGTCTCCCCTTTATGCCGTCTCGAGAACTCATATGGGCTACAATACGCACTGTCTAGCCAAATAGGAGCGTTTCGTCGCCGCGTTCGTGACGTTTAATTTTTTCTCAGTTAGGGATCTACCCTATCCCAAACGTCTGTTAAGAAAAATATGTCTACTTATTGCCAATTTTTTATTTATATTCAGCTTGTATTTTGATTTCACTGCGATTTCGTTATTGCTTTATTGGGTTAACATCTACCTAAGATCCACTGATTACACCCACTTAAGGTATCATCAATGGATCATTTTAATACTCGTCAGCGCTACAAAACCAGCTTTCAAATTAAAAAACGCATCAAAAGCGGTTAATTTATGAGAAAAATGGTAATAAACACACACCTGCATAACCTCTTCGATTAAATGCATAGTACCTAAAATAATCTTTGAATTACCAGAAAGATAAACTCAAGGAAAAGTTTTGAAAACATCCTAAACAGTAGCCAGGTCTTAAGTTTTGTTTGAAATTAATAGTTTTATCAATGCTTTGGGTGAAATTAGACCTACATCGACACCTGCTAATGCAGCACCTAAGTTCAAGTACTGCCCGGTGATATCTTATTTCACAAAATTTGTTGACACCATCTTGTAAATGAACATTTTAGAACAATATTTTGTGTGAAAGTAAAGTTCTGTGAAAAGAAGAACATCAATGTGGAGGTTGATATTTCGCAGATGACAGAGCGACGGATGAAACTGATGAAATTATCTCTTTTCCTATCTAAATTAGCAGCAACCCAAAAAATAATGAAAGTAATTGGCGTCAATCCTGTATCGTTTGGGAAAAAATATGCTTTCCAACGGGTAAGAATTATACAAATTGGTCCAATAGCATATTTATTTACTTTTATATAATATTTATATACCAAAAGAATAGTATACATAATAACGTAAAAAATATTAATAAAACAAAAAAAACACGGAATTTATAATTAACTTAAACATAAAATTGACTCACTATTAATCTATTGTTAAATTGCTTGATAGTCCACTATTAAGCAATTTGACAAATGAAACCACGATGATAAATTAAGTGCATGAAAAACTGTTAAGCGCTCTAGGATGTTCGTGCACGCTCTAGGCAGATGAAATAAACTATGATTCCATCCGTCCACGAGTAAAAAGCGTTAGTAAACCCGTGGTCGAGGAATTATCAACATAATTAATAAATTGTTTAAAAAAATTCATCCTACAACGCCCATTATACAATCTAAAGGAAATAAATGAGGAAGTACCTCTACATTTTGTAAATAAACCATTTATTAAACTATTTTTTATATTTTCTCCGATATGAGTATATAAATTCCTTCACGCAGATACTAAATGACTGCACGAGTTATATAAATTATCTCTAAAAAGAAACAAAGTCCCTCTCTCTCTCTCTAATATGATTGTTATTGCGCCGATGATTCGACGACAAATTCGATTAACCTTAAGTTCATCAGTTTATTGCGCTGACGTATGTGATTGCAGCAATCATTCACTTACGCGATAATTCGTCGTAATACAATTACTCATCATAGCCTAATTTAAGCGGATTAAATGTCGGTCGCATGCGGTTTTTCCCTCAAATTCCTTCGTGTAAAATATACTAATGGAGACGTATACAAATCGCAAGAAAGCAGATTAATCATAATTACATTAATATATTTATTTTTATACGCAACGTTTTAAATTATGTATCACACAGGTTTTAAATAATATACTCTCGTTAATATATACATATATATATATATATATATATATATATATATATATATTATATTTTGTTATATATTAGATAATAAGTATAACAAATATGCCATTATATCGTCCTCCCGAGCACAGTACCATTGCTAAACGAAACGTCGTGGATTGCAAATGTCATCACCAAACCGAAGATGTTATAAATTAATCACAATTATTTACAATAATTTATGAATGTTCAAACACCATTTCGGGAATCGAAACCGTAGTCAAGCGCAAGTGAATGTGTTGCTGCTAATTTAGTATTCAAAATGTTGAGCATCTTCTTTCGAATATGTCAAATATGTGTTAATTTAACGTCATTTTAGTCCAGGCTACAATGGTATAAAACGCGCACCGCACAGCACTGCTCCGCAGCAATTGTTAAAAGTCAGATCTGGTAAATTACATTCAAAATAATACTTACCTTGGAAGAGTATGGCTGGCCTTATTTAAATCTACCTAGGCCTATATATTAAAAAAAGTTTTTTCCAGATTTTAAACACCATACAGACGAAACCGTGCTCAAAAGTAGCTAATTCTACAAAACATCCATGCAGTTCTGTGCTTACATTGTTTTGGTTTGGTGATTAAACTACATCAATCCTGTGAAGGCCCCTTGCAAGATTTAATGAGCTATGTATTTAAATTTCTTTCTCTAGGAACGGTATGATTTCCTATATGCATATTGTATCAACAGAAAGAGTGTTGTATATCAGTAAAGGCCGTGAAAATTGTAGGAAAAAATGCAAAACTATCAAAATAGAAAAACAATTCGAATAATACACAGATTTCTGTTTTCTTCTACACTAGGCATTTCACGCTATATGAGTGGTAACACTGAAGATTTTTTAAATCTAAAAACAGAACAAAATAGCAAATCTGTAATGTATTTATTGTTTTTCGAAATAGACTCTGTGGCACTCTGTACACGGTTTCATTTAACGAAATGGTAGAATGAATCGGCCTATCCTTCGTTGGACGTACCTTCCATGGCATTTCCTAAGGCAGCTTCAATTGCATCTTCCACATCAGGGATCGTATTCTTCCCAGTTTGTCTTTTATTATGAGAAATAAATGGAGATCGCATGTGAGATCTGGGCTGTATGACGGATGACCCATACTTTCTACATCCGACGTAGTCAACAATTCGGTTGTTCTTCTCGCTGTCATTATCGTGGAGAAGATGAGATGTCGTTATCTCTCAAACTTTCTCCAAAATACAGCCAAACAATTGCTGATACAACAGTCTACCGTAACTGTTCTTTTATTTTTTATATGTCCATCGAGTAAACGTACTAAAGTTATAGGAGTGGCTTGACATTTTGGTAACTTTGCACCATGAGAATTTTATTTGTTGCCAAGAAAAAAAAAGTAATTACGAGGAAGGGTCACTGCATTCAAATAGACTAGTGGAAGAAAGAGTGGACTTGCTTTTATTAGTAGTTGCATTGAATGTAGCTGGATAGAACGCCATGAAGACAATTTTGAAAAAAAAACAATAAATAATTACAGTCTTTCTAGTTGGCTCCATTTTTGATACTCTAAAAACTTTCTATTTTACATTTCGTATTGATTAAATGTAAGAATAAAATGAATGTAAAGAATACTTTTAAATTAAACGGTTTTATTTTACAGTCGACGATATAATAAAAACTAAAAAATTATTATGAATCACAAGTTTGGGGCTTTGTTCAGATAAAAATAAAAATGTGTGGGTCATTTCCTAAAAACTTTTATTTTTTGGAGCTTAGAAATCATATCTCATTATCAAAAAATCTATCATTTATTCAATGATAGATTTTTGTAGTCAATACGAAAACTACAACATGATAACTGCATATCTCCAAGTCTCATGATTTATTTAGACCGTACCACTGCAGTATTAGGAGAGGAGCGATTATTGACGAAGTCTCTGCTCGAGACCCAAAACAATAATTTAAAACCAGCCTATCCTAAAGTTTTCCATTCAGGCAGGTATAACGTCCTCAGCATAAGGCTTGAGAATCCCAGTTTCAATAACAAAGTCTTTGCTTGAGATACAAAATACTAATATCATCAAGTCTTGCTGGTCAGACAGGCAGTACCCCAGCAGCATCAGAATTTAAGGATCAAAGGTTAAATTATTTTGAACACGTATTCAACAATTTTATAAGAATATGTTACATACTTAGCTGAATAATGGATTACAAGATTTGAATCAACAACATAAGGAATGTGAAGCTGAAATAAAACCGTCTAAAAATAGTAAAATGGATATTTTCATTGAGATAAAACTATTTTCTTTAGTATACAAGTAGAGTGGAAATTCTTCTTTTCCCCTTTAGTAGTCGGAAAATAAACTTTCTCAATGACAGTTCTGTTCCGTATAAAAATCAGTAGGAAACAAAAAAGGGAGTAACCATATCGTTTCACGTTCAAAATGTCGGATGGACATGTTTTGGACACGTTCAATCGTCAAGCTGTATTTAGTTTTATGTTAACACTAAATAATTCAGCTGGCTGTTAACTTACATCGTAATAAAGTCATGTATAATTAATTAAATGAGAAAACACATCGGAAGTTTTTCCTACATCCGCCGAATGACCATGAAAAGTCAGGCGCGAATGTATTCTAAATCCTAGATAGATTCGTCAGTAAGTCGACTTAAGAACAAGATCTAGAAATATAATATCTAACCAACCACGACATCAAAGAGTTATCAATATTGTTTTTCAGCAATTGTATAAACATCCAGAGCAACTCCTACATGAAAATACGCACAACTGCCCTACCAGTACTGGTAATTAGTGACAATTCCATACCTTTAATTGTTGATGTAAAAATCTAGATCCAAGTCATTTTTCTACATCCCACAATGGCGTTGCACATATGATCTCATTTACAACCATGCCTTAGATGAAGTTAATGGGGTATCAGAAAAGATAGTAATTATACATCTTGATGTATGAAATTCTTAGAATGTTCAGGATTTCTCCAATACTATGATTTCCTGATAACAAGATGATTACCTTAATTTTAATTTTATCCCTAATGATATAATAGTTTCTTTACACATTCTGCATCGGAAATGTGTCCAGAATGGGGAACAATAAACACAAAAATTATTGTAAGATCTTTGAGAAATATTTATAATACAATATATGGAATAAAAGCTGACTATTCAAGAGTACGCTAAGATCTCGCAAAAATGTTACTCGAGGAAACCACAAACGACATAGCAAATAATTATAAATAAAATTATCGAAAATGCACGGCAAGATTTTGCTCAGGTTCAGATAAATTGAGTTTATATAAATATGAAGCAGCTCTCAGTGCTTCCTATTGTGGAAAGGCTTTAGGGCCGACAGACGCTGATAAATTGATGGTGAGTAATAAATCATTAAACAAAATAGATACAACTATTTTTTTTTAACCATTACCTAACCTATATCATGGTTCAATAACCCGAACTGGTCGCAAGTCTTGGTGTGCGTTAAATAAATTGTTCTCACGAGAATATCCGCATGGAATTTATTCAAAGTTAATATGACTTAAGTGTTTTTGTATTTCAATGTTTATTATATAAATTCATTGTTTCGTGTTGTAGAAATTTGTTCAATACTCTCTTGCATTTCCGTGCTGACACGCTTTGGTAAATATATCGATAAATTAATGAATAAATAATTGTGAAACTTTTTGTTAATTAATACATTTTTCAGTTTTGTAATCGCAATATTTTGTAATCGCAATATTGTCACTTTTATAGTCCAAACTGTCATTTAAATGGCTTTAGATGGGTTAAGTACATCAAGTGGTTATGTACATCATATTCATACATAAAACGACTAAAAATAAAATGCAAGTTATTACATATTTATTCTATATACGTACATTAAAACCTTTTAAGCTAATTACGCTCCATCAAGCCAGTGAAGAAGATAAAAGCAATGAAAAGTTTATTAACTTTTCATTAAATGAAAATTTCAATCTATTTATCTAACAGCTTACCATCTCCTAATGGACGGGATTTATTTCTTGAAAGGCCGAATCGTACTTATTTGTAGATATTGTAACATAATTTCTCGGCAACTTTACTTCAATAGAAATATGCTTAAAACAAAAAAGGAATAATAATAATTTTTTAATTTTTCGATAAAGTTGCAAAAATTGAAAATTTGCAAATTGCAGATGATTTTTTTAAATTTTCCTTATTTATAAACCATTAATCGTAGTAGTTTCTACGGTAATTCGAACATCATTTTTATTACACTTTTTTAACACAGTTGCTCTTGGGAAGGTGAACAAAATTTATTAGAATACCATAGTCGACGAGAAATTATTAAAATGTCAAACATTTATTTTAGTATTTTGGTACAAAATAAAATATTATTTTAACATTAATCAATTATATTTCCGCCTAAATTCATGACCATCTGTTGCATAGTTTCGATGCAGGATGGACAAGTCGTCGCTATGGTTTGATAGATTGATCACAAGGCATACGGCCTTTAATGGTACGCCGCACCGCGGAGATCCGGTTCTCGGATTCTTCTCCAGATTTTATCTCCAGATTCGATTCTCGGCCGTTCGTCGAGCGGGACTGGACTGATGTTCAGGTTGTCTGTCAAAAATGCTCTCGCAGCAATAAGTCCGCCATATGCATCAACTGTATATATTAAAATACATAAATAATTAAATAAATTAATGTGAGCCAAGGCATGAAAAGTCTAGATACTTTCAAAATAATGGATACTTCTGTGTAATCCTGTTTTGCTTGAGGTTGATTGCTTATGACATTCTTTGCCCATAACTTTCGGTTGGATCAGTTACATAGGGACAAATAAATACACAGATATATGTATTTGTCACTTTACATCAGTGTTTATTCATTTATAATATTTATTCACATACATTTACTTCACATAAATTTAAAATGGTGGTAGTTAAAAATAAATAATAAGGAAATAAACAAATGATATTAAAATTTATGTTAAAATCATCTATGTTTATGTTAAAATCACACATCATATAGCTGTTTAAAGTTTTATTCGTCAAACTAAACTGGAATAGCCAAAGAAAACGGGCAATCTGGAATAAAGTCAGACAAAACTTTCATCATGTCACAAGTATGGTTATCAATCAAGAGTAGTTTATTTGAGTTATAACAGCAATTTTTACAATGTTTGGTAACTTGATTTTCTCAGCTGTCAAACAATGTAACCATAGCAACACCATCAATGTAACAGTGTCTCTACTGGAAAAATATTTTTTGGCCAGATCCCCGAAACTGCACTACAATTTTTAACCAAAATCAATAGGTACCATCCAATGCCCGTTTCCAGTCCAATAATTTTTTCTTCAGGTTTTGTAGAAAAGAGGTGTAAATTTTTTACTGGCACAATTCAGCGGCGAACGTTACTTGTTCCGCTGAGTAGTACTATTAAAGTCTATCGGATGCTCCCTTCACATTTTATAGGACTTAGCCCACATACGTACGTACGTACGTACAGACCCTGTATATGCTATTATTTCCGTTCTACATAGAGTCCAACGTGATTCATGCTTATACACTAATATTTCCTTTGAAAACATACTTTTTCCCTCGCGTGCATTGATCCCCGCCTGGATGCTAACGTAATACTTTCATCTCTGGGAAAATAAAGTTGCCAGAGAAACTATTTTGTAAGTAGCTATTATTTACTGTTACGAATAATACAAACCATAAACAATCTTGGAAACTACCTAAGTCATTGTGCGTAAGTTCGTCCGATGACAAGAATTTTTTTTATAAATTGCTCACAATCTTTCAAATTAATTAAAATCGTTACCTCAAAAAGTAAATCGGACTTGCATGATCACCCAAGTATTTATCCGTCTGTCTTATAAACTGCTCGATATGCAAAAATCTGAAATATGATGTAGTAGTTAAGAATGATAACCCGCATGGGTTGATCACAAAGCATACGGTCTTTGACGTTCGATTCCCGGCTGTTCGTCGAACGGGGCTATGGTTGGCTATAAGAAATTGCTCTTGTTACAATGAGTCCGCCATATGTATCAATTAGATATATTAAAGTAGATAAATAAATAAATACATTTCGAAGTAAACATTCAAAAATATTTTTAAAAATTTACAGAAGGCAAATAAAGTAAACGAAATTATTTTGAATGTCGTGTGTCATTTACGCATTTGAAAGAACGATGTTCCCCATGTTACTTTAAAGTTTATCGGAAAACGGTAGCGAAGATTCCGAATATCAATTTTTGAGAAATTCACGATCTTAACAATTTCGTGAAATTTTTATTTTATTGGACAATATATTATAGGGTGAAAATTAATATCAACATTATATAATATATATAAATAGCTTAATAGAAGTACTATGTAGTGTAAGTCTCTACGGAACCTTCGTAATGACTTTATTCCTTCTTCATTTGAATATATATCATATAATCAAAATGTTTTCTAATTGTTTTAAAAATTAATGGCGTAAAAATATTAATTGTTCTCAAAATAAATTAATTAATTTGCAATCTCCTTGAATATACACACGTACCAGCATAAGAATTTCACATTGCACAAAACAGTGCCTTTTTATCGTTCCTCCTATAGCCTCTTAAAATGGATTTCTTCCGACAAGCTCTTTACTTTTAGAAGGAGATGGTCAGTAAAAGAGTCAAACCTGTTAAATAAGGAAAATCTATCTCAACGATAAAATTAATCTTACGCTCTTCTACAAATCTAGTTTCTTATTTCTCATTCGTCCTCGAAGTTTAATCAGAATTATAATGTAATAAATTTGACTGCTCTTCGACATGATCTTCAAAAAAATCGTCCATTGATGATAAATCCATCATAAATTTCACTTTCTGTTTTGATTCATTCATTCGTGTCTTCTTTTCTGAATGACGTGAATCATCCAGAGCATTAGTAAGCAACCCATTTTCATCTCCTTGTTTCAAAATCGCATCAAAACATTGAAGTTTCACCACATGTTATTAGTTTTGTTTTTTTTTTTAAATACAGTAAGTTTCTGATTAGTCAAAAATGTCACAGCTAATTTCTGTATTAATTTTTAATTTTTAAAATTCGCACAATTTTTTCATCTATCAATTATAATGTATATCTGACCTTCTCCTTATGAAAATTAAACATGTTTATTCATCTTATTAACAATGAAAGGCCGAGATATTAGTATATTCAAAAGAATTTAATAATTTTCTTCATTATGGTCTCAGTTTATCATGGTTGTTAGTAAACCTTTTATATGAATCGTTTAAATCTCAAAAGAACTTGGCATAGCATTGTTTCCGTATATTTGTATTATAAACAAACACATATTAATAGTCATTTATTCATCTGAATTAAAAAAAAATTATCTTTATTTTATGTTTTGCCATTTATGGTGATATTAGTGAAACAAAACCCTATGTCAAATAATTTAAATAACAAATTGGTTAATAAAAAGTTTTTATTTCACAAAATGCCATGATTCATTTGTATCAAATGTACGAAATAGCGGTCTTGAACTGAACTATAATTAATATTACCTCAGAAATGTACACTGGAAAAAAATAAAAGGTTGCTGATTTCGCCTTCAGATCTTCAATCGTAAGTCATATTCGGACGTTATCTCCCTGTAGTGGACTACGGTGGCGATCTTATCTAAATGGACTGTTGGGCAGTGCCCTTCCATCTGAATATAAAAGAAGATACGACCATTTTCATTTTTTTATTATATTATAAACAAACACATATCAATAGTCATTTATTCATTTGAATTAAAAATTTAATTTCAATGCGTTATTCTGTTAATTTAAGCCGTTTTCTGCAAAAATAAGCTGATAGTTTAACATAGACTGAATGACTGAGGTAAACTCTAAAGTAGCGATGTTCTACGCAGGAAGTATCGAGGACTGAATCGGCATACACATGCGAATTAGTTAACATAGTTTTAGAGTAAAAACGAGCAGCATATCGAGGAAATAATTAGTTGGCACTCAGAATTCCGTCACTACACTATCTTACAGCGACGGTTCGCTTCACTCATCCGCACTGGCAAATCGGTCCGTGGCACCACGTCATAGTCACAGTCATATTTTTAATTGAAATATTGGAGATTCCAACAACAGATCAAAAGGGAATTATCATGAACGCTGACTTGCTTCGAGAAGCATGTTCTAATAGACGGTACTGAAATTATTGTTATGAATACGATCATTGTTTTTAATCTATAATATACAATAAATGTACCATATAATTTTAAAATAACAAATAGTTTCTGCAGCGTAATATCCATTTGTTATATGCCATGCAATATTAACCGGAATCATTTGTTATATGCCATGCAATATTAACCGGAATCAGTTGTTATATGCCATGCAATATTAACCGGAATCATTTGTTATATGTCATGCAATATTAACCGGAATCAGTTGTTATATGCCATGCAATATTAACCGGAATCATTTGTTATATGCCATGCAATATTAACCGGAATCATTTGTTATATGTCATGCAATATTAACCGGAATCATTTGTTATATGCCATGCAATATTAACCGGAATAAAATGTTTCCTATCTTCTTTGAACATATAAAACGCAGTATTTTTTCAAATTTTGATTATTTGATAGAGTGAGAATTATTTATCTAATTCTTCTCGAAAATATAAGATGAATACATCTCTAAGATATTTTGATTTGAGCCTGCGTCACGTAGAAATTATTACACTTACACGTTTCATTATAATCAATCGATTTTTTTTCAAACCCAATTAAAAGATTCGCCGCGTCGCGTCTGATAGCTTTGATGGCGCAATGCGGCTTTCGCTGGGCGATGAACAACACTTAAGGTTTGCATTAATATTGAAATAGTAAATCAGAAACAAAAAAAAAATCAATGACAATGATCGTCTTATTTTGTTTCTAGGAAGGCGTTGAAATCGACTTAACAATGTCATTTCTCTAATTATTGCATATCTGCTAATTAGTATTTTTATTTTTATACGGCTTTTTCTCTAAATAGTAACTAAAACAGGCCTATATATTATGTGTACAGATTTAACAATGTCATTTCTCTAATTGTTGCATATCTGCTAATTAGTAATTTTATTTTTATACGGCTTTTTCTCTAAATAACTGTACACTACTAAAACAGGCCTATATATTATGAAAACAATTAACTAAGATTAGTTAATTTTATCCTAAGGCAGAAGCCTTAGGATAAAATGAACAAATGCTTAAGGCTGATGTCAAGCAGTAATTTAAAAAAAATAGTGTTATTTTGTTAAAATATAACATTTTGAAAACGAATTCCACGAATTTTATGTTAATCGAAACGAAATTGATAGAGGTATATCCTCCTAAGCGGATGTCCATAAGCCGTTTAGGGCAAAGGGGGTCTGCAACAGGGTACACTGACACGTGAGGGGAGAGAGGTCGGTAGTCGTGTAAATAATAATGCACTACAATTTAATGTATTTTGTCAATATATATTATCAAAACGGTGTCAAGTAAACCAGGTAGTTTTTTAAAACCCACTAAGTGTGAAACTGTGCACCTGAAAGTTTTCAAAGGATAGACGTGGTTAAGTGGCAGCTTTATGCACGACAATGGGCATTTTTATCTTCATGAGTGAATTATTTTTAAGTGTCGTTCACTCTTAACATTTATAATATTTAGTAAAAAACAGATTTTTCAGATAAAAATAAACAGTTTAACAAAAAAATTAATTGATTTCAAATAGCCATAGAGTAAGAAGTGCAATGAAAATGATAAAACAATAGAAATGTGAACATTTAGTTGGAACTTTTGTGATACGATATCGTTTCCGAACCTAAATAAATTTGCAGTATTTTGTACTGACAGTGATTTTTGGAATCGGTGCCAAGTCGAGGTTTCTCTGTTCCTCTCACGTACACACCCACACACGACTCTACAATTCCAATATCCATCTGTAATGTTAATGCAAATCGAGTAAATAATGTAAGCCATTCAATTTTCAGCAATTTTATCTGCATTGCTGAAAATTTACTTACACTCTCTAAAGAGTTGCAAAAATAAATGTTTTAAGTGCAGATGTAAATTGTAGATTTAAATAAATACGTTTAGTACTAAAATTATGATGTTTGAGAATTTCAGTTTTACACTAAAATTTACTTTTGCCAAACGTTAAACTACGACTGCTTAATTTTGGAAACTAGTGGTAACCCAATGGTCGAAATTCGATAGTAATATACTTACCTACTCAATTTGTTGAAAACACTAATAGATAGGCGAGAGATTTTCCTTTTGCAACAGATGTATATTAAGCATTATTTCACTAGTATATAAGATACATATATCTATAATACAAAATATAAAATAAACGCTTTTTTTGCCTTGACATACACTCGACAGACTATTGAAAAAGGAACAGCTCGAAACTCATTCAACATTTTACAATTCTTTGGTGACAATCTCTACTTTGTGCGGCTGTTTGACCACAGACTATTATGTGTTTGACATTGACAATATGAGCGTAAGCAATGAATATGTGATAAATAATTTAATGTGTTTGTAACATTTATCATATATCAATTTTAGCTTTCTGCACTCCATTTAAATTTTAACTATACCAAATCCCACACTCCTTCTTGCGCGTGATATGTGATATATAATTTAATGTATCTGTAACACATATTATACATAAATTTTAACTTTCTGCACTCCATTTCAATTTTAACTATACCAAATCCACACTCTTTGCGCGTAATATTCTTGAAAGGGGTACAAAGTTTTCTCTTCACGTATTTATATATACCAGAGTTCGCCCAGTGGTCGAAATTCGACCTTAACCATAATTGAAAATTTGAGGAAAACGTATATGAATTTTTTTCTACACTTGAATATTCATTCATTGTATATCTGAGACCATATTTATATGTACTTACAATACAAAACAGTTCCATGTCATTATAATTAATTCAGTAAATAACAGTAAAAACCCAAATTTATTGATATGAAACAAAAATTATATTTCAATTAAAATCAAGCTTAAACTATTTAAAATAAGTTATTAATAATACAAAAATGGACTCTTTGAAAAATAATTAATATCAATTTTTATTTTTGTATGTAATTTTTACAAAAAATCTATGGAATTATTAAAAAATTAAAAATAAATTTGAATTTTAAACTTATATGCAATAACTTATATGAATTAATACATACGTAAAACTTCTCTGTAAACAATATTTTTTGTAAAAATCTATTATTGTTGAGTAAGTTACCTTGACCATTGTCATTAGAAATATACAATTTCAAACTATTGAACGAACACTACTTGCGGCAACATGTAACGAAAACACTGGATGTCGCGATAATACACCAATTTTATCAAAAGTTTGACCTTGCGATTTGTTTGTGGTCATTGCAAATGCAAGTATTACCGGGAACTGTGTTCTTCGAAATTTAAATGGAAGTATTGTCCCAGAAAATGTTAAATTAACTTTTGGAATCAAAATTCTAGCGGTTCCTGTTAAAATTTCACAGTCAGTTGTATTGCGATGCAAGAGTTTCACTCTCATTCGTGTACCATTAACTAAAGCTTGTGCAGTATTTAAGTTGCGAATGAGCATATTCAATTTATGAGGTGGCATTCCACTAACATTCAATGCATTTTAAAATTCATTGGGATAATCATTCACATTTAAATCAATTTGATCAGAGTTAATTTTATCAAAGCCATAGTTATCTTTTTGTTCTTCTGATAAACTATTAAGTATATCGTCATTAATTATATCACAATCATCATTTGTTGGTGCTAAAATAACTGTTTTAAGAATTTGATCGTACAACTTCAGAAATATTACCATAAATGTCATGAATCATGTTATCAATATGTCCAATAATTTGCGGTGGCAATTCTATAATATCTTCACCAAATTCAGGATAATTTCTTAATTCACCATTCCCGCGTTTATTTTAAAAATTATACAAATTCTATTTCATTTGGTGTAGCTCTCATATATTGCGTTAAACTAACATTATGAAATGAATTAAATTGATTCCATATAACTGCACAATTTTCATTCAAAGTAGAGCGTGGCCCGTGTGAAACAACCGTAAAATTTGTCTAAAATCTCCACTCAATAAAATGGTTTATTTTTTTTTAAATGGACCGTTTGCTAAATCTCTTAAAAATGAATATATAATTTTAAATACATTTTTGGACACGTAGATATTTCATCTATCAAAATCAAATCTACTGGATTAATATAACGTCCTTTAGAACTATTTGGCGTAATATTTGGAACTGAATTCTCTAATACTGAAATTGGCAATTTGAACGCATTATGTATTGTTCTGCCACCAATCAATAGTGTTGCAGCATTACTACTGAAAGCACTGACAATATAACGAAGGTTCAACGAATTTAATTTATCTATAATAGCAGTTTGAACAAATGCTTTACCGCAACCCGCACGTGCTGTTAAACAGAAAATATTTGATCCTGTATCATGATATTGCACGTCACGTGTAGCACGATCAATCAAATTTTTTTGTTCAACATTTGCACTTGTATAAAACTGTTGAAACAATCTTTCTTCTCGCACTATATCAATCGCATTATCTGTATGATTCACTGGCAATACAGTCGGAACTGGTAGATTAACAATTTAAAGTGTGAACAATTAAAATATCTTCAATTCCTAAAAGAGCACGACTAAATGCCGTATTAATGTCATAATTCCTTACAATATCTTCTCTTAAATATGTTTTAAATTCATTCCATAATAATAATGCGTTAGTTACCATATTTAATGCGCATATCGTTGTGAATAAGTCTCATTTGTTTTGGTGATTGAAAATTTTTGGCTTCCGCCAAACACTGCTTCCATTCGTTGTCATTGGAAGCTATACCTCTTGTATGGCATGATTCTACAAATGTATTATAAACAATGTCATTATATATTCTACGGTCTTCAAAGCACTATGGACCGTAAACATATCATAATAAAATTCTTAAATGACATAGTTCTATATCTTTAGAAGATACTACATACATGCGCCAAATTATTTTATCTCCACCAAATGATCGCATTTTCCATTTTTTCCCTATCATGAACAGGGATTTCACTATAACTATATTGATGAGCATTTATATCTACTCTATTTAGTTCAAAAAATGCTAACAACTTAATATTTCTAATGTTATTAACTGCATTTTGTTCTTGCCCTGGTCTAAATATAACATTTTGTCTATTTGGCAAATGTATATCTAACCTATAAATCGTATGATACCGATAGCGCATTTCATATGCAAATATACGTCATATAGCCTCGGTAGATCCTACATAAGTTCCACTTACAAAATGACTAACTTCATCAATTGAAACATTTGCATTCGTATCATTAGCGACATTCAATTCAATGCTTGCACTATCATATCCTTTATAGACATACTTATATATGTATTTTATGCTTCTAACAGTAGTACAAACTTTAACGTTAATAAAAACTGTAATCTGTTATCTTCTTACAAAATTAACTGTCACAGTTAAATTTTGTAAATAGATACGGATCATAAGGAACAACATACTTATTGTTAGAGTTTCACCTCTAACATCTACGGTTCGGCCATTATCACGTCTCATGTAAAACGGATAACCGTTTACTGCTTCAAGTGTTACTTCAAAAAATAGTTTAGGAAAATCCTTTGAACATTCTCCATCTCTCGTACAAACCGCGTTTCTATTAAACAAACCACATGGACCAAGCATCATATGCTTTTTAATGTATTCATATATCTTTGGATGAGTTTGTCTATTGGAAATTTCACAACAAATAATCTAATCAAAATCTTCAATCGTGAAAATTTTGTCATTTTGGGACAAAGAAATTAAAATATGTGCGTGTGGTAAACCGCGCTTTTAAAATTCTAATGTATAAATTGATGCAACAACTTTACCAAATATTTCTTTTGTAATTATGCATCTCAATAATTCTTTTAATTTGAAAACTCGAACAATTATATCAGGCCTAAAATTCGAAGCATCACTACTATGAATGTTATTTACAATTTCAGGCCAATTAGGGTTACATGTCATAGTTATAAGCAAACTTGGTTTACCATAATGCTGACCTATACACATAGCATCCAAATAGTTTTGGTACACGTTACGTGGTGAGTCAACAAATGATGGTGGAAGAAGAATTCGACGTCCAACATTTGAAACATCATCATTTAAATTAGAATCCAAATTGAAATAATCAGTGAGATTGTTATACAATTCATGCGATGTACTTCACGCATTTTCATATTTTTATTTTTGGGTTGTTTTTTTTTTGTATTTGCAAATTCTGTATTTCTTTTCACTAAAAATGGCAATTAAGTCGAAAAACTTATAACTAACATTTCCCTGACATAGTGCAGTTTTGTATGGGAACTTTTTTCGAACCACTTTTTTTAAGAAATAATCGCGACCGAATCCTAATTTTGGTTGATATCTCGTTTTTATATATTTTTTTTCATTTAAAATAAAAAAAAATTGAAAATTTACATTTTGCAAATTGAACTTGTTGCAAAATTTTCATACCACCCTATTATTATTGAATAAATTAGAAACATAAACACGAACTTTGAATTCAATCGAGAGCCCAAAACGTTAATGCAAATCAACAAACTTAGAAAACGTTGATTCGAAGCACAATAACACTTCACCGCACTTATTATAATCTCACTTTACATCATATTATACATTGTCAGTTTTAAATTGACAATTAAAATTATTTTATTTTAAATGAATTAACTGACACATTAAGATTAATATTATTTTGCTTTGACACCTTAATGTTAATAGTACTTTGCTTTGACATTCTTTGGTTTTATTTCTTAAAATATTTTCGAACATTAACACCCTTTTCAAACAACAAAATTTTCTAGTTGCCAGAATGTGTATTTTTAAACAATTCAGATTCCACAGTAATAATAACAGAAACAGAAGTGACAAAAAATTAATAATAAATTGTGAGTTGTATATTAAATATTATTTAAATTAGTAAAATATTTTTAAAACATTGTTACAGAATTAAATTAATAGTTTAAGTAATTCTAAATAAAAATACCGGCTACATAAATTTAAATCTAGATAGTTTTTAGATGCTGTTATCTAGGGTCAAACATTCGAATAATTTGTTCCTCCAGTACTTAGCCTTTGCCTATATAATGTCTTTATTGAAAATTTGTGGAAAACGTAAATGAATTTTCCATTTTTTCAACACTAAAACTCGTCAACAGCTACTAAAGAAAAAAAGAAAATCGGTTCACAAACAACAAACAGAGGAGAAAGTGGTTCTTAACTATTTTACTTTCGCCTATTTGTATTCGGATCCCTTTAAAATTTGTGTATTCGCCAAATATATTTGACCATAGAAAATAAAATAATATTCCTATTTTTAGTAAATACGTGGAAGGCGCAATATTACATGTCTTCTTTATAATATTTTGAAGATATAAAAGGCTACACTTGCCTTGGATTATGTTAGAAATCATCCTCGTTAGGAATAGCCAAACGCAGCGGCATTCTCTCCAAGGACTCTGTCACTATTGACACTGTCGAACCCTGGAATGAATGAGATATTGGCATTCGGAAAGCTTTATCAATGTCGCCTAAGAAACTTATTCCTATATCAATTCCTTATATATCACTTTCACCCCTACTCTATCCTATTCTATCCCTCCCTCCTGTTAATAATTAAGTTATTTCATAATCCATTCTAAGAATTTATGACATTTATAATTTTTATTGCCAGTTTAATGCGGTCTTTTATGACGCTATCTATGTAAGCAGCAAGCGCACTCAGGCGGACGGGCGTGCTTGCGTGCGTTGGTGCGTGCGCGTGCGTTGGTATATATACCAAAATTTATGACCGAAGATTACGGCCATTAATATCTATATGTGTTAGGATTAAGATTTGAATAATTATTTTGCACCTATTAAAACCGAATTGATCTCATGGTGATACGTGTTTTTATTGCATATAAAAATATAAACAAGTCGGTACTAATGTGACACTTGTAAGCTAAATACCTCAGTTGGTTTACGATGTGATATTAAGTTGTGTTTAAAAACAGAAATCGTATAGTTTCGTATACTTTTTGCAGTTTGACTACCAAGTATTTTTTATTTTATATAAAAATAAGCTTAAAAAATTTAATTAAAGGTAAGTTTTTTTAAATTAATTCCTGCAATCAAATAATATATAATGTAATTACATTAAAAGCATATTTTATGGGCGCCGTAGACAAAAACAAAAAGAACTGGTAAAACATGTGTGAAAGCATTACCAGTACTGATCCAATATTCATTAAAATAGTAAAATATCGAGAGTTGTAATAAAAAAGTGAGTAATCGTACAAATAAAAACCTATTTTTCAGGGGAGGCACGTGCTAGAGCAGTCTAGTATTTACTAAATAGAGTGAAAGGCGCACAGAGCACATTGGGACATTGTTGTGCGTTATACAGAACGGTGGGGAATCACCGGAGTCTGCATATATGTATACATCGTATCAAACCGTACAGTCGAGGACAATTGTCTGGCTTCTCGTGGACGTTTCAATCAAGCGCTGTCGCTGCACAATTGTTGTTTTTGATACTTTTTTGCTTTTACCTGTTATATCACCTTCGAATTAGACTCACTCGTAGATAACACGAGTACAAGTCACTATTAGAAATGTTGTTACTGACAGTTTCTTCATCGCAGCCATATGCTACAGGCTTGTAAAAAAACGTTTGCTTTATTTTATCTACAAGGAATTATGCAATCCTCTTCACTCGTCGGGTTTCCATCCTGAGATATTTCTTCAAATAAATGTCGCAATATTAAAAACACATTTTATTGGTTTAGTTAATCAATTGTTAATCTCGACTTGTTAATCAATTGTTAATCTCGACTTGTTAATCAGTTGTTAATCACGACTTGTTGCTGAAAATAAATGGTTTAAAATC
This sequence comes from Druceiella hillmani, assembly GCA_039881145.1. Classification (NCBI taxonomy): domain Eukaryota; kingdom Metazoa; phylum Arthropoda; class Insecta; order Lepidoptera; family Hepialidae; genus Druceiella; species Druceiella hillmani. The sequence goes on along the minus strand of JAYKKI010000009.1, from coordinate 26,756,178 downwards.
TAAATGTCACATATAATTTAAACTGTAATTCCACCATATTTATGTATTACTTGCCGCCATTTGGTGAGCTGTGATTATTTACCTTCGGTGGAAAAATCGGATGACTTATACGAAAAAAAAAATACTAGGCCTTCCTCACTGCCGATCTTTTTAGGCTGCAAATCTGAACAAGTGATAATTAAACAATGCAATGTCGGGTGAGTAAGATACATCTGTCATCAGAACCTAATTTACTCCTATAATTGTTTAAGAGTATATTGTGATGTCACCTTTGAGGAAATAAACTCTGTCCAACAACTACTTTCTTTGTTATCTAGTTGATTTAATTGCTGACGGCAAACCTCTGCATTCGTAGTATATGTCTCGCTATGAATAATACCCTGAATATTCCATCAGGATCTCAGCATTACTTTTCTCGTATTAAGTTCAGGTTTGGGTACTGAAACTTTTGTTTGTCCTGAGCTAAGCCCATAACGTTTACGTATTTAATTAATGTATGTAACCGATTTTACGTCACTAGTTACTCATTCTTCAGCCGATCTAAGTTACGTTTTAATATAAATCATTGTTATTAAACATTAACTCAGAGCAGAAAATACCACAATTGATATGGAATTAAACCCATTTTCTTTGACGTGATTCTCTAGCTTTGGCGCTGTCAACGGGATGCCTTTTAGCTTATTTATATCGTAAATTAAATATTCTGAAACTTCCACCAACCTTTTTAGAATAGTTCCGTATTTATAGTCTTATTCTCTAACCCAATACATTTTAAACATTAATTCTAGTTATTGTGATTCGTTCAACTCGACATACTAAATACCTAGTTGGTTTCCATTTTATAACATAGCAAGACATTCAACGTTTTTTTATTAACTTAAATTGGTTTGTCTATTAATTGTTATTTAATTCACTATAATTAATTTAAAATTTTAATGTGCATTTTATTGATCAACTCCATTATTGTTCATTTATTGAATTTATTAAAATTAACTGAACTGTTTCTTATTCGCAATAACATTATATGTTAATGGTAACACCAAATCATGCTGTGCTCACTGATTTTGGTGTTGTCACAAGAAAATTATACATTTATACAATTACGTTTCTCGAATAATATTGTTAAAATTGCGACAAAACTGTTTGTGTGCCAATAATAAATAAATAAAATGAGTAAAGACATACGGTCGAATGTATGTTACTCGGCATTTTACCAATAGAGTTCACTTTTTCTAAAAAAATCATCAACGTATAAAAGCCAACTATCCCTCCGTAAATGAATTTAAACAATATGAAATGAATTTGTTTTCTTTTTAAAAAATCTGAAAGGAAGAATGTGCGCGCCACTGCGAATGTGTTCATAAACTATAATTTATCGCCTAATACACATCGTTTATACGTGTATCATATAGTTTATACAGAATGTTAAACATTTCTTGTTGAATGAACACGCCTCTGGATTTTGCCATTGGGATTTCGTGATTTAAATTAGCTCCATAAATATGCTTATAATAAGATACCGACAAAAAGTTGCTAAATATGTAGCTAAAGGCTACTCACTATCATACGACATGGTTGACATTAACTTTCCAAAAAAACGAGTGTGCTTTAGACCACACGACTAAAGTAAAACTTCAAATTCACAAAATATGAACTTTAAAATGAATTTACAATTTTATTCACTTTAAACGTAGGATATTTAAAGTATTGAAGAAAATAATAATTTATAAAATTGTTCAAGAACGAAATGAAATTACAAAATAATAAAAAAATCACAGTTCGCGTAACGCTAGCAAACTCGCATATATATATATATATATATATATATATGTATATATATAAATATATATATATATATATATATATATATATATATATATATATATATTTCATGCACTGGCTATGAGAGAAAGAGAGAAAGAAAATGTGCGCGCGCACTGCTCTCTCTTGCTCCTACAGTGTGTCTTTCTGTCTTCACTAACTTATATCTCCCTCTCAACTTCTGTTCGCCTCGCCCGATCACACTTTTCGTAACGCTCTCGTCACGCATTCACCAGCTTACTCCCCAAGTCAAGCGTGCGTAAAGAAGTTTTACTTTAAAAATACTCCAAATTAGTAAATCTGACCAAGTGTGTCCGAACACGCATAAAGTAATATTCCTATTTCTTGAAATCGTTAAGCAAGTTATCGACAAATGTTTATTAGAAACATTTAATCAATTGCTAAAATAAAAAAAGAGCACAGATTTTTTGGAAGCATGGTTGAAAAATTACATTTTAATATTTAGTAAATAGAGCACAAAAATAAAAAAAAGTATAATAGTGTATAACGGCCACATTTTATTTTAAAAACCTACTCAATGAGATGTGCAAAAAATGTTAGCTTCCATTATATATGTGTGGATCCCTCCAAAGTAAATTGAGTAAAGTAATTGAGTAAAGTATCTACTTACAAAATTCCGTATAAATGGGTCTAGAATTATGGAAAATGTGAGGCTGTAAGAGAAGGACGGCATGACGAAATTATAAGTCACTACCGTACCATTATAAATGATGCCTTCCCACTCAATAACTTAATTTTCCTTCTTAACAGTTATTCCCCTCTCACCAAATGGCAGTAAAGGGTGATAAGTGGAGCAGAGTAAGGGTCAAGAGTGAATCATTTTGTTTGCGACCAGTTGTGTTGCGATGTTCACAAATAACAACATAATTAAAATTAATAGCATTTTTATGCGTTCTAGTTAATGTATTGTAAATTGTAGAAAAATATCACTACTATATGTTCTGGCTAGTCTGTAGTTATTTACCAAAAAAATAAAAGTTTATTGCCAAATAAAAACCCACATTTAGTGTTCCGTACTTGCGAAGTAAAAAAAACGGAACCCTTGTAAGGTTACTGACTTGTCCGTCCGTCCGATCATTAATCAAAGTCATCTTTCTCAGAAATCGTGGAAACTTGATATTTGGTACAATAATAAAATGTTTGAACTGTTATTACAAAAATTAATAGAAGGCAAAGTTTTTTTTAATTGCGAATATAGTGTAGGTATTACTATGAATTGAAAGAGAAAGTTGTAAAATTCCGAAACAAGTCTTTTCAGAATTTCACTTAAGATAGTTCTAGCAAACTATATAATAATACGTCATTAGAAAATTTTGTACCCCTTTTTAAGCATATTACGCGCTCGTAGGAGTGTGAGATTTGGCGTAGTTGAAGTTTATATGAAGAAGGAGTGTAGAAAGCTAAAATTAATAATATGTTTACAAATACATTCAATTATATATTACAAATACATTAAATTATATATTACAAATACATTAAATTATATATTACAAATACATTAAAAGATTCATTGTTTACGTTCTTACTGTCAATGTCAAACACATAATAGTCAAAAGGGATATACTATTTGACAAAAGAACCTCAATAACGTTCAAACTACAAAATTTAATGAATTACGGTCAAATTTCGACCACTGGGCGACTCCTAGTATTATCAAAAATATCCGGGCTATTTTCTGAGAAACCGTTTGAGGTAGGAATTTAAATTACTGAAAAATATTTATGATTTAGAAGAAATATATATTCAAGTGAAGTGACTGATTTTTTAAAATTTCATATGTCATGTAAGTTAAAAAGAAAGTTACAACGATTCCTAAACTTTTCACCACTATCTCCAGGAGTATCTCACAATTTTTTTTTCATAATTTTATGATATAGTTATATAACTATTGTTGAAAATGTTCACAAAAATATGTTCCTTCTCCCGCTCCCAATCTCCGAGACTTCTACAGCTGAAATTATGAAAAAAAGTGTTTTTGTGCTAAATTGCAGGTTTTTACACTTGTGATATGTATACCTACTAAACAATATATTTACATGACGAAAAATACTATTAAAATTTTTACTTAAAAAGTTTTCTAGAACGTGGCCCAGACCTACATGGTCTGGGCCACATGAAATTTTACTATTTAACTAGCTGTGCCTAAGATTTTGTTCGGGTGTAGTAGTAAAAAAAATCTGTTTTTTTCTTATTTTTTTTCTTTTATAAGATGCACTTGGGTATATATTATTACCATATAAATCTATCCAGTAAATTTTAATAGCAGTAATACTCGCGCAAAATAACATACGAACAAAGAGACAAAAATTCTAAAAAAGTTTTCTGGCTTCTATTATCATTCTATACGCTAAATCAATCACTTTTTTTTAAATATTTTCAATATACACGATTCACTCTATTACAATTGTATTATATGTATAGATCGAGAAACAGACTATAGATATAATGTATTTTTTTCTTTAAAAAGAAAGATCAAAACATTTAAAATATATTTGTAGTATGGAGGTAATCTCCTCCTCTTTGATTTGAACCGATGGATTTAAAAATCTAAGGAGTGCGTGTACGGCCATAATTTTCATGTAGAAAATTTTGTCAATATTTAACATAGTTTTCAATAGCCGAAGTTTAACATCAGTCGAGCTGAGACAAAACGCTTACTTTTTGTGAGACCAATCTCTAAGAATTCATTTCGTTTCTGTCAATTTTCAACAGTCGCAGTTTAACATCAGTCGAGCTGAGACAAAACGCTTACTTTTTGTGAGATATATTTAATTTTGTTAGAAAATTTGTTCATGTGCCTTCAAAAAGAGCAAAAACTATAGTGGAAAGATATCACAATAACTATAATAATTTCATAAGTAATAACTTTATTATATAAATATTTTTCTAAATAATAATTTTATCGGTATACAAAATCATATCGCAATTGTAAATGTTAATGTAGTTTACTCGACGTACTGAATATTTCATATTAATGGTATTAATTGGATTCCTAAAAAATACTACTTTCTTTAAGTTCTTTACCACGACCTAGGTTTCGTTGTAATACAACGATCGTGGTAAAGAACATAAAGAAAGTAGATATAATACTATATCACGTAGTTTCATTTAATTGAGAACTATTTCAGTTAGTAAAGCACTTTTATTCACTTATTATTTTGAGAATTTGAGAAACATTTAATTTTTGAGTAAAAAGCGCCCCACGCTTTTACCCTCAAATATTATACTCAATAACAAACATGGCTTACACTAAAGTCTTTACAGAGTAGACTGAGAAAATAAGTTCTATAATTATTTTTTGCTTTTTAGTGCAGTGTTTTTTTAGTTTTTTAAACTATTAATTTATTTTTATTTTTTAGTCTTATATTTTTGTTTTAGACTGGAAGAATTTTTTTTATTCTATGAAATTATTGTATTGTCATCGGTTCTTGGTACGTATGAAAATCTTTAAATAGTTCGGACATCTGATGCTTGATAATTTGATTCAAAAATTCCTTTATTTTCTAGAGTTTTTTGTTTAAGACTAACAATTAAATTTTGTTTTATTCATGAAATTATTTTATTGTTATCAGAACTACATACGACTGCCAAGTTTCGTGATGATACAACTATTATAAGTACATGGAACTTAGTTTCGTAGCTTCCATTAGGTACAATGTTACAGGTCGACCTAATAAATTCGTATTATAAATAAATAAATTGGAATTAAATATTGTATGGCATAGAATTAGACGCGAACCGTTTGGCATTTTAGCAATCAACACAACTAATGGAGTGGACTTTATTCTAGTAACAACTTTAATTAGAAAATACAAGGCACGACAATAAATATAGCTATCACATTACATGGTTGTCACACTCTAAAAACCAAACGGATTTATTTCAAATAATACCAAATACAAGCTAGCTATACAAAAATCATAGGCACTAGTAAAAACAGAATTAGATGGTGCCCGCAGTAATATATTTCTAAACATATTGGCCAACGTTGAAATAGTAAAATATAGTATTTCGATAACAATTCTCTAGCATGAAATAGTCTTAAATTTGCCTATATACAATTACAATTCTGATGAGGGCAAGAGAAAGATATTGGAAATTGGTCTCTTTAGCAGACTTCTTGGAGTCTTGATGACCAGTTCGAACGTTGTCGTCTTTTCCCGAAACGACCTCGCCTTTCCTTCCCATACCCCATTTGTTAGGTGGCAAATTGTCCTCCTTGATCAACACCATCCAGGGCTCGCGTTATTTTTCTGGTACTGTAACTTTCGCCCTTGGTGGAGATGATTCAGGTAGTCCCTGTACTTTTTCCACACTGATTGTACGATCTTCGTAGTGCGTTACCAAGGAGAAAAAACGTCAGATATAAGCGGTCTGAATAAGTAATGACCAGGAGTTAACACATCGTAAAACTCCGAATGGCTTGACAATGGCATCGAGGGACAAGAGTTCAATATGCCCTCAATTTGCGTAGTGACAGTTAGAAATTCTTCCCTTGTAAGTTTCAAATCTTCTATAAATGCTGTTTGACTCTTCACTCTAACCTCCCAGAGTCCTTCGAAGTTTGACTGACTTGACTCTAACCTCCCAGAGTCCTTCGAAGTTTGAAGCTCATTGTGGCATGAAATTCCACTTGAGGTCTTCTTCGAGTCCGAATGTGGACAGCTCAAGGATTTGACTCAACAACGAGTGCTCTCGAGTGACGTAGTCCCGCATGAGCTCCCACAAAATTTATTTTTTTTTATTCTAATTTTTATGAAAACTAATTATATAACTAACGATTAATTTGTTTCTTAATTAATATACTATGTGCTGACTAAACTAAGATTTTCCTTTCAATCACTTAGTGTTCTAATGTCTAACAAGCTCAAAAGGTTTTATGCTTTTGAGTCTTTTAATAGTATTTTGCACATATGAGAATCTGGACACTTCTGGATTAATGTGGTTTTGAAGTCTCTTTTGGTGAGAACTAGCAAATCTACTAATAGTATCGTCAACCATCTCAATCTCAAGATTACGATGGAGATCACAGTTACGGACATACCAAGGCGCGTTAACTACACACTTAAGCACTTTGTTTTGGAATCTTTTTATCACTTGGATATTAGACTTACTGGCCCAGCCATGCTCTAAATGGCGCAGCCATGCTATAAACTCTATGAAATGCCTGTGCTACATCCAAGAATACAGCAGAACATACATTTTTTTTTCTATAGCTTTTTCAATGACATCAGTAATACGATGTACTTGATCGATTGTCGAGTGGTTGTTTCTGAAACCAAATTGATGTGGTGGTATCAGGTTTCTTTGATCACGAACAGGTTTGAGACGCATTACAATCAGTTTCTCAAATAGCTTTGACATGATTGGTAAGAGTGAGATGGGTCGATATAATTCAACTTCACTTAGATTTTTGCCATGTTTTTAGTATTATAATAACTTCAGCTGTTTCCCACACATCTGGGACATAGTTTAGCCGAATACAGGCATTGATCAGAGTAGTTGATTTAACCAGAGCCTTTTTTTTGAAATATTTTAAGTATGTCACCTGTAATTAGATCAAATCCAGGTGCTTTCTTCACGTTGAGATTGTTTTTAATTTCATCAGCAACTTCCTTAGGCGTAACTAATGGAATTCTGACAGGATAAGCATTGGGATGAAGAGGTGGTAGAGCATCACCTCCCCCGCTTGGATAAAATTCTTGTTTCAAGATGTTGAGCAAACACATCTGCTTTTTCTGAATTATTACGAGCCCATTTTCCATCAGTCTTTTTTATAGGGGATACTTGAGTTAGCGGTCGTTTAAGATATTTTATAGCTTTCCATAATGAGTATTCAGTTCTGCTATTTGCAGTAAGTTCTGTGAGAAAATGTTTGATTGATAATTGTTTGATGTTTTTTATTTCTCTAGTTAGTTATCTAGTAGCTCTGTTAAGTAGAGTTTTATCATATGGGCTTCTTGATTGATGCCACTTTCTTCTAAGTTTTCTTTTTTCTGATAATAGGACTCTAATTTCTTTCGAATAATTAAGACCTTTTAATTTTCTTTTAATAACCGGCGTACTATTCCAGGCAGCTCCCTGAATAGCTGCGGTAAAAGCATTTAATTATTTTTCCAATTGATCAACAGTCTTTATCGGCACCGTCAAATTGATATCATTTTCTAACAAGTAATTAAAATAAATCCAATCTGTTTGTTTGTTACTAAGAGGTAATGTTTGTTCTTTCAAAATGATTTTGTCACTAACCGTTAGGTAAATTGGAGAATGATCAGAGTTCATGTCAGTCCCTCTTCAATTTTAGTATAATTTGCTGATAAATTTTTGACAACAAAAAAGTCTATTAGGTCTGGAGTTTGATTAGGGTCTGTAGGCCAATATGTTGGTTTACCACTTGATATGAATTCGCATCCATAACTGACAGCAGCCCTGTATAATTCTCGCCCCTTAGTATTGATTAGTCTTGAGCCCTAGTGGGTGTGTTTAGCATTAAAGTCACCTCCAATGATGAAGCGACAATTTAATTTTTTAAAAAGTGTGATATATTCATCTGCATAAGTATTATATCTAGGTGGGCAATAGATTGCACTTACCCTGAGTTTTTGTTTAGTAGTCTCAACCGTTACAATTGTAGCTTGGATATCGCAAGTCACATATTTTTCTTCTACAAATTGTTTGATGCAGTTTTCAATAATAACAGCACTACCTCCGCGAGCCGTATTAACATGATGATTTGAATAATAGGTTGAGTAGCTTTTGAATCTAATAAAGGACTCCTAGTAAAATGCGTTTCTGAGATAAGACATATGTCAATGTTTTCTGTGTATAGGATTGCTTGCAACTCATGTTGCTGCTGTAGCAATCCATTCGCATTCCATTCGATAATTCGTAGGGAAGTCATTGTTGGTTTGCAGAAACTTTTATTTTGCTCTCAATTTTATTGAGTCGCAGGTTTTGATCTTTTAGCATCTGCATAATTTCTAATAACATATTATTATTATTAGGCATTTGCTTAGTTACACGGGTATTATCAGAAACAGTTTGGCTGTATGTTCTTCCGGAATTTTGGGGATTTTGTGGTTTTGTGGCCTCAATCTGAGTGGTCTCATTCTGAGTGGACATTCTTATCAATTTATTAGTAGTTACTTGTTGTTTAGTTTATGCATTGGTTGTGACTGCATAGCAGGTTTGGTATTATCACTTACTTTGTTTATTATTTGTCGGCCATGTTTCGGTGATTTAATATCAGCAAATTTTCTTTTTTTTCTTGTTATTTTTAACTCTTGTCCATTCTGTGTCGACCGCTAGATCATTATCGCTTAACTCAACTGTTCCTTGTGACTTTAATGCGCTCAAATTTTGATTTAGTTTTAAATTTTCGATTTCTAATTTCATTACTTTTACTTGTTCCTGAAGATCAAAGATAATTTTTTTCAAATTATCTTCATTCTGTCTGGCTCGGCACCAAGCAGAATAAAGTTGTTCCTCATTATGTGTCCTTCGCGTATTTTCAGCGAAGAGTATATTATTTGATTGAAGCAATTGGGCTTCATTAGCTGTAGGAGGATAATATTGCGTGATCACTGTCTGTAATTGTCCTCATGAATTCTCGTTATCCGTGCTCTTTCACAGCTACCCGATGTCACTTGCATAGATTGCATGATGACTTCGCACTCCAACTCAACGCGTATTAAGTGTCATTTCAAATACTCAGTACTAGATGGCGGCAGTAGTGTTGCTTAACTCCGTACTAATAAAATATAAAACGAAGAACAAGGCGCGCTACTAGCTGATCTCGAACCCGGGGAGCTCACGCCGCCCGCTTTACGACGCAGTGACGCTGGCGCTAGCGTTACACGCTACACCACGAATGTGCTGCGAGGAGCTTCAAAAAATAGTTATCGTTTTGTACACGACGTGCGGTTGTCAACAGACAAAGCTTGTAAACACATTAACTCGTTTTGTCTATCTGCTGGGCGCCAATTGAGAATTATAAACCATCCTCTTTTTTTTAATCAATAAAGAATTACAGTAACCAACTTTAATAATTTATTTATAGCATTTAGTAACCGATTTTCAGTATAGTTTACGAGAGATTAACACCACTTTTACACTTTATGTTTCAGTATCACTTGTACAGATTGAACATACACTGCTACTCCAAAGAAACACTTGGAAATTTTTATATTTTAAATTATACGGGAGCTATCCTACTGACGTCAACGACAACTTACACTTTGTGGTGTAAGCCTTTCTTCTGATGTTTATAAGAAATCATAAATTGGCGATTAACGTCCAATCTTGCATTTGTAAAAGGTGGACTTGGAGTAAATCTCTCCACTGGCAGATCACCCATTAATTTACCACAAACAACTGGTGTGTTCCTGAAACATTGTACACAGTTGTAAACAGCCTCTCTAGCTAAATCTTTACCACGCATAGGCCAGTAGATTTGACGTACAGCACACAACAGATTTTGAGGTCCAGGATGTAAATCCCTCAAATGGAAATGAATAAATATAATATTGATAAGTCTATGACCAAAAGACAAAATCAAGGGATATTTGATATCATAATGCAACTGAGCTTAAGAAAGTCTTCCTCCAACTTTCAGCAGTCAATCCTTGTCGAAAAATGGATTAAGTGATGGCAACCTGTTTGTTAGTGAAACTGACGTCTTGGAATTTAAGTCAGATATTTTCTAAGAAAAGGCCTATAAATGTGACATTTTTACAATCAAACTTCTAGCATTAGCATATTCATTGCCATTCAAAAATCCATTAATTCTATCCTTGGGACGTCTTGCATTTTGAGTAAATCTCAAAATATAGCATACAACTCTTAAAAGTTTGGGATATACATTAGTGACATTCAACAGTTCATCAAAGAATAAACCTCCATACAGTAAAGTCAAATTAGAGTCACTTATAGGTTTAAATTCTTTCTGATATTGTAAATCAGCAATTTTTCCATCCATAGGCTGAGATGTTTCACTTTCCACAATATCTGGGTCAGTCCATCAGAGTTGATACACTGCCAGTTCGTTAGCATTAAGCCCTCTAAAGATGGCGTCTGCCGGATTCGAACCCTGTGAGACATGTCCCGATTCAAACTCTTCGATGAGTCTTTGTATTTCGGTTGGCAACACGATTACTTACTAAGGTTTTAAGTTCGTGTGGACTGTGGATCCAGGCAAGTACAATAGCCGAATGTGCGCTTTGTCTATCTTCAATTTCAACGCTTTCAAAGACTTTTTCATAAGCAGAGCAAGCAGAAGACAAGCAGATAGCTCCAACCGAGGAATGGTCACAGTTATTAATGGTGCCACTCGATATCTGCTGCACAAAAGATGAGTGGAATTTTAATCATTGGATGACTTTATCCGAAGATAGGTCACAGCATCATATGTCCACTCAGACCTATCGGCTAATCCTTGAATTGTTATTTCGATGGCATTGGTTGATATTACACATTTCGTGATTTTAAGTTACTCCAACACCTTTAGTGAAGTCACGAACTTATTCCACTCCTTTGCGATAATTAGAGGCAATGGATCGTTCCAGTCTACCTTCAACAAACTGCCCTTTATACCATAAATTACAAGTGAGTAAAGCAACAGATTTCAGACAATTCATTTTCCATCACGTATCTTAATTTACTGTTGCACTTACAAATTTAGAACTTTATTTAATAGGCTTTTAATTAGCCTATATTTTTTGCTGGATTCGACTTTCATTTAAAAAACAATTTTATATTTAAAAATTAAATATTTTTTCACCGGAAACATTGAAAACCGCCGCGCCTCGCTCGCTGGTTTTTTTTTTCTCAAAGGGCAAGTACAGTGTTAGTTCAATTGTTATTCCATGAATACTGAAATCCGCAAAAAGGGAGGGGTTCAAGAATGTTATCTATTCATTAATATTTTTCGCTAAAAATATTTTGTCTACACATAAAAATTTAATGGTGAAAAATATCATCATCTTTCGGAGCTTCGCTACAGTATGGTAATAAAAATTAAAAATGACTTAATATTCAAATAGAGCCGAAGAAAAATCAGAAAATCAAGCAGATTTTCTAGTTCGCTAAACGCCATTGAGCTTATGACTTGAGTTGCAGCAGGACTCTACACTTTGAGAGTTAGGAAATCTCTCAACTATATACTGTTCAATCTCTGCGGAATTATTATCATATGTTTACTTTAGCGATAAGAAAAGTATTTACATTAGACCTACAGTCAATTAAAAAATACCCTTAGCTAGACAGTTTCAACTTTATTTTGCCAACAATTCTGCCATTCCCTATTTTTATTAACTTATATTAAATTTGTATACTTGAAAAAACCTAATTAGAACAAAAAAAATGGACTTGACTATGTAGGAACACATATGCTGGTTTGAATATGTAGAATACGTTAGTATGGCCATTACATACAAAGTAAGAATTGTATTGGGTACTTGTGAATTTTGGTTGCGAGACGTCCCAACTTTGAGACGCTCCATAATGTCGCGTTTGAATGATTTAGATGAGAAAAATTTTATTTGACCATAATTCGATTTAACAATTTGAATAATTATATTTTGTTAGAAAAGTTGTTTATGTAGTAAAATTAACAACTTTTTTTTACTTATATAAAAATCAAGTAGAAATGCAAAATCTTAATGGTAAAGAGCAATATGCTACTAGTTATTCAGTATAAGAATTACCTACTCACAATTTTGCCAATGACTGCATTGCATTATATTATTACATTAAGGTGATCAAAGAGTTTCAAGTGTCCGTGTGAAGAAAACCACATTATGTGTTAAACAATAAATATTATCAAATTGAACGAGGAAATAAATGAAATCGATAGGAAACTTAAAACTAATAAATTAACATTAAAAAGGCACATTGAAAAAGTCTAGAAAAAAAACAAAAAACTAAACATGGCCACATTATTACTACCTATTAAGAAATGTCCAAAATAATGACTGAGATTTATTGTCTAGTTCCACACGTCATCATCAGAATCCGAATTAGGTGGGCTGTCATCGACTGTATATGTATAGCCTTGCACTTGGTGCGGAAGCCGTGGGGGTTTCAACTAATAATTTAGTTGCTTTAGGTCCCGATATTTTAAAGAAGTTTCTCGGAGAGAATTCATCTAATATTGTTGGTTGGAAGAAATTATGAGTATATATAGTTAATAAATCTCTGTTGGTCTCTAAATTCTCGACGTTTCCCGTTTATTGGATACACGAAAACGTCTACAATCTTTATTTTAGACTTCTTGAGCCTGCTGGGAGACCTGCAGATTGAAAGAAGGCTATGCTTTTATTTATTTACGTATTTTAATATATACAGTTAATACATATGGCGAACTTATTGCTGTGAACCAGGACTCCAGTCCAACCCCGCTCGATGAACCGCCGGGAATCCAAACAGAGTCCCTGAATTATTAAAGTTAGTATTAACTTAGAATTATATTATTTTCTACATACCGAACAAAACATTAATTCTATCGTAGCTTGTTTTAATTTATAAATAATATATTTTATATTTCCTTTTTAAATGTCAATAATTTCGGTTCAAAAATGTCCAAGGACGGATGTTGAGAAACAATATCATTATACAATCGGCATATTCGAATATTATTATAAACTTGTAAAGGGGTATTATTATTATAAACTCGTAGTACGAATAATCTCTGTAATGGTATACGGGATCTGAGTCGAGTGTTAAAGTTGAGTAGAGAGAGGAGATAGGGAGAATCAAATATAATGGATCAGAGCTTTTTCTCCGTCTAGCTAGTGATGACAAATTCTCTGTGGTTGAATTTCATAGGATCTATGCTCTCTCCAAGATGATCACAGAAGTAATTTCTTTGCACAAATGCAATTTCTTTTTTTTTAATAATATGCCAAGAAACGTACACTTTATTTGTTTCTTTATGCAAAATGAAGTCAATTGTGCCGACTTTGGCTTAATATAAAAAGCAAACAGAGAAGAGAGTTGACAAGGAAAAGACAGCAGCGGTGGCCACCGGCCAAATTGATCCCGTTGTTTCCTTACCGTCGTTTACCGCCAGGGCTAATTGTGGAAATCCCAGCAAACGATTCTTCCCAGAAATTCAACAGAGGTAAGCAACGTGAATTTGATAGGTGTACATTTAATCTTTTATTCATAATGTTTTTTTACAAACTGATTAATACAATAACGGGGCACCGAAAGTTTTTAGATTGATTTAATTGAAGTGAATTTTATTCGAATTTATATTTAATACTGAGGAGCAATATTACAAACGAAAGTAGATTGCAATATAATCACCTTTAAAATTACAAATTGTAAAATTCATTTAAGAACCTTTCCTGACTGACTTTTATTTTATTTTCTTTCTAATGATATGCGAATATGTGTTGAAATTTAAAATTTGTGATATTCGTGAATTGACATTGAGTTAATTAGAGTCAATTATCTGCAGACCCGCCTGAGCAACAATCGACGAGTAGAAGTGACGTTTTTTCTAAAGCCGTCGAGATTTTGCCAACATCGTTCGAGGCCGAAAGATTTTCCTGCCGGTCAGCCTAGGGTAAAATCCAGGAAACCATGTTGGACGTGGACACGAATATGCCAATACGCAGGAAACGCACCACCAGCCAGAATTCGATTTACTTTCAGCCAACGTCGGTTACTTCAGACGGAAAAATTATAAAGAAATTACTTGAGGCATGAAATGAAACAGAGACATCGAAGAGAAGACGAGACCATGCAGTCCGCAAGGAAATTTTGTTAAGTCAAAATCAAGAAGCTCGTGCTGAAGTTGCAGAGAGGGAATTGAAAAATAAATGAAATACGTTTTTAGATTATTAATAATTATTATACATTTTTATTCTATTTTGTGTTTTTAAATATTGTTTTTTTCTTATTTCATTTTTTATATACCATACTTTTCGTACTATTTTTATTTTCATTACTTTTAGTTTTGTAAATTTTTCTGCTCATATTTTCTGCTGAAAGGCAACACGTTGCTTAAAACATTTAAAGGTTAAATGTTAACGTTTATAGTTTTGATCTTGCACAAAAATGGTAGGAATTATTTACTAATTGTTAAAGTTGCATTTATTTTTTCAAGCTTTGTTAATAATGGTCTATTTATTGGTAAGAGATTGGTAAAACAAATATTCAATGAAATGGTGTATTAATCAATGAAATAGGATTTTCATATTGAAACCCTATGAAAGAATGCTTCGTATTATCTAGTACAAACTAATTTAATACACATTTTTGTTTTAGTTATGGGCAAATTGAACTAAACATTGCATTTAAATAACATAACTTTTACTTAATATAGCTTCTGTCATAATTTGTATTCGAATTCAATTTGTCAGGATACAATATGTTTTTGCAAGCATTTGTTAAATTACCAAATACGAAGAATAAATATGTATTGATAACTTCCTGAATTAAATCAGTCCCAAGTTTGGACTAGATGATATAAGCGATAGATCATGTAGTCCAAACTAATTGAATGCACATTTTAACATTCTGGCTATATGTAAAGTGAACCATTCAGTGCAAACTAATTTTAATGCATATTTTAAAATTCCAGTTATAAGTAAAGGGAATCATGTTGCTACTCAAATTGCATTTCAATAATAGAATTTTTTAATTCCAATTTAGAATACTCATAAATAATTTTTCAAAATATAATATGTGGTTTCGTGAGAATTTATTGAATTACCAAATGTGAAAAATAAATAATAATTACTTCCTAAATTAAAGCAGTGCTAAGGTAATTAATACCTGATTTCTAATTTGTGTTACTTTCCTGTAGATACATATAATATTACAAGTTCGGTAGGTAAGTATCTGTAATATTATCTATACATTTGAAAATGAATTGTATGTTTATTAATATTAAAGGGATGAGATTATTACAAAGGAAAAACGTCACATATAATGCAGTTTTTAAACCCTTTCAATATATATATATATATATATATATATATGTGTGTGTGTGTGTGTGTGTGTGTATATATATATATATGCTTTCACTATCGTAATAGATGCGTTTATTTACCCCCTTTACCTGCTTTATACATTCAAATTCCACGCACTTAAGGAGTAAATTCTAGTCGCGCGTCGGAGCTGACAGGCACAATTTCTTTTGGCATTTCAACAACAGTATTGTCATCAACCGATTTAATTGCACACTTTGTTATATTTAGCTTGTAGACAATGTATAAAAAACTTTCGAGGATTTTCATCCGAGTATGTAAAGTGGAAAATCCGTATGAATAATTTTGGATGTTCGGTATTTTAGTGTAATCCAAAATATTAATTTCAGTTGTTTTAACACCGCAAATGTGGCAAGAGTGCGTAACTTTGTGAGAAGTTAAGTAATTTCCAAGTTTGCAATCAACCATCATTAATATGCAATTAAATTTAATCTCCTTTTTTCAGATGCAAAAGAAACTTAAAAATCTTTAAGATATCTATTTGATTTTGAATCCTGAAGAGATCGTCATTTGATATTTCTTCAGTTTCTTTACCAATTAAAAATCAAGTTCTTGGTACTATCGTCATTCATGGCTTGAATATTAAATTTAATAATAGATACTGAAAAATCGCCTCGATGCTGTCTTCCTTCAGTGTAGAGCGCCAAATACGAAAAAAGTCCAAACGTCTATATAAATACCTATTTAAAAAAAAAATTATACGCATACTTGCACAAAGCCAACCGACTATAAACTCAAAAGTAGAAAGTTACAGCTTTCAAATATGTTAAACGGGACGGTTATAATGGTGTAAGCCTTTTTAGATGTTTTTGTAAATGATTGAACGTTACAAATTTAAGAGAACGCCTATATCCAAATATTTTTTTGGTTTATAATGTACAGGTGTTAGGTGGATGGTCCAAGAAACGGAATTGAGAGATAGTTGGGATCATTTGGAACATATTTGCCTTAAAAACTAGTCTAAGTTTCACCGGTTTTTTATGAGAAATAGGGGTGCACATTTTGAACAATTATTATGACATTTTATACTATTCCTCTAATATTTACTATACATATTTTGGACATTTTGTAATTTTTGCCAAATTTCCGCTGCATTTCGAAGAGTTGATATCTTAGTAAGTATAAAAGTAAATAAGGTTTTCCATCTTTCTATTATAATCTATGACAATGCCCAAAAAGACAAAATAAATTGCACCTCATGGCACCAAGTTCACTTACTACATTGATAAGGTAGATCAGTAAATATTGTATAGTAATAGGTCATCACCATCATTATAAGCCATCTATAGGTCTCTTTCAATTTACACTACATTGTGCTATTTTGAGCTGTTTATGCCTAAAGGTTTGTTGTAGGTCTCCTGCAATCTGCACCACATTGTACTATTTTGAGCTGTTTATATCCAGTATGTGCTCGCCAATGTTCTTATGTTTTTACGTATTTTCATCACATTATCCGTCATTACACTTGTCTCTAGCACTCCCAGAGTCTCCACTTCAAGGGAACTTTGCACCATAAGTCGGACTTTCAAGCGACGTGACTAGCCAACTGCCGCTTAAGTTTTGCCACTCTTTGACGATGTTAGCAAGGTTGATTTGTCTCCGAAGCCACTTATTTATTTCTTTTGTAGTCCATTACCAGATTCCTACCAGCTTCCTTAGCGCTTTGAGAAATAATAGGATTTTGTTGTTACCTAAGTTTTGGCTCTGTAAATAAGGAATGGTAGTGTACAATGATTGAAAATTCATGCTTTTAAGTAAGTGGTTTTTGATATTTATTTTGCAGGCAAAGTCAAGTTTTAAGAAGGCTGCCATCCCAGGCTTATGCAGCTGTCTACTTCGTTGGTCTTGTTCTTTTTATCCGTTCATCGTTCTGAACACATATACACATACTTATCTACGCGCTCGAGTATATTATCGTCCACATTTATGGTTGCAGGGCTATCGATTTCCGACCTCAAGAATTTTGTGTTGTCCAGATTCATTTCCAGTCCTGCCGATAGTGACGCTTCATCCAGTTCCTAGATTATAGTCAGTTTATTTGGATTCTTAGCAAAGAGCACTATGTCGTCCACAAACCTCAACTTATTTAAACGGGCACCTTATATCATAAGACATTTATTTCACCAATCCAATCGATTGAAAACATCTTCTACGACGAGGGTAAAAATTTGAATGATGACATTGTATATCCCTATCTCGCTCGTCTTCATACAGATATAGGTTCTCTATTAAAGCGGTGCGTAGAACACTCTTCGTGTAGCATGCTTATAGATATTGGCAATCAAGTACCTACGTGGTAAGGTCCGAAACATTCCGGCCTACCCACTTTAGATTAATATACATTTTTAACGTCATTATATCAGCGATCTATTCTACATCTACCCACAAAAAACGAGTCCGTCAAATCTTTTCGCGGTCAAGATACTCGTTAATAAAGTGAAATTATCGACATAAACATTGAAAATGCATAAAATCTGGTATCGGGATGTGATGAAGATTTTAACAAAGGAAAACAAAACGCCGTCGAAAATTAAGCAACATTTGGATGTTATATTCCACTGTAAAATAATGAGTGAAATAGTTTCGTTTAGGGAGCGTTTCAAATCGTAAATAAACCACGTCCAGGACGATCGTCCGAAGAAAACATTTAATTAGTTGAGGAAACAACACTAAAAAGAAAAATAATTAAGAAGTAATTACTAGTCTTTCAAAAACAACAGTTAGCAATACATGACATTTGGGTGTGTGAATAAGATCAGTGTAAAATAAGTCCCTAAATTACTTTCCGCTATTCAGAAACAGAACGCGTGAGGAACTGTACTCAATTTTTATCTCTCTGTGAAGGTCGATTGAGAAATATTTGGTTTCAATTGTTACGAGTGATGAAACCATGGTCTTTAATCGTGATCCTCTGTCTAAAAGGGTAGTTGGAATGGCGTCGTCGGGCTTCACCGCGGTCAACAAAAATAAAGATGACACAATTTTAGAAAAATATTCTGAAGGAATTTTATTAGTAGATTTTAAAGAACGGAATACAACAATAATGGGCGATTATTGCGCTTCTTTGCTACATCAATTACTAGATGCTATCAAACAGAACGATGAAAACTATCGCGGGGAGTGTTGCTGTTACACGCCAAAACGATACACGCATAGGGTGTTTCTAAGGCTGCCATTAAGGAATGCAGTTTCACAGAACTGGAACAACTACCGAATAGTCCCGTCTTGACCCCAAGTGACTATTATTTATTTTCAAAATTAAAATCAGACTTGAGAGGAAAGAACTTTAACACTGATGATGAGGTTACGTCAGTGTTTTTGGCGCATCTTAAGGACAAAAATCTAGACAATTTTTTAAGGACACAGAAATGTATTTGAAACATTGTGAAAAGCGTATTGAAATTAAAGGAGAATATATTGAACAATAAAAATACTTATTTGAGATTTACTTTTGTTTTTATAGTCCAGGTTGGAAACTTTTGAACATTACCTTATATAATCGAGATGTAACGTCGTATTTCTAAGAGATTTTAGCACCGCATATATTTCCACACTCTCGAAAGCTTTTTTCCTATCTAAATCCTAATCGCAGTGGAAACTGGTATTCTGTGGCTTATGCAATAAGCACCCCCATAGTTAAGATGTGGTCTAGCGTACTTAAGCCCTGTCTAAGGCTTGCTTACTCTTTGGGTTGGTAAATTTAACTTACCAGTCATTCTGTTTGTTATTACCTTAGCCAATAATTCGTACACTTACGAAAGAAGAGTTACAAGCCTGTAGTCAGATAAGATTCAGATTTCGCTTTTAAACCCTTTCTTGAATAGCAAGGTTATTATAGCCGTTTCCCAATCCTTTGATATGTCTACTAAGAATAAAGATTTATTGAACAAGCCGATTAGTTTATCTGACAAGGCATTGCTACCCTTTTTCAATATTTCAGGCAGGATTTCACCTCCACTCCCAGTCTTACCTTTCTTGAGTTTAGGCAAGTTCATCTCGTTTTATATGGGATATTTCTTCAAATGCTATATTGTTTAATTTTATAATTATTGTGATTACTACCTTCTTTAATCGTCGATGTAAAGAAACCTGATAATATTCCTCAATTAACTGAAGCCATTTCGCTGTGTCCGTCCTATTCTTCAGCTTTGTAATTTGTGTCTCGCTTGGGAGCAGCGGTCTTGTAAAAACTTTAGGACGAAATGGAAAGAAAAAAATGGAAGATACAGTTTGTTTTCCTAAAACTCAGCAATGTAATTGTTCGGCAATTCCATCATTTTGTAATCGCCAAATTAGTTTAATCATAGCCTTAAGTATAAATTTCGCATTATTAGAATAATTTGCGCTGGTTCAGTTCAAAAACATCACTTTTTTATTTTAAATCTGTTCACTCAAAACCTGCTATCGAAATTGTTGAATATGGGGAAAAGCAATTAGCAAAAATATATACCAAGAAATCTTAAACTTGGTGCAAAAAAAAATTATTGTAATTTTAAAAGATGAATCTAAAAATAACTTCAACTTATTTCTGTTCTTCCAAACTTACATATTTTAAATTAAGACGATGTCAATATCGATGGTCGATAACAAAAGACTCGTATGAAAAATAAGGACCACACGCTGAGTTGTTATCGTAAAGCTAACGTTGAAATAAACCTTAAGGCTAATAGACCTTACGTCTACGAAACGTAAATCTATATATAGTATTTAGAATTCGAAATCGTTACACATTCTCTTATTTCTGGTTAAATTTCAACCTACAATGATATTCAAGCTGGTTTAGTAAAAAGTAAACGCTAGTCTTAGATGGGATATTATATCGCTCCCCGTAGTCTTTTTCGCTTTTAATACATTTCAACAACTATTTCTTTTTGTCAGAATGTATACCTCTGTACTCGACTTGATGAAATCACTAACTTAAGGACCAGATTTTATTGACGATTCATTATACGTGGTCATATGGCCACAGATAATTTAGTAAACTTAGTTTTGAAATACATAAAGTTAGGTATTTGCAATGTGTCATACATACATTTTCTGCACCCTTTACTAGCACAAACTTGATTAGAATACGTTTCTAACATCAGAGATACAAACGGAAGCAAGGGTCCCCGGTTTTCATCTGGACACGTTAAGTTTTCTCTCTTGACAATTAAAAAAGAAGAGCTGCTGCCGATTGTAGGGGGAATTTAAAGCTTCTTTATAATATTAAAAAAACCAAAAACTGTAACTATTATTCATTTTCAGTATCTCCTTATATTTGTGTAGTCAACAACTTTATCTGTTGATCTAGAAGCAAATTAATTATATAGATTTCATGTTAAAATTCTATTGTGCAATCAAAAAAATATTTTCATAAAGTTTGTTTTTGATTCGATAAGCAAAGATATTTTTAAGAATACCTACTATCCATCACCCAATAACTTCTTGCAATACGGTGCTCAACATATTTTTGCAATAGCAGCATGTAGAACCAAATTATGGCAGAATTTTCCACCACAAAACAGTTGTTGAGGCATTACCTAACTAATATCTTTACGAGTGAAAATAAAGGTGTTGAAATGTGTTGCAGTTATTAGTTAAATGTGGACATTAAGACTATAAATATAATAAAGTATATGTGGGAACTAATTTATTTAAAAAAACATTTACTTTTAAAATTTTTCATACCTCAGTTAAAATTAAAAATTAAAATATTTTACACAATAACTATAAAAATACTAATAAGATTACTTAAAATAATAAATCAAAACATATCATATTAATACATTAAGAAAAAAAATAAAATACGTCACTTCAACAATAGTGAAGGTTTATATTCATTACAATAATTTACTACAATCATTGTAATTCTACACTGGGTAGATAATTATAAAAATGATACATTTGTCATATTTCAGCAATTTAATGTCATACCAATAATATCAGCACAGCGATTTTACCATACTTATGATTTTACCATACTTATTTCAGGCACGGGTAAGTCCCCGGCCGGTAGTGACAGGTACTTTATAAATGATTACTGAATTAATTAAGAAATTTGAAGATACAGCGGACGGTGATAATTCTAGCTATTTGACTTACCGTTAGGTCGACCCTTTTATGTTGATATTGTCAGGGCCCAAGGAAGCTATTTACTAATAAAATATATTATAGATTAAATCTCTCTAGACGTTTCAAAAGTTGAGAAAATTTTGCGTCCATAGTTTACGTATCCATAATGTTCTATTTTCCGGTAATATACCAACGTGCCTCACATGGATAAAATTTTATTGGATATCGATATATCTACCTAAAACAGGTCTTCGATACATAATTAACTAAATAAATAGCTTTTAGCATTGCGTATATTGTAGATTTTATTTGCAAAATTCTAAGGTTTGCTTAAATTCCAGATATATGTAAATACCAAAAGGCGTCGATGCGAGAAAATTAAATTCCAAGAAATCATATATTTCTCCAAAACTGCTTCTGAAAAAGTAGCTTTATCTAAATAAATTTTAATAAACATAATTTTCAGAGATACTTCTATCGTTCAATTCTCTTTGTTTTAATTATCTAATAATGGAATCAATGTTCCATAAGTAGGGGTATTTTTTGAAATGAGCTCGATTTATTATAAATTTTGTGGATACAATATTTTTCTTTAATAAATTATTACAGTGTCGAGAGCCAAAAACATCCATCAATTAATAGAAAGATATTTTCTTTGAGTTATAATAATTACGCAAAGAAAATCCCCAATCTTTGTCATATTTAGACATTTTTCTATTTATCAATTTGGTTATTTTAGAATTATGCATCGAACACGCACAAAGCTATATTGCTTTTTCTGGTATTAAGTAAATCTTAAATAAACAATTGAATATTAGAGGAATTGAAGACAAATTGAAAGTATTAGCAAATACCAAAATTATTTTCCATAATTATACCTTTCAACTTACCCTGCAGAAATAGATTTCCATGGAAACTTCTGGCGCATACGCTATTTTAATATAATGTTTAAGTCGTCAGTTCTTTGTCATACCTTGCGTGAATAAATATTTTCTATCTACTACATTCGAAAATATATCGAAACATTCCTTTAACAACGTCACCATAATGATAGAGCAAAACCGTGACAGAGAAGAGCAAAATAATAAACAAGGAAAACAAACGTAAACAACACGTGTCAGTAGAGCACTGCTTGACCTCACACTTATTGCGATGAAGTACAATTGTTTTTCCTTAAATTCCATATAGGAATAAAACAATTTTGTTTTATCGCTGTTTACTGAAATTGGTTGAGAGGGGGGAAAACTCTTGTGGTGCGGGGAAATTATCGATAGAAAAACATAACTTTAATTAAGGTCAACCCAATCAAATAGTGAATCTTCATTGGGTTCTACATAATCTTATCGGAATAGAATAACAATTCGTTATCAGTACGTGCAAAAGTGTATTTTGATTTCTATTTTTACATCGCATTAATTTTCTGTTTAAAAGTGTATTCGTATTTTATTTTTATAACCGATGCAAACTAAAGTTTTATATCGGTTATAAAAATATTATCTCAAATGAAATATATAGTTTAGTCTTCAATTATTTCATTGTTTTTTTGTCATATTTGTTAAATCAGATACGATCAAATTGTTTACGTCTAATTGTATTGCACACAAAACTTATTTTTTTATTAACTAACACTTATTTAAAAACTGAAAAACGTGTCGACTTTTTGGTATATTATTGAAATATTTCTAAACCGTGTCCTTAATTAACTTTCCTTTGTGTCCTAATTTCTCACTTGCATTTTTGTCACGTAGTGACAAAGTATTTAACATCTCTCTAATTAAAAAGTATAAATATGGGCCTCTAAATGGTACGTCAAAAGATAATTTGTTTATTCGCTTGTCAAATAAAACATTAAATATATTTCTACCTAAAATATTGCGGTTTTGTATTTCTAACAATGAAATTTAAGTTTATTAGTGTATAAATTATGAATTACTTTTTCATTGAGGACACAATTTTTATTGTAATTATACTTGGTTTATGTTTTTAATTTTCGTAAAATTTACATTGTGGATTTCCCCATTTATGTGTTTCCGACCCGTCCGGGGTCGAGCGAGGGGATTTTCTTCACTGCTGCGCATCAAGGCAGTCCGCCTACGTTTGCGCAGTCTCCATGACTAAATATTTCAAACTAATGTGGTGAGGTAATTAGAAATGACATTAAAGATTAAAAAAAATAACATATTTAAATAAAATTACTTAGGAATGAAAAACCACCATTACAAAATTCGTAGAAGTACATTATCATAAAATATAAGCTAATGGATTATATTGTTGAATGTACCATAAAACATAAATGACCATCAGTTACGTCAATTTTATTCTCAGTAATGTTATTAATCAGTAATTTAACATTGAAATGTAATGCGAATGAATTTCTTTTTGATTTGAAATAGGCACTGTTTTTCCATCTACACTGCCACATCATTTTTCATCACGCACCCTGCAGGAGGCATAGAGGTACATTTAAATCTTACTTTATGACAGCCTTTATCTGACGACGAATGTTTCTTTCGTGGTAGTGTCTCCTACCTTCGTTGAATGGAGCTCACGGTGCGGATCCGTCACTCCTCAGCACCACTGGAATGCACGTAATTTACTAACGCCCATATGC
Source organism: Druceiella hillmani (assembly GCA_039881145.1). Classification (NCBI taxonomy): domain Eukaryota; kingdom Metazoa; phylum Arthropoda; class Insecta; order Lepidoptera; family Hepialidae; genus Druceiella; species Druceiella hillmani. The sequence goes on along the minus strand of JAYKKI010000009.1, from coordinate 26,731,674 downwards.
ACCACACACTGTCAGGACTGTCAGTCAGACTTACTAACAGTTAAAAATGTATTTCTGTTTTCCATTTATTGTCAGTTGAATCGGAACAAGAGACTACTTTACCTACTGTGTCCAATTTCACGGTACAATCGCTAAAGTATCCCAGCGAAATAGGTTTGTAACTATCAGTAAATCCGAATGAGAGTACTGACCGTGTGTGGTGCATATGGGCGTTAAACGCATCAGCAATGCGACGTAAGCACTTTTGTGGTAAATATATTTCACGTGGCCAGCATTTACAATGTTCCTCGCCACTTGGGATACCATTGTTTCCTACTGATTCCTATTTTGATATGATTACTTTTGTACTTCGAAACGAGATTCGGACTGGCGCTCACAAAGTTACTTGCCGTCCTCCTAGATCAAGTTAGCGTCATTGGACTATATGATGTGCCAAATGCGAATCCAGAAGAAAGACTTTAACAAAAACCAAATTGACTTGGATTTAAATGAAATCCATTTTTTCTAAATGATAATTATTCGATTCTATATTTGTGCAAGAGACTCGTAATATCAGTTTTGTATAGAGATAAATACTGACTTCTCGGTAACTAGAAGCTGTAAAACAAAAATAAATTCGAAGGGTTTCTCAGAGAAGGTGAAATCCGAAAGAATCCATTATCCATGTTACACAAAGTAAATCTAAATGATTCTCAAAATAAATAGCTAATAATTAAAAACGCTTCAAAAATTTGAAACGCACGTTGTATTTGAAGAAAGTCTTTTCTGTTGACTAATATCTTATAATTGGTGAAAACTCAACTCAATACAATGCATTTCAATACAATACAAATATAGTGTTCGCTCATCGCAACTCAGTACAATATAAATATAGTATTTCTCCTATTCAATACTGCCAATGAAGTATAAAAAAATACTCACCCAGAGTTACTAAAGTATGTACCATTTTTTTATGTTTCTCATTAATTGTTATAATATTAACAAGTGTGACTTTTCATTACCCATTATTAATTCTTCGTTAGTTATGTTCACCATATAAATTTCCTATAATTAATAGTACAAAATAAAAAAGTTCTATTTATTTATTAAGTATCACGTGGTCCACAATCAGCACGCTTGTTCTTGAATCAGTGTCGGCATCACCAAAGCGGGCTAAACTACAACAGAGACTTTTATATATGTTAAAAAGTTAGCACTTGTAACTTTGAATGCAAATACAAAAAAGTCGAATTATCAGGTATATAACGACGCGTACAGAATTGCGTGCGTTGTTCCGTAGCCACATTGAAAAAAACGTGACCCTTACAATGTTGTTGCATTCGTCTGTCCGTCCGTGTGTAAAAGCACCATAGCTCTTGAACTACACTTAGAAATGTCTGTCAATTTTATTAAAGCACGTTTCCATACTTCGAACTCAGAGAATAAACATTTTTTCCCCTACTCTATCGATGTGGATTTACAATTGAAAATACAATATAAACGCCAAGGAATGTGACCTCTTCTTCATGAGATATGAGTCTCAAAAGACATAGGTTTAAAGTATCAGAAGACAGAATGGGATGTGAAAATGAAGGCACGAACGTTAGCCTGAAAACAGCAGTTATAAGCGATTTTTAATGGCAATAAAGGCTCATGAACTTAAAAAATTGCTTTAATTTATTTCAGAGAAAAATATATTTCTCGATAAAGTATTAAAATAAAACTATCTTTCCTAATAGTTATAATTACAAGTTAACACTTATAGTGTTAGCATAAATATATATATATATATATTCTTACAATTTGAGTTGTACTAAGCGAATTTTAAGGCGGTTTTCACTGGCATAAAATGACAAATATAATTTGAATCGCCTATAAAAATAGGACTTACAAAAAAACATTAAAATCTATTAATTTAAAAAGGCGCCATTAGCTCCTTGTAACTTTTACACATAAATACGTTTACGTTTCTATTATTATTATTATTTGAATACAAATTATCATCTTTAACTTTCCCTGCTTTATAATAACTTGTATGCACTCGATCTTTGGAAACATAAAACATTTAATAATTATATTATTTATATAAATGTGAACAAACATATTATTTACAAAGAATAAAAATCTTTTTATATCACGATGGTCTCGTTCCATGTTTTTATTGCAAATAAATTATAGAAATTACTAACATGATTATTAATTCATTTAAACCCACTATTTCCATAAACAGATGCTATGAATGAATGAAAAAACAGGAGTTTAATGTCCTACTTTCCTAATAACTGCGGCGGAAGCGTGCCTAAATAAGAAATAAGTAAAACAAGTTGACCGTCGCAAATCTTTTTTCGCAATGCCGTGAGTTCTGCCCGACGCACGGGGAAGTCCCTGACGAAAGTTAATATTTTACGGGTTACGTGACTACCGAGGCATAGCACTTATACAAAGTATGAAGTAAATTAAATTGTTGAAAATTGAGTCACATTCGTAGTCTTACAATCTTTTGAGTTCAATTTATCATTTATTGTAAAATAGTTTTAAAGAAAATTAACTGTATTCTAAGCAAAATGCTCACAAATTATAAAATATTTAAAAAATACTACATTCTATCATTTTTTGTTGCATCTGAGGTCTGACTGAGGTCTAAGGAATGCACTATTGTTATCTGAGGTCTGACTGAGGTCTAAGGAATGCACTAATGTTATCTGACTAGCTACTATACATACTAATTGGCCTATATTTAATAAAATTCCAAGCTAATATGACCAAGAAGTTGCAAAGGATAATATGTATTGTTAGTTCTATTTTGTACTACATTTGTACATTTCAACGCGAATAGCAGTCAAACAATGATTGTACCGTTTATAATGGTAACAAGGTTTTCAAAACCTTTTCACACAATCTTACATAGAAATTATAGTGCGCGTTAAAATGTCTAATTTCGTTCTAGTCAGAATTAATTGTGACACAAAAAATATAATCTTTTCGGTTGAATTCAGTTCCAAACCGGTTCCTTCTGTCGCAGTTTGAATTACGAAAACATTTGAATAAAAGGATTATATCGTCTACAAGATATAAAAAAGAAAAAGTATTGGTATTAATATAAGGCTTATAGTTCTATGAAAGAGGGAAGAAATCAAAATAAATAGCTATTAATTAAAAACGCTTTAAAACGAACGCTGTATATGAAGAAAGTTGTCTTTTCTGTTGACTTATATTTTATAATTGGCGAAAACTCAACTCACTACAATACAACTAAATACAATTCAATACGATACAAATTTAGTTTGCGCTCATCTCAACTTAGTACAATATAAATATAGTATTTCTCCTATTCAATACTGCCAAGCACGTATAAAAAAATAATCACTCAGAGGTACTAAAGTAAGCACAATTTTTTTATGTTTTGCATTAATTATTATAATATTAACAAGTGTGACTTTTCATTACCAATTATTAATTCTTCGTTAGTAATGTTAACCATATAAATTTATTATATTTAAACAATCATAAATTCTTTGGACACAAAAGAAAAAAAGTTCTATGTATATTACTAAAAAATATATTAAGATATTCGCCGTTGTACGAAAGGGTCGAAGTGATCTTCACACGCAGATATTCACTAGTTTATAATTCAGATAGACTAGTCGATTAATCGAAAAAAACCCTAGTCGACACATATTTAGTCTTAAACCATTGAAATTAATACTATTAATGAAAAAAAATATTGAAAAAAATCATAGTATTATACTGGGTTATATTTTCACGAGTGATCAAATTTCAGGAAGCAGTTAAGAAACAATAAGTAAATCAAATAACGAAAAAAAAATAAAAAACATAATTTTTTAACTTTTCCTAACATTCCCACTTTAATCAAATGCGAGAATGTTTAGTTTTATTCTTCAAACTTCAACATTCCTGCATTTTATTAAAGCGGGAATGTTTGGGAAAATTTTAAAAATTATGTTTTTTATTATTTTTTTCTTTATTTGATTTACTTACTCATCAAAACGTAACCGTACGTTACGTACATTTCACCTACGTAACGTACGATATGCCTGCAATTATATTGCAATAATACAATTATATATTCTTGATAAGAGACACGTGGCAATAAAGTATCGCTTGCCATATCGGATATCGAAATTACGTCTATGTGCTAATTACTGACGATTGTTAAGAAAACGTGTCGGCGAGGTGACACGACCAAAAGTCCGGCGTGGAGGCAATTGTTTCCATTATGAAGCCAATTAAAACATTATTTTCCGCCTTTTCCTATCGCTTAAATGTCAAGGTTTGTTTGAATAAAATTGAAATATGTCTTAGGAAAGCCAACTGATTTCGCGACGTATCACCTATTAAAAGATTTCTGAAAGTCGTTTTCATTAACTGATGGGTTACAAAGTAAATTTGGGGTGAGAATAAGGAGCTTTGATAGTGGATAGAAGATATATATATATATATATATATATATATATATATATATATATATATCATGTCAGTCTAATCGGGCCGCCGGCGTGGACGTGACTTAAGAGCCTCTAATCGCTTCAATTTTTCTTGGGTGATTGCCGGTTTACGGAATTCCGGTGGGGGGGTAGCTTTGGTGGCATCGGCGGCGGCATTGGTGGTGGAGCCGGTTTTAGAAGACCTGCGGAGCAGAGGGTTATTTGTAAATGTCACAAAGTCTGAAATTAAAAAGTGTAAAAGAAATCATTTTCACCTTTGTGTGTATATATATATATATATACATACATATATATATATATATATATATATATATATATTTATGCATATATCTTTACGGAAAATATTCTGTATTTTTTCTCGGATTTTCAGAATAACGTGTTTTAATTATTCTGAAAATCTAAGTTCTCACATTTTCCTATATATCATCAGTATTATTCAATACGAAAAATACTGTATTAATATTGAGTTGAGCGCATAACTTTTCCCCAATTTTAAAGAATAAGTCTATAGAAAAGACAATTTTCTTTAAATACAGCTTACATTTAAAATTTTTGAGCATTTTTAATTATTAGCAATTACTTTTATTTCTTCGCTTTTTTGTGGAAATATAGCGTTTTATTATGTCCAGTATTTTTATATTTTTCAATATCTTGTAGACAAATGTAACCCATTAGTTCAAGTATTCCCATGATTCGAACTATGATAAAAGGAACCGGATTGAAACTGAATTCAGCGCAAAAATTTACCTTTTCTGTCTTACAAATATTTCTGATTTCTAAATAACAACGAAATGAAACATTTTAATGCGCACTATAATTTCGATGTAAGACTGTTTGAAAAAGTTTTGAAAACTACATTACTATTATAAACTGTACGAGCATTTTTATTCGCGTTGAAATGTACAAATGTAGTACAAAATAAAACTAACATAACACACCTTTGCAACTTCTTGGTCATATTAGCTTGCAATTTTATTAAATATAGGTCAATTAGTATGTACAGTAGCTAGTCAGACTTCAGATGACATTGCTGCATCAAAAAAAAATTATAAAACGTAGTATTTTTTTAATATTTTGCAATTTGTGAGCATTTTGAGTTAATTTTATTAAAAAATATTTTACAATAAATAATAAATTGAAATCAAAAGATTGTAAGAATACGAATGTGACCCAATTTTCAACAATTTAGTAAACTTCATGCTTTGGATAAGTGCTATGCCTCAGTAGTCACGTAACCCATAAAATATTAACTTTCATCAGGGACTTCCCCGTGCATCGGGGCAGAACTCACCGCATTGCGAAAAAAGATTTGCGATGGCAACTTGTTTTACTTATTTAGGCATGCCTGCGTCCCAGTTAATAGGAAAGTAAAACATTAAACTTCCATTTATACCCATATAACCACAGCATATATTTATGGACATAGTGACAAATACAGGAATCTTTAGCAAGATTTAAATTATTTTATGTTCATATTAGTAATTTCTACGATTAATTTAGAATAAAACAATATGGAGCGTAGTAATAAAAAATACACAGAAGTAGGGTAATTGGGAATTTTAAGTGATAAAAAAAATTTTGTAAGTAAAACAATAAATAAACTTTCATTGTATAATAAACTTTGGTAATTTGACTACAAAATAAACATATAAAGTAGCTTAAACAAACAGTTCTTCAATAAAATTTAGAAAGAAAACAAAATTATAGTCGTTCTTGTTTACCCGATGCTCCTTGGGGTAATTGAGAGCAGGCTGTGGGGGATATAAGACGTGTGGGGGTAATTAGGAACTTCGGGGTAAAATCAATATAATTTTTCTTCGTGTGCTTAAATAAGATGGTTTTTTAGTTGAACACAGATCATAGATATAGCCCTTGCTAAATCCACCACTGCTGCATTTCTCATGAGCCCAGTGAGAAAACATAATGCACGTGATCCTCTTCTTTCGGCGGAGATTCATATTTCTCGCTACAAAATATGCAACATTAGTCAATATAATTTTAACAAAATATGCAACATTAGTCAATATAATTTTAACAAAATATGCAACATTAGTCAATATAATTTTCTTTTTCTTCTTCTTCAAAAGCATTAAATGTGTGACTCCTTTTTTATTTTGTTTATGCGATTTCTTTATATTTACTATTTCCTTATTCTGTATTTTGTTTTTCTCTACTTGTTCCTTTACCTTTTCCTCAATTTATATTTTTTGTTTCTCCTCTGATTGCTATTTTACAAGTGTGCTTGATAAAATTTGAGAATGTTTTTTTTAGTTTATCACTTAGCATTTTATATTTTTTGAGGAATACCAGTACATTAATAATACCAACAAGCCGTATGGTAGGATACAGACGAACAGTATTGTTAGAGGAGAACAAACCGTGATCAGTTACAGTTTCAATCGTAGTATTTTCTTGGATCTAGTTGTCTTTGGACTCATTGAGAGACATGTAAACTGAAGAGACGTTTTCTTGAGCCTGATTAATTTTGGGCTTATACATATTTTCGAAGAAGTCCTTAAATTTATCAGCATTAATGGAACAAATTTCAGCCGCTCTGGATCCATTGATAGCTTTGCCTATATTATATAATAAAATAAAGCTTTTCGACTTCGAATTGGGTTATACGTTTACCAGGGTTTTTCACCATATAATTACAAAAGCAATTTTTCAAATTCCATAAAAATCTTACAGCGAGCCAACATATTTAACTAATCCATTTTCTTGTTCCTTGTAGAAAACTGAACACCGGCTCCTTTTTGTTCCTTAGTAGCTTCCAGCTTTTATTGTTTGCATAAAGTGATCTTTGAAATTGAATGTATCTTAGCGCTTGACCAAGAGTAATTTGTTTGCCTTTACATCATCCACAGCTCTTTGAAGATCCTCAATATTTTATATTGTAGTCAGTTACAGTCTTTTTAACAATTTCCGGGGAAAACATCGCCAGATTAGAGTGACTTCATAAATGTCTTTTCATGGGTTAATTGGGAATATTCGCAATTGCCCTGTTCACACTGTAGACAATTAAAACAAATTGGTCGTAAATTGAAAACAAAGCCAACTTAACTTTTAAAATTATGTAAATTTGTTTTGAAAGAATGACGATGAAATTATTTATTATAATGCAAGTAAAGTTAAAAATAATCATTTGTATTCAAATAACTGTAATTGAAACTTAAATGTATTTATTTGAAGAAGCTACTAAAAAGAAAAGGCAGTCGGCCCCGGTCGTTTTAAATTAGTCACTTTTAATATTATTTTATAATTTAAAATTCCTATTTTTATAGGTGTATGGCGGCCATTCGACTCAAACGGCGCGTGTTATTTAATGCCAGTAAAAACCGCATCAAAATCCGCTTAGTAGCATAGCAACTCAAATTGTAAGAAATCAAACAGATAGACACTGAATTTTATATATGTGCTACGTAATAAATGTTAACTGATAATTGTAATGAGAACAACGGTTTTATGTGAAAGCATATCAAATCACAAGTGCTAACTTTTTAACATATGTAAATAAAAAAAAATCCTGCCTTTTCGTTTAACCCGCTGTGGCGATGCGGACATTGATTCAAAAACGAGAGTACTGATTATAAAACCACGTGATCAATGTGACCATGTGAAGAACAAGAGTTCTAATTCTGGAAACAATAATTTTGTTTTTTTTTTTGCTACCTGGATAACGGGTTCTTCTGAATTTTTCTTTCCTACAATTTAGGTACTTTAGCACTTTACCCTGAGAAACTCTCAGAATTCAGTTTTATTTAACAGCTTCTAAATATCAAAATTTTAAATTGAACTTAATATCCATGTGATCAAATAACAGAATGAGAAAAATATAAGTAAAGATTCTTGCGGCGCAGTGTGAAACCACTTGAGAATTTAGTCTCTGATGTCGCTAATTCTATATAACTTCTTACGGCGCGGTATATAATTTAAATATGTATCAATTTTACAATGATGTAAATACACAAAGAGATAAAGAAATTAGTTACCTTGGCATTCCTTTACATTTTATTTGCTTTCTTTTATTCTTTCTTTAATTTTCTGTTGAATTAATTCTTATTTTTGTTTTTTTCTTTTCTTAAATCTCATATTTTTAATAACTTTTAATAAAATTAAATTAAACTATAATAGAAGTTCCACTTCTATCGCGTGGTCCACTGAGTAAACATTTTTATTCTTATACATAATCATTAACATTTGAAAAAAAATGTTAAAAAATTCTAAATTTTACTGTAAATTTTCCTATACGTGATCAATATATTTGAAAAATTGTTTATGAAGTTTATTAAAATTTTCTATTTCGTGTACACTGAGATATTACATTTGATACCTATAAACTCAATATTTAATTTTTCTACTGTACCTCTGTAACTTGGATCCTAACGTAAATAATGGGGTATATCTCCATATATATAAAACACAATGTAAATATATATACACACACACATATATATATATATATATATATATATATATATATATATATATATATACATATATATATACCCGTGCATATATGTATATGTATATTCTTTATAAGCTTCTACAATTTTTAACCGATTTCTCCCAAATTTCCCAAACTTATCAGTTATCAATTTATATGAAATAGACCCTGACAAATATTACTGCTAAACTTGTATTAATATCGATACAGTAGTTTTTGAGATAATAAAGAATAAAATTCGATACTCTTCTTTGTTCTCTAAACTCAACAAGTTGATGTTCGACTTCATTTTTAGCTCGGTAACAAATCTTGTAAACTCACTTACTTACTAAATGAATTCACCTTTGTGAACTCATTCACTTAAATGAATACACCTTTATGAACTCGTTTACTTAGTAAATGAGTTCATCTTCGTGAACTTGTTAACTTAGTAAATAAATACCCCTTTGTGAACTCGTTTATTAGTAAATGAGTACACTTTCGTGAACTGATTCACTAAGTAAATGAAGTACACCTTTATGAACTCATTTACTTATTAAATGAATACACCTTTGTGAACTCATTTACTTAGTAAATTAATACACTTTTGTGAGCTCATTTACTTAGTAAATAAGTACACCTTCATGAACTTAGTTACGTAGTAAATGAGTTTTTGTTGTTTTACGTAGTAATGAATTTTTATCGTTTTGAACTCATTTACTTAGTAAATTATTATACTTTGTCAACTCATTTACTTAGTAAATGACCATATTTTTATGAACTCATTTACTAAATAACAGTCTATGTAATAAACGAAACGGCAGTCTATACCAGGGAATCCAATATCAGAAAATGAGTGGTCTTTTTTTGGTAGTGGCATAACTCCTTCAAAACAAAAAAAAATTCGAACACTGATGAATATATTGGTAAATGATAGGTAGAGTTTTCACAGTTAAATCAAGGCCTGAAAATTTTCTACTCCCATATGCGTAAGTTACGAGTATACGTGCAGTAACGGATTGGGTATTGATCATTATTTGGAAAAACATTTAAAATATTCGGAACCTAATTATTACCCTATAGTGATGAGATGTTGCTCAAAAAGATGAAAAGATAATTTTTCCAAATTTCGCACCGAAACGGTCAGTCACATGACATAGTAATTTTACGACTCAACGATAAACAAAACTAACAGTCTACTAAAGAAAACACTGGTAATTTTTCGCAAACAATTAATTTAAAATGTCTTCATCTTCGTGTAGAGAATATAACCATAAAGAATATCATAGATTATTTATCCAATCGCCAATAAATCCAGAGATTTGTAATAAAATATCGTAGTTGTTGTTAGCACGATAAGACCTAAACCATTCGTCAGAAAAATTGAAAATTTATTATTGAAATGGTGACTTTAATATAAATAAAAATACATGTGATATTTTAAATAATCGGTAATATGCAGGTATCTCAGATTAAATCTTAGCCTCAACATTCACTCGAATTATAGAACAAGTAGATATGTAAGTCACAAATTATATATTAGGCACCTGCACGATTATCTCAGTAAAATAAATAATATATGTATATATATATATATATATATATATATATATATATATATATATATATATATATATATATATATATATAATGCAGCTTTCGATTAGTTTGTACTGTTAGCTTTGATGAAACCAACTTCCAAAAAATATTCATAAACGTTTTAGCGACAAATATCGAATTCACGCCGGCCGGGTGCGAACCACAGAGTGGGGGGAAAGAAATCGATCGCAGCGCTCGCTGTAGCAGGAATGGAAATGTCCAAAGGCGCCTGTTAAATATTGTCATAGATAATATGATTTACTTGTGTCTATTATTTCTGGAACCAGTGCAGTTTAGCAAAAATGCCAATTTCACTGATGTCTTAATGACACATAAAAACGATGTATTTAAAAAAAATAGGTCACGGTAGTCATTCTTTTATTATGAGAAATTGAATGGATAAAAAATTAACAAAATTTTTTCACTATTTTCACTTTAAATTTATAATTAGATATTATATATTTAACAAACATATTAATATGAATGGTGATAATAAGAGAAAAATTAAATAAGAACATTTTAAAACATCGAAAAAAGATAACGTCCATAAGAACATTTTAAAAAGATGACGTCCATCTCACTTAATATTAACAAAAACATTCAATTCTACCACTCTTAAAAATTTATTATTGAGTTTTTTGTTTATGATTTTTGTAAATTATAAATTATATGCATTTTAGCAAATTCACTGTTTATCAGCAAGAAAAACAAGAAATTAAAAGTAAGTAAAGAGGATCCATGAAAAAATAATTTAAAAAATTTGATATCATAAACTAAATATTTAAAGATCATATTATTATTTATTATTTACCATATTAATACTTTGTTATTTGCTGTTATTAACATTACTGTTTAGATGTTTGTTGAATGTGTAGTATATAATTATTAATTTAAAATTAAAATAGTGAAAAATACTTCAATCACGAACAAAATAAAGATATTTATTAGAAGTACATTTTTCAAAATGAATTTTTAAAATACTGAATCGTATTTTTAAATACGTCATTTTTCATATTTTTTTATTTTTTAACTTAAAAAAATCAATAAAATTAGTATTTTTGCTATACTGAACTCGTACCTAATTTTTTATGCCTTAAAAGCAAATTTTCTAAATATGACACGATAGTTATTTTGTATGAAATACAATTTCATTACAGAATTTGTCATTTCTTAAAATATTTCAAGAAATAAAAAATTATGATTTTACAGATTTTCTATATTGAATTTGAAATTAGATAAAAAAAAATAAATGGATAGTTGATATAAAATGCATTCCGTCTGACATTCTTTATGCTTGAAATGTTATAATATGGATATAATACAGTTATTATTTCGCTAATTTTGTTCAGCTTAAAACATATGGATATTATATATTCCGGGTATTCCCAACTATTACAACCCCGGGTAATACAATCCCGGGTATTACAACTCAAATTTTATTGTTATTCGTTAATAAAAGCATTTATTTAAGTATTTTCCATTATTTTTACATTATTCCCGTAAACATTTACCAGAGCTGTTAATTTGAAGAGTACTAATAAAATTTAAGTGCCTATAAATTTGCTGACTCTAGGCGGCGCTGATGTTACGCACCCAGCCAATAACTCAAGACACAAGCTTTGCTTCTGAACAGTATCATGACGTAATCGCGCTTTAATTAATGCTTCTACGTTTGCAAGAGTAAGCCATACTGTGCAAGTTGGTACTTTAGTATCTAAATTAAAATATTTTACTTTAGTACCTAAATTAAAATTTAATTACACGTGCTAGCCATTATTTTAATATTCTTTTGTCAAATGTGTTAAATATTTTAACATCAATCTCCATTAACGCTATTTAAGCTTTAAGTAATTCATCAACACTGCATATAACAATGTTAAGAGGGAAATGGAGACAAAACAAATTAAATAAAAATTTGATTCAAAAATTATTACAATATGTCAGCGGAAAGTAGTTCCTGTCACTTTAATGAACGTTTCCGTAAAAAAATATTTAGCTCTCAAAAAGTTTCCTGCCCGTTCTGACACCTCTATCTCAATTATCGTTATCATAAAGTTATTTACCACTCTGATTGATGTTTTTTCTTCGAATGACGGCCACCGGGTCGAATACGATAAAACAACTTAAATGAGTCATGGAGTACGTAAGTAAAATGTATAGATGTTTTTTGCTACGAATAATGCTACGAGTTGTATAATTGTTCGAGATTTACATAAGTAATTTTAATTTTTTTTATAACAACAACTACACTGATGTGGGGTATAATACAAGATACACAGAAAATTTTCAAATAATCCTACCCGTGTTCTTGCACGTCCTAGTGATAATCGCAACATCAGCAACGGGTCGAGAAGTGAATAAAGGAGCATATAGGAACGAGATGGGATCAGAAAGGTGTAGGTATGTACCTATAATTTTCTGATTCCCATCGTAGAGATGGAAAATACAGAAATATGTAAATTAAATAATTAATGAAGGTTTATACAAATTTCGAGTTTATTCGGATTTCCTGAATTTTCACTTTTATGTTCACTTAAGTTTTATTGGTGAATTTATCAAAATGACTAAATTGTTTCACTTAAATTCTCTTTCATAGGTTAGCTACGTTGTAACCCGTTCATTTCTCATCTCGCGACAAGCTATTCATTATGTTCGCCCCCACGTAATAATACGAGAAGGTTACATGTTGTGTCACGTGTCAGAACAGCCTTACCTACCGGAGCGCATCCGGCAGCGCCGGGGCAGAACCGGGCGGACGCGGCCTGCGCCAACAAACATAGCCGACGCTGGTCGTTTACCCGCTTCGATCTTAAATTGATACTAGTGATGTGAAAAATCGATTTGATTTTGAAAATGAGCCCATTCAACTCGAAGTGCTTTAAAAAAACTGAATCAGTGATGCGTATCGGCCTCAAACCATATCGGTTCGCTTTCTCATTCAACTGTGGCTACATATTGGATATCTTTTTAAGAACTACATACGTTTTATTAATTTTTAGTCTGAGAGTTTTTTCTCTTGTCACTTGATAGTTTTAGCGTAGGCCCCTTTTTACCGATACCAACGTTTTAGACTGTATGAAAAACTGACTTCAGGTAAATTCAGAAAGTAGCAGTCCAAATGGAAAACGAAAGGTACAAAAACATTATTATAATATTTAGGAATAAATAAGTTTTTATTTTCTTTCAAACAGTTTTTATTAAATTGTGACGAATATAAAAAGATATTTTTATTTCTAAGTATATAATAAAAACTACATCAAACAACACTTTCAAAAAGTTTAATTAAAAATGGCGGGACAAGGGTATATGTAGTAATTATATCCTTTAATTATATCTGAATATTTTTCTGATGATCAGAATAAAATCCGGAATATAATTAAATACTTCATGAAGTCTCACAATACTAAAAATATTCAATTGCTATGCGCGATAAATAAATTAAATTCAAAGTTGAAATTTATAGTACGCCAATACACCCTTTTTATCGGTTTGACGGATGACCGCTGAATAAACTGTGACAGGCGTGAAAATTAACAGATGGTTACCGCCTTAATTCCATAAGTGTTTTTTTTTTAATTTGATACGAAATACTATGATGGTTAATTGAATATACTCAATATTCAAAACAATGGTTCTCAAACCAAATTCGCATAGCGTAATTTAAATTTGCTATTTTAGACCAATAAAAATTATTTAATTAATTGTCTTTTGCTTTATTTCTTAAGTTGTTTTTTAATTAAAACAACATCCTTCAAAATTCACATACATTCAGTACATTAAATTAAAAATAATAACACCTTTCAAAAATGCAACCAGGCCGTATTGTAAACCAATATGATATGGCAAAACTTTTTAGAGGAGCAACTAACTGCGTTCTGACCAAAAGTGCTTCGGTTCAGAACGCAGTTAACGAGTTTAAAAAACCAGGAATATGACCCTATGACCCGCATGTATTTGGAGAAGAAGATTACGCGCCTTCGACTATGACAGATCGTCCTTTTCACGTCTGCTCCGACTGAACGTCCTGTTGATGTTCCTCCGTAGACAATAGCCGACATTTCTTACAACAGTGCATTGTCTACTTTGACCGACGGTCTTTATTTCTGAAACATTATATCTGAAAAATAACTTTCGGGCAAATAATAGCCGCGGTTTCGCTAGGTGATTTAGGGGAAACTCGGGCAAGAAGCATAGGGCGGGTAAAAAGAATAATCGTTTTTTCTAAAAATCTATAATAGATGGCGTTACTATGCTTTGTCTAGGCCTGGCACGTGCGACCGGCGACGCCATGACAGTTCAACCAAAACAATAAGCGGGAGTAAGTATTGTGGAGATAAACAAATTTTCGTTGTTTTCTCAGTCCATTACAATTAGTCCATCTTACATAAGCCTCATTTTAGTATTTTTACCCACTTCAGCTAATTACATGGAACTAAGTTTAATTTATACCTAATTGGTACTTATATATTAGATTAAGTTACAATCAAAACATATAAATAAAATATTTTGCTTTATTTTAGATGGTGTTTAAATATACACGTAAAAGTGACCGAGCAGCTCGGTCAGAAGAAACACTAAAGAGAGCATTCAAAGCTGTAAAAGATGACAAGCAATCCATAAATTCAACCGCGAAGAAATTTGGTATTCCATTTACAACTTTGCAGAGACACGTTAAGTCTGGAAATAAATTGGGTAGGTTCACATCTGTTTTTAGTCCAGCACAAGAAGGAGAGTTATATGCCTATCTTAAACAATTAAATAGCTTGTTTTTTGGGTTCACCCGTTCAGATTTTTTAGAACCGGTTTTTGATTATACCTCAAGGAATAATATTTCTCATCCATTTAAAATTGGAAAAGCTGGAGACGACTGGTTTTCGGGTTTCAAGGGTCGACACCAAGAAATACTAAGAGCGCCGGAGTCAGCATATTTAGCAAGAACAAGAGGCTTCAACAAGCCACAAGTGGAGTTGTTTTATACTAACTATTGGAAACTGGTAGAAAAATACAACTTACATGCAACAACAATATGTAATATGAACGAGACGGGAATAAAGAGCAGTACAACTAAACCACCCAAGGTCTTGTCCATTAAAGGCAAAAGACAAGTCGGAATAATATGCAGTGCGGAAAGGGATCAATTAACCACTGTCATAAGCTGCTGTAATGCAGCTGGAACTTGTGTTCCATACTTTTTCATATTTGCTCGCAAACGCATGCAAGAACGACTATTATATGCTCCACCAAGTTCACAGATCACCGTAACGGATAATGGTTGGATACATGGTGAAGCTTTTTTGGCTTGGTTGCATTTTTTTTATTGAAAAAGTTCGTCCCAGTGTGACCAGGCCAATATTACTGTTGCTTGATATCAGGAGGTCCATAAATATTATCCAGCTTTAGAATATGCGACAGAAAAACACGTCACCTTTTTGTCTTTGGCACCACACACGACTGATCGAATGCAGCCTCTAGATGTGGCTGTATATGGACCCTTCAAAAAGTATTTTGAGCAAGAACTAAACACCTTTCAAAAATCCAACCAGGCCGTATTGTAAACCAATATGATATGGCAAAACTTTTTGGAGGAGCAACTAACTGCGTTCTGACCAAAAGTGCTTCGGTTCAGAACGCAGTTAACGAGTTTAAAAAAACAGGAATATGGCCCTATAACCCAAACATATTTGGAGAAGAAGATTACACGCCTTCGACTATGACAGATCGTCCTTTTCACATCTGCTCCGACTGAACATCCTGTTGATGTTCCTCCGTAGACAATAGCCGACGTTTCTTACAACGGTGCATCGTCTACTCTGACCAACAGTCCTTCAAATGATTCTTCGGAAGTAAAGACGACTGAGCTGCTTTTACTTTAAATTTTATCTGCTACTCCTATAGAAGCTATACCTGAATCTTTGGAACACTACCAACGCACAACAACTGAGACTGAGACTTCTACTAAATCTTTGCCTTCTACTTCTACACCTTATCCAATGATATACTGGAAGAAGGATCAGCTAATTTAGAGAGAGTAAATCGTCTGCAGCAACATCTGCAGCTAATCTTACACCATTGCAAATAAAACCCATACCAGTTATGGCTGCTCCCAAAATAGGTCGCAAACACAAGAGGCAAAAATCAGAGGTGTTAACATCTATACCCGTCAAAGCTGATCAAGCTATAAAATTTAAAAAGGTGAATGATAAAAAGACGAAAATTAGCAGGCTCCAGCAAGATAAAGAAGAAACGATGTCTTGATAAACCGCTAAGTAAAAGCCCGAAACCTTAATTAGGTTTCGGGCTACTGTTTGGTGTGCGCTGATAGGTATACTGATCTCCCAACAAAAGATTAGATTTAGTGTAATACGTGCAAAAGTTGGGCTCATGAGGACTGCACCTCCTATGTAGGAACTGGCAGCTATTTTTGCTATGAATGCCAAGATTCATTTCTATTCCATTAGTATATCCTTTTTACCCTTGAGGCGTATTCGTTTTGCCCGGGGGGTCGGACAAAACGAATAATTGACAGTTTTTTTTAATGGCTATTATCTTTATAGAACTGTTTAGGTTTCTTAATTTATTTTCCAAAGATGATTAACCAAAGTACAAATAAAAAGTGCAAAGAGTTCTATTGATTATCAGGTTGTTCACAATTAAATGAAACTACGTGATGTAGTATTATTTCTACTTCCTTTAATTTCTTTACCACAACCTAGGTTTCGTTGTATTACAACATCTTCAGGTGGCCTATTAGCAAAGGTATATGGAATCTTTGCTAATAGCCCACCTGAAGATGTTATAATACAACGAAACCTAGGTCGTAGTAAAGAATTTAAAGAAAATAGAAATAATACTACATCACGTAGTTTCATTTAATTGTAAATAATGAATTTCTACAAAATTAACGCCAAGTATATTCAATATCAGGTTGTTGTTTTATTTCCCTTAACATATGCGTCTTGCCTGGGCTTCCCCTAGACCCCCATTCACCAATTTTTAAGAGAATTGTTTCACACAAATTGGGCTATACTTATATCACGGATGACGCGTGCGATATTGTTTTTAGGTGGTAAATTATTTGCGGTGTATTGACGTAAACTCAACATTTAATATAGCTCCATAAAAATAATCCAAGTGTACAAAATTTCCGGCTAGTTTACATCACTATTATAAGCGATGACAAAGCTTTCAAAAGTATTTTTAAAAGCTTCTATTCCTTCGTGAATAGCATGGCGTATAGCACCATATTGTAGAAATAATATGCTGTTGAGGCCCAAATATTCCAGTTGAGGCCAAAAATAGTCAGTTTTAATAGCCTCTCCTCGTTCATCTTTGAAAAAATAAAAACTGATGATTTCGTAGCACCAAAACCCACTGTAAATTTATGAGATGAACTGGGTTTTTTTTTCAAACTACATTAAGTAC
Source organism: Druceiella hillmani (assembly GCA_039881145.1). NCBI lineage: Eukaryota > Metazoa > Arthropoda > Insecta > Lepidoptera > Hepialidae > Druceiella > Druceiella hillmani. Next base: position 26,713,782 of record JAYKKI010000009.1, on the reverse strand, counting down.
CCATTAGACAATTTCACAGAAGCCAAACATCTAGTCTTGGGGTATATTTAAAAGTAAACATTAGTTAAGGTCAAAGATATTTAGTTAAGGTCACATAGGTTACTAACCTTAACCGTAATAGTGTACTAACTTCTTATACCAGAGCAGAATCAACTGCGGTAAATCTTAATTGCTTGGCTGATATTTTAAAATAGTGGAAGTATCTTCTACGGATATAGTTCTACGGATATGTCCTAAAATCTGTTTACGAACAATTTATATCATACGCGAAGTTATATTACACATATAATACTTGTTCCATATCCTGACAATTGTTTGTTACGTATCATTGCTTACTGTTAAGTATCATTGCAACGTATCATTTACTTATCTCTATGATTAAATAATATTTTATAAGTAGAATTTTTCAAATCCTAAAAACTAACGGACAAAATAAATATACAAAAACCTAAATGAGTCAAAAATGTATAAAAATAAATATCATCTTTATTTAAAGAGTTCTATTTATTTGATACTTAAAATTTTTTCTACACCTTTGTAAAATATTTAACATAATATGTAACCCTTGTTAATAAATAAATTATATTTTTATTACATTTCACATAATAATTACACTGTTTCACGTAGATAATGCGAACGAAGGAAGAAAGACAAGGGGCTACGAGATGTATGTTTAAGCAATTCGTCAGTCGATGGAACTTTTGTTTTGCACTCGACCAACACTAGATTGCGACCGGTGGCTACCGCTAACCGCAAAGTTGTAACACAAAGATAAACGAACGTAGGCAAATAAAAAAACAACAAACAACTCGTTAGTTTCACTGTCGAATTTCACAGAAAAAAATGTCAACTTCAATCAACAACAATGTCGTAATATACATGTAGCGTTCAAATATTGTTCGTGCCAAATATTGGCCAGTATAATTGTATATTCGTAATATACATGTAGCGTTCAAATATTGTTCGTGCCAAATATTGGCCAGTATAATTGTATATTCGTCGAAATGATTAGTTTTTGTTGGAATCTGAATAATTTTCGTTCACAAGAAACTTTAATAACAAAAGAAAATATTGATTTTTTTTCAAAGGAGACAAATTTTGCTTTCTATTATACTTTTTTGTAAGAACTATGTCTAGACAAATATTCCAAAATTTAAAATTAAAAAATACAATAAAAGAGAGTTGCTTCAATTTCTCGCAAATTTTGCCTGCTGTTGATATTCCATAATAAATTTCCCCAAATAATTAATAAGTAATTCTTCAAAATAAAAGATGAACGGAAAGATGTAGAATTTCTTAATCATTTAAATAGCTGTCTGTGAGTTATCAAAACTAATGACTACGATTTTTTATTAATATACGATCTATGCAATGGTTGAAAAATTATGATCCGGGCAACATAAACGGACACACGCAAAAATGTATGGACCTCTGAGGATTCAGTTTCCCATATTTCGAAATACAAGATTCAAATACAAACTGTTGTAACTTTAAACCACTTTAATTCCTCATTAAGTATATGACTTTAGTCATTTGTGGTAACAAAAAATTGCGCGTTTATAGATTGATTAAAATAATAAAATTATTTAAAAAGAAACGTTTTGCAAATATTCCATTTTTTTTTTAAATTTGTATTTTACATCATATGTGCTTAAGAATGATTTAAAAATTATCAATTCAGTGCTTTTAGAAAAATGAATATGGGTAAAATTCCTATAAACAATTGTAATTAAATATACATATTTTCCAGATTTAACTCCAGAAATAAAACAATTTTCATTTCAACTAAATGTTTTAACCTTTCTCAATTTACAAATTACCTTTGTTTACGGACTAGGCCAATGACGTTATGTTCTATGGTAACGTTATACCAATAAAAACGCAGAAAAAATATGGCTCCAAACAGTCATATGTGATCTATAATGGAAGAAAGAGAGCATCGAAGTAAGCACGTAAATAAAAATATAGTCGCATGGAAGATGTGATAGTTATCTTATTTTTTGAGAAACACTAATCAATAACACTATCTGCATCACAACACTAGGCCACTAGGTTTAGATTTTTAGAAGATATACTAACATATATATAATGAAAACTTACCACGTTCTATTTTTTACATGTCGTTAAAATACAATTTATGTAAATATTATAAAGAAGAAATTATACGAACTAATATGAGAAACTAATAAACCTTTTTTCAACGCTCTTTCACTATTTAAAAGGTCATATTTTCCCAGCACATATAAACTACATTATGAAACAATATGATGATAGGGCGTCGACGTCCGGCGATGCTGCTAGGGTGCGGGAGGGGAAGTCACTCTGTCAGAGGGCGGTTAAATTCAGTATTCCACGCGAGCGAAGTCGTAGGAAAAAGTAGTCAAAAATAAATAAATTGTAGATCTGTAATGTCTCTATTGGCCATAAATCGCAAACACATCTTCGGATTGCATGGATTCGTTAAAAAGGACTATATTTCTAAGATGTATGGTTGTCATTCATGTATTAAATGAATGAAGACCTCTCCGGCCAATTCGATTTTGAAAATTGTGCTTAAAATTTCCATGTGCTTTCACTCAATTCGTCCCCATGACAAAGTAACTTTATTGGCTTTTAAAAGGTCTTCTCTTTATTTTGGGTGTTGTTTAAGCGATGACGCCCTAGATAAAAAAAATATTTAAAAATCAAACAAAATCAAATTTCATACGCAAGGCTAAATTTGATTTATAATTAACGATTAGTTTATATAAACCTTGTGTAAATGATTGCATTTTATCAATAAATTAGCAAACATGACCAAAGACAGTAACAACAAGCTTAGAAGCTCGTGTAGATCCGCTCCTCCCATTTTCACAGTGAAAAACAAAACAAGGGCCGTAAAACATATGTCGTTGTTACTCAATAACAAGTTACGGGGAAAATTTCATTTAATTGTTTTTTCCGAAAATCGATTGGTAATTTATGTGCAAAATTAAATTAAAAACAGCATTACATTTTGTAATTAGTCGATAAAACTAAATATGAAAATACATAGGCTTGAAAAACAATGTTTTGAAGAAGTATTCAAACCTACATAGCGTGCGAATTTAAAACAAAATAATTCTAATTCTGCGTCCATTGTAATGCTATGGTCACACTATCGGACGAATATTCGTGGCCTCTTGTCACTACAAAAATCTTTGATGCGGTATAAAAAACGGACGGCAAAATTATCGGCATTCTTTTTCGCCCGAAGCCAACGAATGTTTGTACATAAGACGAATCCTTTGGCCGTACCTATCGCGATATCCGAATATTCGGTGAAGCCCGATAGCGTGGTTTCAGGGTAAGCATTTACTAGAAATAAAATCCACCGGAATCCGCTTTAATGGATCGTAAAAGAAGATACGGTATTTGAAAAAAAAGAAGAAATGTCGAAATAAAAGAGAGAAAATTCACGATTAGATGCGAGCGAATTGCGTGGCAGATGTTTATGGAAAACTCTAATCATTTAATGGTTTGGGTCTGACTAATGAGGATATGCATCACGTATCATATTCAAGTTAGTTTTTAAACGAATAATTTTTTTTCTAAGGATATCAATTCTTTTTTATCTGTACGTACACTATGACTTGTAATAATTAAATAAAATCATTTTTTATTTTCAATATTTTTAAACTAGTAAAAACATTAAATTTTTTCCCTTGTATAGAATGATAGCTTTATTATATATAAACGAAGTTCCAATATCAATTCCAAAATTTTAAATGGCAAATCGCTATTAAGCGAAAATCACATTAAGTCTAGTTTTTCCAGAGTTGTTACGAAAATTACCTGAAATTCTACTATTTATGAAATTATACAGAATCCTAAATTGTTATATTTTGAAAATTATTAAAAAAATGAGTCACCGAGAAGTTGTTGTATTTAGTTATTATGCGGGGGATCTTCTTCGCTTCAGGCTGAAGATAATTTACTTAGAAAGATAACAAATTACGGAGGGACCTCCCCATCTCCTTTCCGGTTATTAAAATATATCATGTAAAGAGAGTAGAGGGAATGAAAAGATGAACAAATTAATCATTCTCCAGTGGTAGAGAGTAGGGAGTAGGGGAATCCCGCTTGAAGATATACGTGTTCCCTCTCAAAGTTTATTAAGGAATAAAACACTTTTTTGTAGGATAAACCTTCAATATTACATGTAAAGAGAGTAGAGGGAATGAAAAGATGGATGAACAAATTAATCATTCTCCAGTAGTAGAGAGTAGGGAGTAGGGGAATCCCGCTTGAAGTTATACGTGTTCACTCTCAAAGTTAGTTAAGGAATAAAACACTTTTTTATAGGATAAACCTTCAATATTACATGTAAAGAGAGTAGAGGGAATGAAAAGATGGATGAACAAATTAATCATTCTCCAGTAGTAGAGAGTAGGGAGTAGGGGAATCCCGCTCGAAGATATACGTGTACACTCTCAAAGTTTATTAAGGAATAAAACACTTATTTGTAGGAACCTTCAACATTGCAACTCTACATAGATGAAACTCTACATAGATAAAAAAATTTTAGCCAGAAATGTCAAAATAGCGTGAGGTCAACAAATTTAAGGAAACTATATTATATTTTTAAGTATGGTAAGGTTTATTACGCTTTAATGTTTAACGTTCTGAATGATTATTTTACCATTTAATGTATTTGCCGTAATCATAAACGTTAGCTCCATCTGAATTTTATGAAAGGCCTCTAAGGTCAGATAATTACGTACTAACAATTTATATACCTCTCTCTTGACCTTACTTTAATAAAAGGCCTCTTTTCATATCCGTTATATAAAATGATATGCTATGATATCTGTCTAATTATGTTATACTTAAAGAGGTATTATTAACGCTCTAAAAGTGATCCTCAGAGACGAGGTAATCAGGGCGCTTTCAATACAGCAATCCCTTTTATATACGAGCTTTCTTTGCATCTATCTCGTAATAACGTGTGGCGTTATTTAAGGTCATGTTTTTTTTGTTTGTTTTGTATACTTATTACGTGTATATTAAGTAAAACGTCATTGTATATATTTCTTACTTGATCTTGACTGATGGATATTCACACTAACGAGGTTAGATAAAAAAAACACTGCATAATTTCTAATTATAGAATGAGGGATTTATGATAACTAGTGTTCGCCAAGTGGTTGAAATGCGACCATAAACATTATTGAAAATTTTAAAAAAAGATATATGAATTTTCCAAAAATATTTTAATGATAACATTAAAGCTTGTCAATAGCTATCAAACAAAAAAAGAAAAAAGAAAATCGGTTGACAAACAGAGAAGAAAATGGTACTTAATTTTTTTTGCCTTCGCCTATTTATATAATGATTATTTACATAAAAAACGTTGTATTTCTGTGTTATTAATTTGATAAAAATATCATCAAGACCACAATAAACAAAAAAATAACATTTTGAATATTTCAAAAATCAAAAACCGAACTTTATATTCACAGTTTCGAATATAGAAGACTGTTACAGCGTTTTTCGACTATGAGCCGTCCCATGTATTTCAAACGTTTTTCTTAATTTTTCCCTAAAAAATATTAGTTGTTTTTAAATGAAAACAAGTCGTATTAGTTGTTTTTAAATTAAAACAAGTGACGGGTGGATTACGCCCCTGTACATATGAATAATATGCCATTGCATTTTTACAGTAATTAACAATTTTTTTCCTTATATGTGTATTTCTTTTATCAAAATAATACTACTGACCAGGTTTTAACCTTTTTTTAAACCTTTATATTCCTTCTAGTTTCTTCGAAGATTAATCGAATTTAGGAGTTTATAAAACTGAAAATAGATTTTTCCGTGTCAAAACATAGACATTTTACTACACTTCCCCAATATTAATAACAATTTTATTAAGGCTCTATTAATATTACAATTGGTATAGAAAATTCAAACCTTATCCGCGAAATCTTTGCTTAAGTGATGTACTCTGTGCAGTTTCGACAAAAAATCATTCAAAATTAAATTCTAAATAATCATATTTACTTTACCTAATTTACATTAGTAACAATATGTTTTGCATTCATAAATTATACTTGTATCAATACACGATAACTAAAACTCGTTTCTGCGGATGCAGACTTTTTTATTGAACTTAGTAAACCCATAAATCATTTAAAGCTGACTTCGATGTCATTTATTAACACTCATAACTTTTATTTGCCGCCAAACATGCCTACGAACAAAATTGACAGCAAAATCGGCGGGAACATTATTTGATACCATAGATTCCGTGGTGTCAAGTTTTTTTTATTCTTTTTTATCTCAATCGCGATAATTTTTTGTGCACAAGTCTCGGCGCGGGAGGGGTAAAACCTTGGCGGTGCTCACTTTTTTCTCACGGAGATGAATTATCAACAAATTTAAGTGGTATTATTTAATGATAACAGACTCACTGAGCTTGTGCTCCGACAGTTATAAGCGCGTGCCCAACTAAGGCGGACGTATATTTATTTCGTTACTTTTACGGTTTAAACCGAATTGACGATCAGTGTTTTTTTATTGTTAAATTATATTAATAATAATAATATTTTATATATAAAGATTAATTATAAATATCCTCATTAAGAAGCTGCGGATAAATTATTACAAATTATTGACCAAAAAGGTAAGATACCATTTAATAACAATAGCAAAATAAATTAAATAATTTCATAATTTCCTCAAATACAGAAGTAAATATTTTTATCCTTCACTTGTCTTTTTCATTGTTGTATCGCTTTACTAAAAATTACATTATCCCGCAACAACAGATTACAATAACACTACTATAGTAACTCATTATCACTGCCTATCATCAGAAAATGACATGAAGCTATAGTAGATTTCTAACCTTGATTCTTAGTTCAACAGCTATAATCAGTATTTTTTACATGTAAATAGAGTTAAAATAAGTAACTGTAAAAAACGATTAGTTATTTTCCTTGCTGGTAATTTTTCAACGATTATATTCGTACTCCTTGTTTAACTACCTTTTTGTAATAAACATGCTCTCTTTACTCCAAACTGTTCTTTTAAATTAGGGTATGTAACTCTATTTTTTTATACTATAGGTTCCACTTTGGTCTAACTTTTTTATGTATAACCTAACTCATAATAGAGAATTATGTAAATGTATAGTGTAATACATAATTCGATCTGTCTAGTACATAATTAGAATTATTTTGTAGCAGTCTAAAAAAATGGTTGAAATATAGCAACGTGTGATGAAAGGATTTCAAGATAAAAATTTTAAAATTTTATGAAAATTTTAAAATTTGTAAGTTTGATTTCTTTTAGATCACACGTTCATTGATAGCAAATGCTTTATTTTAATTATATATTAATAATTCCTTCAATTGGCTAATTTTTATCTGATTTCCACTTGTTTTACTTGCTAATTCCCGCTTAATAAATGTAATTAAACGACCCTTCTCAATTAATTTACGTTACCTTGTATTCGCCCATCATCATTTCAAATAATTTCGACTATGATATTTACTGTAAATCTCGCTTATTTTTTTCGTGCACACCTTTTATGGTATCAAAATGTTTAAAAGAAACTAGACATTTTATTCAATGTTATTTTATCTCTCAATTACTCTGCATCCTCACAGGGGTAATTTTGAAATTTTCGCTAAAAATTTTGATTGACAGATTATGATGAATTTTAAGCACAGGCGTTGAAGGAAACAATCATTTTAAAATTTTCCTGTGAGAAAAGTATTTGGTTTTATCATATCTCGGAAAAGGTCGTCTAAAACTATTAAAAGTTTTTTGAGTTAATAATAATTATCAACTTCTATGTGTTTGCTAATTATCAAATATTAAAATTAATATTTTTTTTAAATAATCGCATAATTTTTTTATCCGATACATAACGCATTTTCCATTTCTGTGCGTATATGCATCGCGTTGACGAAACGTCACGTTTTACACTTTTTTGTCGAGAATAGCCAACCTCTCCTTAATTCTTGCGACGCATAACATTTTGCATCATGTCACATGTTCCATGTCCGACTACCAGAAGAACCGTAGTTCAATAATAAGTAGATACATCATTTTGCTGCCACATTATAATTTATGGGGATCACAGTTGATGCATGCTACTTATCCCATCTTCGTCATAAGTCGGTACGCGTGATTAGCGAGGAGCAACGATCAATTAATTATTTTTTGTCACAATATATCATTAATGCATATATTTATTGCTCAGTAAAACGTATAAACATCAGTTCTCGCGTATAATGACGTAACTTATGAATGAATTTAATTATTATCAAGCGATAATGACGTAAAATGCCCATAGATTTGAGTAGGTATCACGTCAGCGAAGGGGACACGGTGACAGGAGGTTATCTCTGTGTATTTGTTGTTTGCTTTTGTATGGCGGTCGATATCTAAAGCTGCCCAAACCAAATTGTTTCACAGATGTATAACGCTATCCTAACACCATGTGTCGGTCAATTTTCGAAGACGATGGTGATGATGAGAAAATTACTGATGTAGTAATGTATTATTAACAATTTAAAGCAACTATAGCTTCATATAACCTGAAATTAGTGTCTACGAATAGTTTTTACTATTGACTGAGGAAATTCTGGTGACCCCTACACTATCAGGATATCTATATTGATAGCATTAGTAATAGAAATTTAATAACTGGTATTCTTAAGATTTCAATATTCTTATTATTTTAACTTTTTTAAAAATAGTCCAGTTATACGGAAATGTTTAGTCCTTTGCGACTCAGACTCTCTTTCAGGCCACTATTAAATTAAACACTGAAAGACAATGAAATAATTTTTGTTTATATTTCTTCAAGTGAATTCATCTATCGGTGATTTTTTAACTTGTCAATGCATGAAGAGTCCTTCTCTAAATTTACATTTATTACACCTATGAAAATTATATTTGGATTAACTGAAATAAGCTACGACTTACGGAAAAACTATCTATTTGTAAAAAATTGTCTTTAAAACTAATTACACGAACGATAAGCTGTATTAAGTAGTCATTTGCAAACATTAAATTAATTACGTGTACTGATAATTGCAACCTATAAATATAGTGTTTCAATTTACGTACAACATTATGATTGGATTCGACCTCCAACTTGAAACGAAATATCGATTTTGTATCAACTGGAAAACTTTAAGGAAAGGAATATTTTCTTTATAAAGTATGTTTAACATGAATCGATTGCAAAGTATACAAATAACAGCTTGTTTGAAGCACCTCTGCTCCAGAGATCCAGGTGATCATACTCGTATATGTACGAAATATCACGCATAGAGCATTGGCTCCACTTTTGAGTGCGAATTCTTCAAAAGGACTACCAATTTCCAGCACAATGATATCATTTACTCAAGCCGTCGCTTTACGTTCATAATAAAACTAGCAACTGCACAGGGCGCGGTAATAATTAATTTGTTTGGCCCACCCTTTAGGCCGCGTTCCGGTTTAAAGGTCGTGTTATATTATTTTCTTTTTCTATGCAAACTCGAACACCCCGTAGGCATTCGATTTAGGAAAATTATTTTTCACGAGTCTCTACTTCACAACAGAAACCCTCTGCCCAAATTTCATCTTGCAAGATTTAGTTTCGGTTCTGCATTTGTGAAGCAATTACACACGCTGAACTATTAAAATTAGTAAGATGAAGATCCTTTTTATCCTCTCGGGAATTGAATTTCAATAATCGGGTTCAATAACCAGGGACTAGTTAGATTATTTACTTATTAAATTCTTTGTGTTATATTTTAAGTTAATACGTGTGTTTAATTATTATTCCTATACAATATTATGTATAACTGATAAGCCTTTAGGAGACGAATTTCGAAAAATAGTATTTTAGTGTGTCTCTAAATTATAAAAGTAATCTTCTGTAAAAGTTCTATGCCTTCAATTTTAATAGTTTTGGCTACGATTTAATAAATCAGTCAGTCTGATCGTGACTTTTTATATTCGTTTGTATAGATTTGCATTAGATCGCTTTATAGTTCTCTTCGTTAAACTGCGATGCAGACATAATGTATTCGAGCCAAGTGTATTTTCAAATTAGACAATAAATACAATTTTTTGTCTAATTTTCAACAATAAAATGATGACATGGCACGGATATCCCAGAAAGACTTGTAGAATCGACGAAAAACTTAATTAACATTTATTAAAACATTTTTAATTACAAATAAAAATAACCTACAACAAACAATTTGGAGAAAAAAAAGCGGTTACAAACGGACGTACGCCGACATAATTTCACGCAACTCACGATAATTATTGAAATGTTTTTATTCACAAACTAGCTAATACAACCAATTCAACCGCGGGCGACGATTTGTTTTGATCAGTTTTGAATCGATAGATTGTATTTATTTATATAACATTATTACTAACTTAAAAAAGTAAATATATAAGTGGCGGCGGAGTAAGTATATATTACTAAAAAAACAATGTTTTACCGTAAATCATAACACAAGGAATGTGAAACATTGCAATATAAATATTGAAGTTGCCTAGTTCACGAAACAAACAATCAAATCGGACACAGTAGTAAAGTGGTGCCCACCTTAACGTAGATTTCTGTCACTATTGCAATCCTTTGATTTTTTCAGATACCATTTTTTTTTAAGAAATGGAAATAAATGTAACAAAATTTATAACTTTTGGAACAGACATACTTCATTTTGTATTTTTTATGTTTTGTAAAAGAACGTGACGCCGACTATATGGCATAAATGGTGTTATTTTTAAGGTTCCGTAGTGAAACATGAAAACATGAAAATTTCGTCGTGTTTTTCCGTCCATCTGCCATATGCAGATGATTTTCTCATTTTTCAATTGCGCATTTCTGTAGTTTACATATATATATATATATATATATATATATATATATATATGTGTGTGTGTGTGTGTGTGTGTGTGTGTGCAAAAAATGTTACACGCAGATGCTTCTTATCGAAACGCCCGTAAACATATAATAAAACATAAAAAAATGTTTTTTTTTATACACCTGCGGTAGGTATATGAAAAAAACTTTTTTTTATATATTATAAGAAAAACGATTTTTTCTATATTGGTATTGAACGGTGGCTGTGAGAATATTTTCTGCGTACTCCACTGAGTAGAAATCTCGTTTAGGAACAATGAAATTAACGTTCTGTTCACCGCTTTTCATTTCTAAGCCCCGTTTGTGAAATATTAAATTTCCAAGTGAATATAATTTCCTCCTCGCCTTTAATATTTCAGAATTAAAAAGAAATTATTTCGGTTAACTTGCATCAAAAATTTCAAGAAATATGAACCGCTACAGAACTCGTTTTTCGATACGCACTTAACCGCTTTTTATGACGCACTTTGTTTCTTCTATTGGAAGACACGGCATTAAAAGTCATGTAAAATATAACTGAACTTTGTAATTCTACTGTAGCCACGAGTTAAAAAATAGAGAGTTGAATTGTTTTATAATAATTCGTATTTAACTTACAAACTTTCATGTTACTTACGTGTCATACGTCTGTAACATTTAATTTGGAATAATTTGAGAAAAAATAAATATGGCTGAATGAATTTGGAATTAAGGAAAAACTTTAATTTCTTAAAAGAGAAGTAAACTTAAGTTTTCCACTTAAAACAGTTTTTCCTAATCCAAGAACGAGTTTCTTATAATATGAACTTCGTTTAGTACCTCACGTAAAGTGCGTGCCATGAATATGTAGATACTTCCATCCTCATTATTTTCACTCTATTTCATCTCTTAGAGAAAAGCTCCACTATATTTAACTATATGTCATTCTGTACATCTTAATACCAAATTTCAGGATTAAAAATGTTGTGGTAGATTTGAATTTTCCAGGAAATAAGTTCAAAGTCGATGTATTTCATTCGAAGGTTTCTATATTTTATTACCTTGTACAAAATTAGTCAAAATTTAGCAACTTCTAAAAATATCTATCCCAAAAAAACCGAAATGATCTCACACAACAACGTTTTAATCCCCTATAAGATCCATAATGTTTTAAACATACTGATTATATTTATCTACTACTTTTTAAACTGCAATTAACTTCTCAAGTTTAGATCTCAATTTAATATAGATGGACTATGAAATTTAGAAAACGGGCTTGTTAATAAGTTTAAGCAAATCTCAAGTAATTTTTATTATTTTTCAAAACAACATAAATCATTTACCACAGCTGTCATTTGACAATTATTGTATACCTTTTACTACCATTGTAGGGAACCTTGGGCTATTTACTACCATTGTAGGGAATTTGACAATTATTTTATACCTTTTACTACAGCTGTCATTTGACAATTATTTTATACCTTTTACTACCATTGTAGGCAACCTTGGGCTATTAATCGATACAAACTTTTGTTGGCAGCCCCAGATAAACCCAGTTGTCGATTCTTTGATGCATTTACTAAAACATCTTCAACAACCCATTCCCTTTAGAGCTTAGGTTCACCTCTGCGAATTTGTTTTATTGCCTTTATTTGACTATGAAGATGTAGGTTGTCTAGATCTTACCAAACAATTGTTTAATGAATTGTTAATAATTGTTTAAAGCCTCCGTTACGAACTTATTTTGAAAGAGATTGGAACATAGGTATACAATATTCTGGGTTAACTCATGGGCTACGTTACTGTAGTCCACGGGGGTGAAATCGTGGACAGAAACGATAATAAAGAAAGAACCAATATTATTTATTAAATCATCTTGTAAAGACATATTTTAAAAAACTGACCGAGACCATGCCAAAATACCCATAAAGCAATTGTCTATGTCTCTGGAAAAATTAACCTAAATTATTTGATTTAAAACTTCTATTCAGTTGTAGAAATTCTAGGGGCTAGAACTTTTTGAACCTGCAGTTGGAAAATTAGAGAAAGGAGACTCATTGTATTCAATTTTGAGGTCGCAAACGTGGTTTAAGAACGAAACATGGTGAGTAAAATATAAGTTTGATTTTAAAAGATCTATTTAATGACACTCAACTCGGTGGTACGCCTTAAAACAATCGCTGTCGCTTTATATATATGGGGAAGTAAATTAATATTTTATTTCGAATATTTTCGAACATATTAAAAATATATATAAAAAAATGATTTTTTCTTTGCTAATATCCCACCTGACGATGTTGTAATACAACGAAACCTAGGTCGTGGTAAAGAACTTAAAGAAAGTAGAAATAATACTACATCACGTAGTTTCATTTAATTGTGGACTACAATTTCTAATAGAACGTATGTTTAAATCGAAATCGATAATAATACAAATTCTGAAATCAAAATAGAAATAAACAAATTCCAAAATATCTTTCATGGTCTCTTAAATTTTATAAAATGTTCTCAAACCCTGCTAATCATTGCAATAATCGTATAATTTACATCAATTTTAATAACTGTCATAATGTAACAATAAAAACAAAGGAAGTTGTTATGACAGAAACCGGAAGCTAGGATACTGCTCGTAAGTCACAAAACATACGTATAAAATTATGTTCCGTTTCCTGTTTGACGAGTACTGGTGTCATTTATTTTTTTAATTTCACCACTAACGCGTCATTGCGTGATTTATTAAAGTGCCAGCGGGAAGTTCTATATTTATCCAATCTGTCATATAAGCACGCGGCAGTGTAATTCTGTCCAGATTTTACTACTATCTATAAAGCGATCGAGTTCTAAGCGGATTTAACCAGTTACATGGTTTAATATAAACTTTTTAACCTGTGAGATTGGTGGAAGTTTTTATTGCTACAAGTCGATACTCATACAGATTACTGTTAAACCCAAAACTGTGCCCTCGCATTTATTTCCACTGATTTCTAGAACATCATTAGATGTAGAGCTTCACGTCTGACGAAAAAAAATACTGGAACAGACCATTAATCGGTAACGTAAATTCATATACCTAAATATACATATGTTCTATTTACTCTTATAATTAAAAATAAATCAATCGTGAACATATCAATATCCGTGAAATTCATTTAAATAACCGTTTCATAATAATAAGAAGCATTGAATCCGCACCGCGAAATCGTAGATTAGATTCCCTGCCTCTCATCGTGCGGGGCCAGAGTGATCAAACACAGCCTGCTGATAATGTTGAAAATAAATCATGTAGATCATTGATATTATTAATATTTACAAAACTAACGGCAACGAATGTCTTTCAGCAGGGTTTTTATAGCAACTGAAGAGATTACGGAGTGTAACCTGTAGTCTGCCAATATATACTTTCAACAGCTCTTGGGACATTTGAGTTAATTTTTAAAAAATGCTATAATTTCTTATTAATAACATAGCTTTTTATCATAGAATGCAATCTCTTCTTTATGGTAATCATTAGTAAAACATAAACAAAAAACATTTAGACGGGAATTTCGAATTCAGAAAACCAATATTCTAATATTATCACGCGGTGACCTCCTTGAAATCATGTTCTTTCAGCAGTGTTGAACAATTGGCTTATTGTTTAGATTTCTGTTGTTTCTATTCCGAAATCAATTGTCTCATTCATCATCATTAAAAAAATATATTTTCCTAAAACTACGCACTGCTAACGATTAACTGATAAAACAATAGTAATTTGGTGATTGACATATATAATAACCGGTTATCGCGCCAAAACATCAAAACTTACAAATGTTTTATCAACAAACGTTTTGTTGTCGCGATCAGAGCGTCTGGTCAAAATAATTGTGTTCTTCATTTTTTATCACACGCAGCGATATCTTTTAGGAATGTTACAGTTTGAGGTATCCGGGCCACAGCGGCCTAACAATAGATGCCCATGGCAATTTTTTAAGGTGACCTCCAGAGTGAAACCTGACGCTAAATAAAAGTGGTTATTTTTTTTAGTATACAAAATTTATTGAAATGTTATTAGATGATTTTGTAGCATTAACGTTTATTTGGTAAAATTTATTAATTTTTAATAAGTACATTTTTTTCATTTATGTACTTATATAAAGTTGTTCAGTATTTTTAACAAAATAATTTGTGAATTTAATTTTTTTTTCTAACTGCATTCTATCGATCCTGTGTAACGTTGCAATATTCGTACTTATAATGACATGGTTTATTTTGTGTATTTAGAATACTAAAGTAAATACAAGGCTTACAGCCTTTATTATGTGTTCATTAGGTAATTATTACTTGTCTCAGGATGTCTAAGTACGAGGGCCCTTAGTCAGTTAACCATCCCTTAGTTACGCCACTTTTCGAACCCTAATTCAACATAACATATATCTATGACATTATTTTATGAAAGGGACTCTATGTTTAATACAAACAAAATTACTTAATATAAACAACGCTATTAATGTTACTATACACTTAATATAAAATCGTGTATCTTTCCTCTTATGTAGCGATTTTTTTAAAGCATATTTGATGCACGTTTCTGAAACCATATCCACATGAAGATGGTTTTCGATAAATATACTCTTTTGCAAAAAACGGGCACTTATAGGAATAAACAATTTCAGAGATGTTTTATTATTATTTGATGCATTTTATATGGCGATATGATGAGAATATTGTTATTTATTGTTGAGATATCGTTTTTACCTACTTCAGTCATTAAAAATGCGAATATATAAAAAAAACGATGTAAAGTACACAGACGAGCGTTTTCATACTGGCACATTAAAAATGGCTAAAGTTGATTTTTGAATATTTTTTATTAATTTAACATAAAATTTTAAAATTCACATACGTAACTTGACGATTTCGTAGCGCTTGACTGACTATGAAGCGGTCGTCCCGTGGCTCAGTGCACCGTTTTCATCCAGAACCGGGCCTTCTACTGACGGAGCCCGTTTCTTGGTATCGTTGCCAAGACCTTTGGACGATGGAACGGTTCACATTATACTGCTGAGACACATAACATTGGCTACAGCCTTCTTCAAGCAACGCAATAATTTTACTAGCTCTTATAGTTTTTTCAACCTTACTGAGAACAGCAAACAGAAGTGAATTAATGCAGCAAACAGCAGAAATTTAATTAAAATTTATTCGTTAAAATAAAAAACGTAACAAATGAAAAAGAACTTAATAAGAGTTGGATTTCATTTACCGCCAAAAAATACGTTTTTGTGAGTGCATAACAGAACTCCTTACACATATTATTACATAACAAGGCTTATAATAACTAATTTCAGAAACTATTTCTGGCAGGCAAACGCCCTTATTAAAGTTCGAGATTTATTAGGATGGCTAATAAGCTTTTAAGCCCGTGTTGTTCTTAAAAACATATTAAAATCTAAGTATATGTACCATTTTATCTATAATATGCGGTCTTCCTTCAGATAATTATAATTATCATACTGTCTATTCTTTATTCTTTAAACTATTGCGCAGAGCTCCGGACTGGTGACAATTAGATAGCACAATATTGGCTGAATATGGTGGACATACTGGTAGCACCTAGTTTAATTCTTATATTTTTAACCAGTATGTTTAGCGGATGTGTTTTAGAGTTATAGCGGAGAAAATATAGATCCAACTGCTGACAATAAATCTCCAGATTTGCCGTAGGTCTCTCCGTCCTTATAAAATCGAATATTTTGTTTATAATATATTTCATCAATTCATTTTAAAATTTATGTAGCAAAATTATCCTCATCTAGTCTGAATTTTTCGAATACTCGGAACTTCATTTCGGCCGCAATCTTCCGTCATTCAGTTTCAATAATCGAAAACCATCTCCACGTTTTTATCCGATTTTTTCTTTGCGGTGTTTTGTTTTGTTTTATCACACAAATTATGCTTTAACAGTTAACAGCAAATAATAGACTGATAGTATTAAAAAAACGAAAACCATCTCAACGTTTTTATGCGACTTTTTCTTTGCGGTGATTTTTTTTGTTTCATCACACAAATAATGCCTAAGTATACCCACAACTTGTTAATAGCAAATAATATACTGATAGTATAAAAAAGAAACCAACACCATCTCAACGTTTTTATGCGATTTTTTCTTTGCGGTGATTTTTTTTGTTTCATCACACAAATTATGCCTAAACCTACAAACAAGCAGTTAACAGCAAATAATATACTGATAACATAAAAAAATAAACGAAAAGCCTTTATGTGACATTTTATTTCGCAGTGTTTTTTTTTGTTTTATTTAACAATAAATAATATACTGATAGTTGAATTTGTGTACTTATATAAAAAATTGCATTATTTTCATTACTTTTTTATTGCGCATTAAATACATGGTATGAGTGTGAAGCCGAGAACCAATATATTATAAATCGATACTGTCAATAAAAAATAAAATTTTACAATGCTGCCTTTTTAAGAATAAGATATTGATATTGACTTTTATCGTTTATCTGTTCTTAATATATTAAATATTTTAAGCGGCCAACGTCAGACCGATCATGGAACTTTTGGCGCATATTGGTACGCGTAAAACTCACACATTTCAGTAACGTTTATTTTGGTTTCTTTTGTAGGGTTTCATTAAATATATTTTTTTATCTTCTCGACTGTTTACTTTTATCGATGGTTACAACTTCACGTGACGTGTTCCATAAACTACACCGAGAACCAAAATCGAATAATATCTATAAAGATTGTTTAAATTTATATACAGTATATGTCAAAATATACAGTACACCTATTATTGATAATCAGTTTGGTCGTTTGACGACGATCGGAGCCCAATGACAATTTATATCACACTATATCCCTTTCCAGATAGACAATTATTTCTACTTTAAATTTTTACAAAAAAAATTACTTCGCTCATTCTTGTTTAATAATCAAAATGGAATTAATAGTTTTAATGAAATGAAGAAATATTTAATGACGAACAATGTCGTTTGTTATTAAAACGTTAAGTTAGCTTCAATATCGGAGCGCTGTGTGCTATAACATGCACATGATAATAATCTTAATTGAATATTCTATTATCTTTCAATTTCTGAATATCGATAATATAAAAAATACTTACAAAAATATTTATAACTCACGTTTAATCGAATCTGTTTTATCCATCATCATATCTGGATCGGGATCGCTGAAATCCTGATTTTCGAGGAACTTTTGAATTTAAAAAAATATGTTACAGACACTAAATAGATGTTGATCGTTTGTTTAATGAGTGAAAGATAAATTTAAAATAATGGTCAGAAGACGCCCGACTGCATTGTGTTTTGTTATAATATTAGATTAAGTCGGATGACAAAGTTTTATAATTCCAAATTCATGAAATTATAAAAGATTAATTTTTAGGGTTGCGTAGTCAAAGGGTAAAAACGGAACCTTTATTCTTTCAAAATGTTAGTCCGCTTGTCTGTCGTTCCTTGTAGTTTCTATAGTTTTAAACCTATGTAGAGGAAATTTGGCAAGTATATATTCCATTAAAAGCAGTAATATGTTAAAAAAAAGTTTAATGTACTTCCGTACATTGAGGGCAAAAACATTTTTTCTCCACTTATCAATATTGATTTTGAACATCTTCGATAGGTGTTTTAAAATATAATTAATTTTAGGTTTGTAAACTGTGAAGAAATTCTAGACTTTCATAATGATCATAATTAAATTATTTTAGTAAACCTTCATCAATAATTTAGACAAAAATATAAACAACTACGGAACTCTACGTTGTGCATTTCGACATGTACTTAACCGGTTTTTTATTTTTATATAATTAGCTTTCACATAATTAGCCAGAGCTATTTTATATCATTAAGAATATGCTGGTTTTCTTTGAAAAAACTGTCAATACAACTGTTATTACTAGGTTTACATTTCTCTCTCCGATACGTCCAATAATTTTGAAATAATAGAAAATTTAAGTAAGGTTTTAAAATTGTTATATATTAAAATAAATTGCACTCTATCTTTTTAAATATTATAATAAAATGTTTGTGCGTCAGATTTAAGAAAATCATGACTGTAACAAGTTAACTGTAAAATTTGAACAACTTGACAACTGTAGAGTTGCAGTTGACAGGTGTGGGTACCTGTCAATGTGATAAAAGTATATATTCACAGTTGAATTAGCGAGGTAAACTTACATAATGCACACATTAACATACATTGCCTCACTTCTGCTCTCGTTTCGAGGTGCCCACAAAGTGTGAGCGAATAACCTTAACGGTTTTAACTTTGATATTTAATTTGGCGCATTTCTTTGTTACCGTAGGCGGAGTTAACTTTCCTTCTATCTTGAAGCGGAGGTAATTTTTTTCGGCGGGGTAAATACCTTGTCAACTGTTGTTTTTCTTTATAATGATAATAATCAACAAGAGGACCTCATTATTGAAGACGATAAGACTAATCGGAGTATATATAATACGTTCAGTCGCAATCGAATTATGCTTTAGAGCAGTTGTGAATTAGAAAACTTCTATTATTAGGTAAAAATATTTTTATTTAATTATATCGCTTGTTATATAACATAACTCAAAACTATCAGTTTTGAGTTATGTTATATAAACAAGTCCAAAAGTATTTGAAATTTTTACTCTGTCGCTTTTCTTTGGCACAGAATATTGTTGTTACATTTCAAAATTAAGAACCAAAAGACAATATTATTGCTTCTTTCATCCTCGGTAAGGTAGACTTTCATTCTATTGATTTCGAAGATATATAACGTTTTCTATTTTCATTCTAAATCTATTGCGCATAAAAACTTTATGTCCAAGATATATAAATGAGAACTCATAACCTTCGGCACCAAACCAGTCTGTATGAAGTAACCCGGCTGTGTAATCGTATGAATCTTGTACACTGTGCAGTAGATTCATACAAGCGAACAGTCACGAGTGTGCCTGAATGTGATATACCTATTTGTATTTAATGGTAATGTGCGTTTTTCCACTGGATGGAAACTGTACAACAAAGGCAGTAGCAAAGCCATCATCGTCCCGTTACCGTTGTTTACCAGGTTAACCACCGGTACCATTGCATTAAAAATGCACAGTGGTACGTAATTATATATATATACTGTAGTGGTGTGTTAAATTATTTTATTTCCAAAATGGGGCGAACCAAATATTCACATTTGACTACTTGTTTGAATTTGCACCTTAAATATAATAATGTGTCGAATAGATATAATAATTAAATACATCTGTGTACCCGTTACATATAACAATTAAAAATAACAGTGTATCTGTTACATATAACATTATACGTTTAGTCTTGCACGGGATTTGGAACATGACTATTTCGCATGTTTTCAAGTCGCCTTTTAGCTTGTCTAGTTGCTTAAAGCAGTATGACACGACAACGTCTAGGCGTGAAAATATTCATGCAGGCATTCTGCTACTGTACCCAGTGCTACTGACATGGACAGGAAAAACGCCCAGTATATTCAAACTTTATTGTAGCTAATTAATATTTTGTATTTACTGTATATATTTTCATATTTATTTGTTATTTATCTTACATCAACAAATTACACTTCACTTTCCGAACAAAATAAGCATGTCGCGGTTATTTTGTTCGGAAAGTGGAAGGAACCCGTATTGAAATTACGAGATGTCCTTTTGTAATTTTGGTACCGGTTACTAATTACCATTTAAAAATACCATATTATTGTTCCAGGACGACAACGAAAGACAAGATGATCCAGTTTCTAGTCAGCGCCCTCCTCATCTGTTCAGTATTGCCAGCCGCTTTTAACGTTCCAGTTAAAAATCCTTGTAAGTATTGACATTTTCACATAATATCGATAGCAAAGCAAAGGCGTATAAAGCAAAAAGGAACTATTTGCGAACGGCCCGGGGTAATCCCCGGTGCCCGCCCGAGAACCTCGGGCCGCGACGTCACTCCCAAAAAGCCTCTTGACAATAGACTGCACAACAATCTTTTATTTTTGTTACAACATGGCGAATCGAGACAAAGTAAGTTCCGAGAATCTGCAATACTATGCTATTTTCAAGAAAAAATTAGACCAGCGTCAAATTTTCTTACTGCTTTTTACGTCGTGAAACAAAGTGCAGATTAATTCCAGGAGTTTCTATTATGAAACTATTCGTAAAAACATTTTCTTAAGCTCCATTCGATTCCCTTTGCATCGCGTCACAATAAATTTACTACAAACCTTGCATGGATATAGTTTCTACATAGTGAAGACAAGTCACAACGATTTTGTAATACAGTTGAGATGTGTAACTCATGAGTGAGATATATGAAAGACATAGCTCATATGTTACGATCATATCTATCACTCGCTCACTTGAAACCAAAATGTATCAGTATATCACTAGCTCGGGAGTGATCCAGCGATCAGCATCTTCTTCGTTTCACCAAAGCAATCATATCACTCACTCGTCGCTTCGTCAAGATAGATATAAAAGTATATGTTTTGACGTTACATGGAAGAGAAAGAAAACGATCGAACTCTTTAGTCAAATATGCAATTGGATCTATGTAGACGAACATAGCTACTAGCGATCGAATGTGAACCCTGTGATAAAGTTTACTTTAGTTCGCTCAAAATATTTGCGTAAACAAACACTTTTTTTGTTTCATTTCAAAATTCTAATTTATAATTGTGTAAATATGTCAATCTATTCCAATTTATTAATTATAATTAAAGTTATTATATGTACAATTTATTAGTCCTAAATTTTAACCCTGCAAAGTATTAAGCAAAGTTGATACCCTTGTAGAATTAATTTTTATTTTCAAACAATAGTGCGTAATGTTCAGACGTTAGTATTTATCAACATGTTGTATGACCATTGTTAACGGTTCAACGTATGCACAATAAATAATTTCGTTAATAAATCTGAGTACTGAGATACTGATCTAGAGATATAAATAAGTTATATATATATATATATATATATATATATATATATATATATATATATATATATACATATATATTTCCAACAAAATGATATATATCACTCTTTTCTTTTCACTGATACGTTTTGCGCCCCACTACTATACAGTACAGC
Source organism: Druceiella hillmani (assembly GCA_039881145.1). Lineage (NCBI taxonomy): Eukaryota > Metazoa > Arthropoda > Insecta > Lepidoptera > Hepialidae > Druceiella > Druceiella hillmani. The sequence continues at coordinate 26,691,822 of JAYKKI010000009.1, read as the reverse complement.
TTAGTAACGCTAAATAGTTGTTCGTACCACAACGAAGGAGGTCCGATAGTCACTCGGACCAACTAAATATTTTTATGTCGCAATTTAATTTTAATACAACTCGAAATGGGAATATAATTCCATTGTTAAATTTTAATTTCGGCCGTCATTCAAAATCGTCCTCAAACCGGCGTTTACAGAACGGCTGTCAGCTTATTTAGTATGGAAATTTGGGGCGGTACCAGGGGCGGAAATTTAAGACCAGGTGGCTAAGTTTAGATATACGAATTTGCCTGTTACCGCTTAACTGGTATATTATTCACTATCTGCACTAGTCGGCCTTTACGTGACATTAGAGTATACGAAATGAAATACACATCTTCATTATATTCTGGTTTTACGTTACAGCTCTTGATGGTTCTTGGCTTACTTCACAATGTCCGTTGTCTGCACATATTTTCCTGTTCTGTGATTAATTTTTTGTCTAACCATAATTTTTAGAGCTGACTTTTTAGTTCCATAATTTTACTGATATGCTTTTTTTAAATTTTCTGCCCCGTTATTAAATTCCTTAAATATATGAACTATAACATGTATAGTTTCTTGATAAACTTCATTATGCTCATTTTGTTAATATACTTAGTTCTGCATTTTTAAAGTAACGTGTCAAAAAAAGCCGTTACAATTTCGTCACGTCAGTCCCTCTGTCACAGTCTCACGGTTTGTAAAGTTTTAGACCTATGTTATGAAATTTTAATTCTGCTCTATTAATATGCAGAAAAATATTTAAAAAAAAGCTAACAACTAATAGCTAATTGACATAATATGAAAAAAACTTAATGTGCATGCATATAGAGATACAGTGATTTTTCGCGTCTCTCACCAAATGTTTTTATCGGATATGTTTTTAGGGTTCTCAAAATGAACAAAAACCGAACCAGTCAGTCTGTCTGTCAAAGCCCTTTTCTCTCGGAAGCGGCTTGAAATATAAAGTTCAAATTAATAGCGTATACTGAGGTCCATACCTTACATCGAAGAAAAGTGTTTTAGTTTGAGCAACAAAAAGATGTAGCTCTATAAAGGGTATCTTTTTTATTCATACTTCTTACTCACTGATCATCAAAAACTATAGAGTACTTCCGGTCTACCTACAGTTTGGAATGTCGGCATAATGTGAGGTCTAATTGTATAAGGAAAGGGAACTAACCAATTTTTTGTCTGTGAACGATGTAGTAGGCAAAATATTTATGTTGTGGAAATTAATTATATATATAGCAGGCAAAACATGTATGTTGTGGAAAAGTGGAAAACAATTACTGTTTGTAAATAATTTGAGTAGAAGTACTATATACGCTTACAAATTTGTACCAAAATGTGTACGGAAAACTTGTAGTGCACGTTCTGCTAGTGTTTGACAGATTTTTTGATCGTTAGGTTATTTCGTATTGTTTAACAATTATGTAATATTTTAAATTACTTTATCCAAATGCTTGAATTATGATAAGCACCGTGTCTGGAAAAATCTCATTAAGTTTTCTTCTCACATCCTCGTTTTTTCATTCATATGTATTTTCAATTGGCCATTTATTTCCTTTATATATTTATTTATTTATTTTAATAAATAGCCAGTCAGTAATGACGATTTAATTGTAAATAATAATTATGTCAAAGAAATATAAATACACCAAATTGTTATTACATTCATATACAAACATACATGCGAAAGTATGCTTTAAATAGTATTAAATTTTCAGTCCTAATATTTTTAAAAACGTATTTTTATGTACTATAATGTAATTTACGACGACTAAAAATTAAATGTATTATTTTCACGAAGGACATAGTACCAAAAGCGTTTTTACTACATTTTGAATATAACTGATCACTGCTGCTATGTGAATTTGCGAACAAACAATTTAACAACCCATCTGTGCTTCGTGGACCGTGTAATGGCACAGAATAATGGAAAAGGACATTCGAATATTGTCGTCGTCAAACGGTTGCCCGGTGCAAATCACGCGAGTGTCGGGGTCACTGCGTACCGATAAGTTTACAGCGACACTTCAATGTAAATGAGAATTTCAACAGTGGGCGTGAATACTTTGCTTAGAATACCCGCGATAAAATACTGTGTTCAAATCCGCCGTTATTAAAAGAAAAAAAATAACATAATAAGGTTAGTTTTAACTTACAGACGATGTGCTCAGAGCACAAAATCAAAAAGAACAAATATAAAAAAAACGAGTGTGCTTTAGACCACACGACTGAAGTAAAACTTCAAATTCACAAAATATGAGCTTTAAAATGAATTTACAGTTTTATTCACTTTAAACGTAGAATATTTAATGTATTGAACAAAATAATAAATTATAAAATTGTTCAAGAACGAAATGAAATTACAAAATTATCAAAAAATCACCGTTCGCGTAACACTAGCAAACTTGCATATATATATATATATATATATATATATATATATATATATATATATTCATGCACTAGCTATGAGAGGAAGAGAGAAAGAAAATGTGCGCGCGCACTGCTCTCTCTTGCTCCTACAGTGTGATACAGACAATAGGCTTGCACTGTGTCTTAGATATACGAAACATTACTAACTGGCTATGAGAGAAAGAGAGAAAGAAAATGTGTGCTCGCACCTCTCTCTCTTATCCCTACAGTAATATACGAAACGTAACTCTCTCTCTCTTTCTGTCTTCACTAACTTATATCTCCCTCTCAACTTCCGTTCGCCTCGCCCGATCACACTTTTCGTAACACTCTCCTCACGCATTCACCAGCTTACTCCCCAAGTCAAGCGTGCGTAAAGAAGTTTAACTTCAATAAAACGCTAAAACTTTATTACGTAGAGCTACATAGTAGGAGTTTTAGCCCCATTCTATCTCGAACTTTTTAAAGCTATAGTTTATGAGCGATAAACAATACAATTATTTTGAATAAAATAATTTTAACTAATTATATGCAACCGTATAAACGAAACACTTTTTCACAAAATGCTTTTGATAATAGTAATATTAATATTTAAATAATTATTTTTTTTATGTATAAATTTCAATTAAAATAGTGTAGAATAAAACCAGTTTGTCCCATTTTTAATCAATAATAACTGAACACATTTCAGTATACGCTAATTATTATTAATACGATAGGCAGATCCGATAGGCCTTTATCTAACATTTGAAAGCTAATAAAAGACTAAAAGTGTTTGTTAAAAAATTGTATACAAGGAGTTTTATCATTTTACAACTGACTTAGACCTAATTCATAAGACACAGAAGTTTGTAACAAAGAAACAAAACAAAATTAACTAATATAAATAAAATGTTAAATCGTTAGATGTAAAATGAAGGATTTTCCTTATCGGACAGATACCAAAATAATACGAAATTCGTATTCATTTTCCTAAATTTTAAATGTATACTACTTATGTGCAAGCAACAAATAATAGCAGTCGAACTTACAAAGGCGTTAAACTAGATGATAGCCTTTCGTATACAAAGCGGGCGTCCCAATTGTATTCGACGCACGGGAAAGTACCAAAAGAAATTCCCTTGACCGTTGTGATACAGCGCTTTATTCTGACGCACTCCAAACTTACGCTAGATCTGATATAAGAGATAGTCCATTTAGAAAAACGTCCAATCCATAATCTCATCCTACAAAACTACGAGTACTAATGACGTGTCTATATGATAGAACATTATTAACATCAATATAACAGAAATAAAAAAAAACCTATTCGCTGTCACGGTCATTATTAGATTACGACTGCAAGATGTTTGTAAAATTAATATACTTCTACTGTTATGTTATTTTGTTACAGCATACCGACGCTAGATTATTGCACTCGTCTATATGTACGTGTCTGAATATAGCTGTAATACCTAGTCGGTTTTGTGAAGTTCAGCCCAGAGATCATATACTAAGTTCAGCCTATCGTAACTATTATCCAATCGTACTTGTTCGTATATAGTTTAACATTTTTTTTTTATTAAAATTCTATCTTGACGTTATTAACAGTTTCGTTTTAAATTGATGCAAAACCTTAACGCGAAATTGTCATGTTTCTCAAAATTTTCATACTTATTAAATTTCACCCGTGGTTCTAAGTGATTACGACAGGGGCATAACATAGTTGATATCGTGTGCTGGCTAATCCGTTATTCGTGTGCTCTCGCGGTGTTTAGATCAAATTGCCAGGATAAAATTGAGTTTATTATGTTATGCACGTTAACACGCGCCGCGGTTACTAGTGATGATTTGCGACGCATCACGTATCTGACTTAATCAACTTGTCAAGATGTGTAATCAATATAATGATTTCCTTTTATTCTAAGTATTTTTTATAACACTGAGGTCGTCGGACATTTGCTTTGTAAATTTTGTTGCGAACAAAACTCTTTTAACCGTTTACTACTCGTCACAGTCAGTTTAATCTTCTGTAAATACCACTTGAGCTCTGATTTTAACTTGAAATAAATATAATAAAGATTTATAAATAAACTTTTGCTATATTTATGGTAAAGATCTTTGAGTACAATTTGCATGTAATTTATTTTGCAAAGTATAATTTATTTATATTTGACATTTTTGAACTATAGGTATAGTTCCTTGCGTTGGTTTTCTTAAATGAATAGCAAAATGTAGTGGAAATAATCTATTAGTAAAGACTTATATATGTTATAATATACCCTTTAGAGCGAACCAAAATTTAAAGAGCTTACAGCTCCTTTAACCACGTAAATATATTTCCACAAAAATATATTTGCCGAGGAGTATATAAATATATACAAATTCACATACTCGCCGAGACTGACCAAAAATAGGCGAGCGAGATTACAACTCGGTCTGCTATAAATGCTAGACCTGGTTGTAACTAATAGTATCAATCGAATGAAAATTACCTACGTAACATATATAAATCGGGCTGATCGTCGATCGGCGCTTTTAAATAGGTGCTAGCGACCGTAACTCACGTCCGACATTCTCACCAAATATTTCGTTGAGACTTTTACCCGAGCATTTGAATGACCTGCTCACTTATTACTGACACCGATCGAGCGTGTAAATAGCAGGCCTCGTCTATGTGTCTCTGTACATATATATAGTATCCGCTTATATCGTTAGAATGACTGATTTTATTTAAAATATCTTGAAAGTAGTTTAAGTGTGCGTAGGCGAATCTTCCATTAAAACATTTCCTTTTAAATATCGATTTGGGTACAGTCCTATAGTCGACATTACGTCATCGCAGGACACCGTGAATCACATTGATTCATAAACTACTTCCGACAATTCTAACGTAAATTACCTCAACCCCAAACCCTTTTCATTCACGTAATGTATTTACCGGGGAATATTTTCTAAATGTATGAAAGGCTCGAAGGCGGAAGAAGAGAACACGGTAAATACGTATAAATAATGAACCGTCGGTAACAGCGCACCAGAGGACACTTTAGTTACATCCAAGGCGCCGTGCAGATATGTTTTTGTGCTAGCGGGAAGCAAATAAGAATATTTGTGATATAAATTATATGTAAATAAATGTGAATTAATTAGTTTTTCTGCAGAAAATTTTAGTATTTAAAAACAAAATATATCTGGAAATAATTCAATGTATACAACAAATTGTAAAACTTTAAAAAATAAAATAAATTTTACTAATATTGCTTAATCTAACAATTTGGTTATATAATAGAAATATGTACGTACCAACGTAATATTTTAATTTTTTTTTGTCATGAATCATAAAACGATAAAGCAATAAAATTTACCTTATTAACAGTGTTATAATATACATAAATAAATATATGAGTGTAAATCGATATTCTTTATTTTGAGGGTTAATTTTATTTTCTGTAACTTGAATAATAATTCACTTCTTTATATTTGTTTACTAAAATAAAATGTCATCTGTAGAAGATAACTTCGTATCAGAACATTATTTGAAAATGACAGATGCAACACGTTCGTCCTTATCAACATGTGGTTAGTAAACAAATATTTGTTTTATTATCGATATCAGTTAACAAGTGCCGCCATTTATTGCGAAATATGAGATGTATGGGACTGTATATTTGCTACCAATTGTGTGGGGTATTGTTTATATAAGAGTGATTTTTCTTTATAAAACGTTTAATCTAAACGCCTTTTTAACCATTTTTTAAAAAATTTACTTATTCTTTTAATGTGTTGCAGTTGTGTAATAATTTTATTTAACGATGTATTGCATTTGTTCTTATCGATCTTATTTCGCTTCACCAGATAAGACTTCATTCTATTAATATCGTTTGTATTTATTTGTCTAGTCTGAGTTAAACAAATTAAAATTATTGATTTTAATCTTTAAGAAACAATTTTCGACGTGGCACCTAACAATCTACCATTATACCGTCATTCTATAACAATATCATACTAAAATAATAATCGAAGTAACTTTTAACAATGTATCGATATATGTAGATAAGATTATGTATGTCTCGCGTAGTAACTATTGTTATCTATACTTTTGGACAAACGTACATAATAACATATTCAACTTACTTATAATTTAATTTATCAACATGCAAAGTAAGGATAGATCCCTTCCAAATTTATTGTTATACTTAAAATATTATTTTTGGTTCAATATTTCTCTAAATTGTTTATTAGAATTATTCAAGTACAATTTTATCTTCTAATAATAGAGGTGTATCACATTGCTAACGCCAAAAATTATCTGTTTTTTTCAGTTCATGTTACGAAAGAAAACATTTACTCTGTCTCTAGCAAGAGAGATGTGCCCTTCGAGATGGTGACACGCGCCGAATGGGGTGCACAACCACCGACTGCTGTCACCCCAATGGTCAATCCTGTGTCATATGTCATCATTCACCACTCGTACATACCGGCTGCATGCTATACCACTGATAGGTGTAAAGCGGCCATGCGCGGAATGCAACGTTTTCACCAGCATGATAGGGGCTGGAATGACATTGGTTATAGGTAAGTTGTTTTATATACTTCGTATCTCTTCCAAAAGTGTAAGAAATAATACTGATTTTAACATTATAGATTTGCAAATTAGTGCACCATTTTTGTATTTTTTATGAAAGGTGTTTATCTACATTTGACATGAGTGTAAATAGACGTTCACATGTTTGTGTGTTTTTCCCTAGCTTTAGTAAAATAGTATCACTATTGATATTATGTCACTGTTCAAAAATAATTTTTTTGATGATTAAAATTAGTTCGATGCGATGAATATGATTTTAACAATATTCAGTGCGATGTATTTGTAAATGGAGAGTCGAAATGGGCGCAAGGATATCATGTCACCTAAACATAACTATATTTCTGTGAATTAAAATAAAGTTCATGAAAGAAAAAATATGTGTCAAAAAATTTTAAATCAAATAACTTAATTATACCCATACCAAGTACTCCTATGGGTCGTTTTGGCATCTGGGAAAAGAAGAGATAGATAGAAAATTTAACTCTATTAAGCTGTGGTTGTCGCTAGTACGTTAATATTAACATTAAATCTTTACCAGTGAAATTTTCACTTTATATGGAAGAATTGAAATTGAAAATTTAAGATTATTGTTGAATTGAAATATATGCCTGTCGATGTGCATTTGGCATTTTAATGCCTCTTGATTTATCTGTATTAAAAACTTCCTAAACAGGAATAGACAAATTCTCAGAAGAAAGGAATTTTTTGTTTTGGAAAAAATTGTTCAGGTCTCAAAAACAGTTGAAATTGATTAGCGCAAAGTCCAGTGAGAACACTGGTTGATTTTTAGCTTCATCATCACTTTTTGCAGTCCTCAACAGTAAATGTCTTTTGTAACTATCATGTCAAGTTGCATGAACGTTTGGTGGATAATTCTGGTACAAAACTATCCCTATCACCTCCGTGAGTTTTTTTTGACTGATCTTCGGTTTTAGGCAGAGTATTGCTTATTAGACACCTAGATTCAACATTGTGATGAATATTTACAGTTCTTGTATAGCTACATCTACATTTCACTAGTAAAAATTACATTCAGAATCTCTCATTTTTGTATTGAATTCAGAGAGCCGTTGACATTTCTCACAATGTCTGGTCAGCTCATGGTATACCCCTAGAAACCAAATGCTATATCCATAATGTACTCTTTGTGTCATTTGGCCAGAACGCCATTGTATATCTGAGATGTTTGGCCAGCATAACCTTGACATTACTTGCCATGTGTACTTTATGAAGAAGAAAATTTATGTTTAGTTATTAAAGCAATCAAATTGCTAAATAATATTGAATAAAATTATTAATTTAAGAAATAATCAGTCATCGTGTATCAAATTGCTATTTTTCATAAATTAAAGTTTAAGTTTCAATACATAACGAGTGCTTTATTTCAATTGAAATAATGATAATTGAGATTCAATACACTTAAACCAACAAACTGAAAGCTAATTGACTTCGCTTCTGTAAAAGTTACAATCACAATAGTCGAGCTTTTGAAAACTTGCTTGTAGCAACCTGTTTACTTGTATCATTTATCAACAGCTTTCTAAGCCCGTGTGCTGTGTTTGTAGCAATCAAATTTCAACGAGTTTTCGTTAATATAATTTGTGCAATCCTGTGTGAGTTGACAGGATCATCGGCGCTTGTTCTAACTTGCTCAGTATGAATTCCATAACACGATGAGGTAAACAAGATTGTACATGTTTGTCTTATTCCTGTCAGTGCATCCCGTACTTCAAATCTGTATAAAGGCAGTAATTATTTCTTTTATTTTCATTAGCATTATCGCATGCAATCGATGGCAAGTTTTTTTATATATTTAATTATGCGTATATGTTATATTTAAGTATGCGTGAATAAAATATTGAAGACAAAACCATGTTGGAAGCAAAAAAAAGACGAAGTATCTAATTTCATCAAAATGTTTATTATTATGTTTATAGTACAAGGAAGTGCTTTAGTACTAACATCTCTGTCTCTATATTTTCAGTTTTGCAGTGGGCAGCGATGGCAAAGCATATGAGGGCAGGGGTTGGTCTGCAGTTGGTGCTCATGCACCAAGATACAATGATAGGAGTATAGGCGTATGCATTATTGGAGATTGGCAAGGTTAATATTTTATATGCTGTTAGTTATGCCCTGTGGTTTTACCTGCATAGAATTATCATAATGATGCTTATTGTCACTGCTCTGCCACTGTGAATCATAGTGTGTAATATTCTTCCTTAAAGTATGAGCATAGAAAAAATTTTTTTTTTTAAATGAACGTTTTGGATCCAACAATAAATAAACAAACTTCTGCTTTATATATTAGTATAGATTAAGATTTACGAAAATTTCTTCATTTTTTTTAAATAAATCCCTTAATTTCCTTTTAAACAGAGGCAAACCAAAGTTAAATCTAAATTGAGATTGTAAAAATAAAAAAAATGACGACTGCATACCAAACTAATTATAGAATTAGAATGTTTAAAATGTTACATGGTAATTCAATATTTCAGTTTTCCAAAATACTGAGATTACTTACAAACAAATTTTATAATGCTGTAACCAACAGACTATTGTAATCATAATAGCATTGTGACTAGAGTTAATGAAGTTTATCCAAAAGATATATTCAGTTTAAATTTTATACTCACTATAACCTTCCAAATTGCAGTTGAATTGCCACCCAAGCAACAATTGGAAAAAGTGAAAGAATTAATAGCTTATGGTGTGAAGCAAGGCTACATCGCGGAAAACTACACCCTACTGGGGCATAGACAAGTACGGGATACTATATGCCCGGGACCAGCACTGTTCACTGAAATACAGAGTTGGCCACAGTTCTCACCTCATCCTGAAGGACCTTGGGAAGTAGACACTATGGAGAATGTTGTGCCAACATGACGAGAAACTAGTTATATTATAAGTTATTTAATAGACAATACTTTTTACATAAACATTAGTAAATTATATTAAGTTTGGAATTGTTGTATTTTAAAATAAGGATAAGATAGTGTGATGAATATGCATTTAAGAAAATAGTAAGTAGGTATGTGTTAATCTTAACATGATTGTTATTTATTTAAATCAATTTATTTAATAAAAAGAATTTCAATCACATTTAGAAGATGGAAATAATGTTAGTTTTATTAAAAATACCGCGTTTTGTTACATTGCGGAACTACATTTTTTATAAGAATGAAGAGAATCAATATAATCGCAAAAAATTTATAGGTTAAAAACAAACAAATAATTCTTTTAAAAAATATTTTAATTCAGTTTGGATATCTTCCATCTAATCAAATTGTAACAGAGTAAATTTTGTACATGGAGAATATTTTAAAAGAAGCGATATTTTAAAATTTAGCATATGGAACGATAATAGAAGCCGGAAAACCTTTTTTTAGAATTTTTGTCTGTATGTTATTTTGTGCGACAATCACGTAAAATCGACTGGATGGATTTTGATTAAATTTGGTATGGTTTATAATCAAGTGCAATATATGAGAAAAAAAAAATTTTTCTTATTCCGAATTTCACGCGAGTGAAACCGTGGAGCACAGCTAGTAATAAATAAAATAACATCAATAGACAGGTGTTTTATTTTTTTTTCAAACAAGGTGAGCAATTTTTTTCTCTCACTCTCTATGTTTGATTACAATTTATAACTCTTTTTATTCATAATTTGTAACATTTTTATGCAAGGATTCAGACAATCTTCGTCATGTTCTTACAATTACTTTGTTAGTTCAATTCATTATAAGAAAATTAATAAGAGTTTTGAGATTCAGCAGGAAAATCCCAAAAAAAGTCTTCAGATGACACGGGAAATAAAATTTCTAGTTTCTGGGACTAATTTTCATATTATGGAGTTTTAAAAAAGTCTAAAACTGCCTTATTTTTATAAATTTAACATAGCCTTAATCTTCTTATTTATAGAAATTTAATATACGCAATAATCCTCAAATCCTACAGTCACGTAAACACGCAATATATGGAATAAAAAAATTTCAAATACTTTATTTGCGTCCTCTTAAATTTCCATTTAAATATTTTGGAATAAATGCTTTATTTCTCTGCCCAATTGCAAGTTTCTAGATACAAGTTTTACAAGGATTCCATTTTTTCATTTTGAGATATGGAATTCAAAAATGTGCTAAAATTTATCCAGCTCAATTGTCAACCTTATATTCACATGCTGAGGTCTTACGCATATAGTCAACAGCAACATGTTCCATTCGACATGCTTCTTATCAGATAATGGATATTGCTTTGATAAGAGAGCAAATCACAATAAATAAATGCATACGTCCTTATAGGTAACTCTGTTAAGAAGAGGTTATCACTAGCCTAGGAAAAATAACCTAAAAAAACCTAAATGAGATTTAATTAGAAATATTATAGGTTTTTTTCTTAAACCCGTATGTCCATGTATGTGGGATTTGACAACACATTACCACATAGGAATACTGAAGGTGTCAGAAAATACCTTCCAAATTTTATCTTAGCCTTTCTATCAGTGTTTAGAAATGAAGACAAAAATTATTTTGTAAAACACAGGTGTCATAACTATTCGAAAATTTTCACAAGTGGTAATCAATCAATCGCAATCTTTATGATAAATCTCACCGCAATCATACGATAATAAACTTAAAACACCTGTTGGATAAAGAGAAATATAAGCATTTCAAGATTACCTTGAGAACATCAACTCGACAGCCTCAAAGGATTATTTCTTATAGAAAATTATAAGGAAATTCAAATAACTTCCCTCACATCAGCGTAATCTAAAGGCTTAGAAATGCTAATGAAAAAAATCATTAACGTTTCCTGATTATCTGAATGTAGCGTTTTCTGCAAAATCATAACAGCAATGAAAGTGAGAATTGAAAAGCAATTGAATTAAGTCAATCAAGAGTGATCGTGAAAGGAAATCAAGAGTAATCCTGAAACTGCAGAACGAAGGAAGCAAATTTTGTTTTATTTTGTAAAATTTGTCTCATCTATAATGTAATTTTATTATCATACCAGTATTAAATGCAATACACGTTTATATTAAACGTGTTAAATATAAATAGAACTCACGCTATGATGGTTTCAGGGCACATAGTATTTATACTAAACTATTTACAAATACTAATAATACCTTTGTAATATATTGTATACATACATATATATATATATATATATATATATATATATATATCACCTATATATGCATCTTTCTCAGGCATGTAAATATCAAAAATTTCTCAAAAACTAGTATCATCGCTATAGTTGTCTGATCAAATTTAAATCAACGTCTAGTAATTCCGTTTTTTCATAATCTTATATATTTATTTATTTATCCCACCTATTGCATGCGTAGGAAACTGAGGTCAAAGGGCGGACTTCTTACTATAAAAGCAATCTATTCCAGCCAACTACCATGAATTGGGTGGGAAAGATGAATACTGTGGTATCCTAAGTGATTTGTGAATACTAATTAATGGTACTTACAAAATAAATTTACATGGCATAGTATTAAACATGCAAAATTAATATGAGGCTGAGTAAAATAGAAGCAAAACGTACACATTAGTTGTAGAGACGGAATAACAATAGATAATAGAAGCATTTTTGTTCTACGGACTATATCATGTCGGCAGAACAAAATTGCTTCTATTAATAATTTTTGAAAGAGACAATGAGGTGTACTTTGCATATTTAGTGTACAATTGATTCCATAACCGAATAGCACATACATTAAAGGATTCTCTATAGAATTCTATTCTATGCTGAGGGTTTAGAGTATTTGTTTTTAAAAGGTAGTTCAAGGTTGTGTAATGACAAGTATTGGAATTTAAATTTGAGGTATGAAGGTTGCACGGGATTATTGGGGTTATTATATAAAAAACATAGAAGATGAGCATTGATCACAATCATTTAAGTTGTAATCGATGCTCAGATATATGATCAAACTTTTTGAAGTTGTTCCAAGTTATTGAAAAAATGTTTATTTATATTAAAATAATGCATGTCTTCATAATCAAGGATAGAACAAAGCAGAAGTAGAGCTTAAACAAGTGTCTACTTTGGTATGAGTGGAGGAAAATTTACCATACCACCAGACCATAGTAATGATTGTCACCGTCGTATGTGGCATATGCCCTTTGAGTGTGAGGCACGAGGGGCCTGGGTTCAATTCCCGGCCCCTCATGGAGTGGGGCTGGACTGGTGGTCTGGTTGGCTCTAAGAGATTGCTCTTGTAACAATAAGTCCACCATATGTATTAATTAGATACATTAAAGTACAGAAATAAATAAATATACGGGAGAGTGCAATTTAAGATGTTGATCAATCAGTGTGCCAAGATGTTTTACAGTTAAAGTAAAAGGCATAACATAGAAGTTAATGAACAGCTGTGGTAAATCAGGTAAACATATTTTTGACTGATGTTTCTGACTGCAGTTTAATTGGGTTAATCAGAAGGTCCTGTTTATTAGACCACTGACAGACCAAATATTGGTCTCTATTCAATATAAAAAAGAAATTTCATCTATACTGCAAATATCGGCCTTATCAGTTTCAGATATGGGACATACGGCATGTTTTTAGCAGATTTTTCATTAATATTTCCAGAAAGATCTTAAATAAAATTCTGAAAAAATTGTTTTAGAATCCTCGCTCTTTAAAATTATACACCCCAAACTACACATGACATTGAAAAAATTTTTTTTCGTGGTGTGTGCCGTTCAAAACTTAATCATTTAAATAAATTTGAGTTCTCATTATTTCAATAAATATGGGTTAATACGACTTATATCTATGTAGAAATTTCAAGTTTCCCTGTCTAAAGATTTCTGAGAAAATCGGCCGCGACGAACTGGCATATGGGCATTGAGTGATATTATAAAGGTTCCATTTTGTTTTGAGGTACAGAAGCCTAAAAAAGATTTACTTATAACATTTCTGTTTATTTTTAATTATGCTCTTAACTAGAAGCAACTCCACAAAGAGGACAAATTAAAAAAAATTCTCTCTGCTTAGTATAATTTTTGTTTAATAACTATAAATATAACTAAGTAATATTTATATTTATATAACATTTATTAACTGAATAAAATTGACAAAATTCCCGAACACAAAATCAGACCAGATCCTTTTGAGTGTAAACCTAACCTCTCGGATGGAGTAATTATAATAATAATTTTTACACCATAATACTAGGACAATATGATAAATAATAAAAAATTTATTCATTACTGGCTGTGCCCGTGATATCGTTCACGTGGACCTTCAGAAAATAGTAAGTTCTGTAAGATCAAAAGTTAATAGATACATAACGTCAGTCATTTTGAGATAAGGGCGCTTTGTATCAAAGTTTCAAATTACCATATATTCATTTTAGTGGGTTGAGTGCAACGAAATTATTTTACATGAGCACCTTAGGAATCCATATTTAAAACCCCTTTTAAAACCCCTTCAGTGGTTCTAGCGTGATGCGTACAATAAACATGCAAATAGTTAAAAATTCCAAAAACAATATTTGTTTAAACTTAACTGAAAATTTTTTAGACCATTATATTTTGTGGATTTTATTATGTTTCCCTAAATAATTGTTTCATAAATATCTTCAACGTTTAGCCGATATGTCAATTTATATAGATATATAATTTACATCGATAGATGGCGTAACTAGTGCACAAACCAAATAATTATACCGATAGAGATATCGTTTGCATTGTTTTCTTAAAATTATTTTATCATTTGTAAAACTTTTAAATGACATCATAATTTGTATTAATAACAGTTACACTATCTATAGTTGTAGTTACGTACTAAATTATATCATATTAAATTAGATATTAAATGGATTTCGAAAGCGTACAAAAAATACTCGCTGTATGTACCTATTACTGAGACTTGTATCTCAAAAGTAAATTAAACAAAAAGTTAGCCCCTTTTGCATTTAAATCAAATAACATTGACATTACGGATAGGTTATTTCTAAATGTTTACACTATTGAAGTTGTAAACATATCTACAAGCGAACACCTGTTGTCACGATCTCCGTTGATTCGCTGAAATCATTGGCTGAAATCGCTTTTATGATGTCTAATAATATCAGTGAGTCATATCATTAAATAATAATATTTTAGCGACCACACTAAGATCTTGTTGCGGATTCTTAAATTTGGAGTAATTAGTTATTTTTAAACATTTTTTTATATTCTACATTTTCTCTATCGTAATTACATATAAAGCTTCCAATATCACAGCAGATGTCAATATAATAGATATTTCTTTTTGTGAAATAAAAAAATTGTGAACGGTAATCGTTTACTTACGTTGCAGATGTGATACATTCAATTTTTTTTATATTTTTGTATGAAAATATTTTTATTTGAACGAATGAAAAACGAAGTAATAAATATTCATATAGTTGTTAGTAACGAAACACGAATCGAATTTTATTATTTTATTTTTATGAAATAATTTATCTCGGAAACATCAAAAACAATCTATTGAAAATATATTTTTCATTTTATAATATTATTAACCTACAAGACTCGCGTCTTGCCGAATAGGATATTTGACTATATTTTTTATTACTAAAACAGAATAAGCAATAACATTAAAAACGGTGAAAATAAATATATTGCACCTAGGACTTTTCATTTCAAAGTTATAACGACTTAAAAACTGACGAACTGCGATTCCCGCGAAAACAATACAAAACACAACTGGTTTATGACGTCACTGGCCTATATTTTAGCTTTCATTATAAGAAAGTTTATAAAATATTTTTAGTTTCTCGTTAAATAAGTTGCGTTTAAGTTATATATTGCATATTATAATTTTTTTCATTTTTTTGGGTGGAAACTAGATTCATACCAACTTTTTCAATTTAATGAATAAGAAAATTGACACTTTTTGCTATTTAGAAGTTCCGATTAATTATTTGTTATATGCATTATTATATTTTCTTTACACGGTTTTTTTTAAACGTATTCTGCAGTTTTAAAACATTTTTATAAAAAATATTGATATTAGTCAAATGCCCTATTAAGTGAGAAAGAGCGACAAGACGCCAAGCTGGCCGAATTAAGTCGAAAAGAGCCGACAAGATGCCAAGCTGGCCGAATGGCAGGTCGCGACGTGCCATCATCAACTCCCATCCAATCCACTACACTACTATTGTTTTATTCGCTTCTTTGTAATAATTATTTAATTTCTCTAATTTGAACTATTTGAGAATTTCCATACAATTTTCCATGCTTTTAGGGGTTGAACTTCGAAGAATTTAATCAATTCCTTTATATAAGCCAGGAAAATATACGTAACAAATTTAAAGTTTGTAGAAAAGCGATTTTATTCTATTGCATCTCGTGAAATGAATAGCTCCGTTTTTTGTTGGTGTTATAAAGACCTGTATAGACTACGACAATAATTGCGACACAAATGTCTGGCCGTTCAAACATAAGGCGGTTTCGGTGTCGCGACACTAAACCAAGTGTCGCAATACATGTTGCAAGCGCAGACAGTGGTGTTTACACACAGACACTCGATGCATATATACGCTGAGTGTATACACCAAAGTGTCGTAGTTTAAACGTAGCTTTAGAGCACTACCATTTACCCCCGGCTTCGCCATGTTAAACTTAATTAGAGAAATTAAAACATATAACGCCATCTAGAATAATCAAAGGAAATTAGCAGATGTGATAATGAAAACAGAAATATTTCCCTCTAAATTGGGAATTAAACGGATTTATTCTGTTACTTCTTTATATTGCGTATGTATGATTTCAAAAGTCATATCGATCAGATGCTCCGTTGCGACGTGAAAAAGGGCAAACAAACATACTTTCGCATTTATGATATTAATTATTGAATTTATTTAGGCTTTAATTTTGTAGAAATTCATTATTCACAATTAAATGAAACTATGTGATGTAGTATTATTTCTACTTTCTTTAATTTCTTTACAACGGCCTAGGTTTCGTTGTATTACAATATCTTCAGGTGGGATATTAGCAAAGATCTTTGCTAATATCCCACCTGAAGATGTTGTAATACAACAAAACCTAGGTCGTGGTAAAGAAAGTAGAAATAATACTACATCACGTAGTTACATTTAATTGTGGATATTAATTATGTTAACATGTCAATCTATATTTACACAAGTAATAAAACTGTAGAATTGGCATGTCTGTACATTGAAGATATTTAAAAAAGTTTTTTTTTTAAACAATATTTTTGTGTTCTATTACAATAAAAGTAAGAGAACACTAAAAAATTTTTTTAATTTTTTGTCTGTATGTCAGTATGTTTATTTTTTTGCCCATCAGGAAAGAACCACAGAGGGTATTATGCTAGAATTTTAACTAGTTTATATTGTAAGACCCAAGTCAAAATATAGGCTTCGTTTCATTGCAATCGACTTACTAGAAGACATGGTAATTTGAATTTTCAACTCAAAGCGCAAGCGTGTAACCTTCATTCTTTCGGCTAACTTGTAACATTTTCACAAAAGATTCACGTGAACAAAGTTAGAGGTAAAGTTAATTTAATATAAAGTCATTATTTTAATTCACATATTAAATGCCAAATGTACGCAAGATGTAAAAAATTAATCCTTGATTTACCACGCTTAAATTAATGGTAATAGCAACTGAATAATATATTAAATATTACTATTAAACTTTAGTGTGCAATATGTTAAAAAAACTTTAGTTCTGGGACTTTACCAAAACTCTTTGGTTTCTAGTTTTATACTAGTGTAAAATGAAACGTATTAGATAATTTTGGATATTAACCGAAATATAATTAAAGAAAACGCACTATCTCTACAATAATTTTTTTCTTTTCTCCGATAGATTAAAGATTCTATACAAATAATTAAATAAAATAAAATTACAATAAAAAACTACATAAAGTCCTATTCGTTAAATTTAAGTGAAAACTTAGCTTAAAGTACATGTGTACGTGCAAACCTTTCAGTTTTGAAGGCATGGCCCGATGTTAATTAAGAAGGTATGCCAATTAAAACTGGCCATTATCGCTGGAATTTGTGAAACAAAGCGCGAAATTTTAAGAATGAATACGAAGGCGGGAGATGTCGATTTATTCAGAAATAGAATGTACGGACGAGTCCATTGCAATGCGACGAGAGAGCGCGCGCCATGGAACGATCTAAATTAAAATATTCTTAGTACCCGCTGCACGCGCGACGAGTGCCGCGTTGGTAATTCCGTTTCATATTTCAGTAAGTGTACTTCAGTTTCCGTAACTCTTTTAATTTTGAAAGGACATTCCACTGTTAAATGATAACAAATTGATTAAATTAAAAATAAATTGAAGCTTGGAAGACGTCTTAAAATTTTAAACCGAAATTCCTATTCATTTACATTCTACAAGAGTCTGACGTCAACACCAACAACCTACCCCAAAAACACAATACCAGCGTCAGTTCCCAAAAGAGATCGTTGTTTTGAATTGAGTAATATTTTTTTTTCATGTTATATCAGTATCTGATTTGACAAAGGCAAAACCTCAGTTTTATGATGAACGTGATAAGAGCGTCCCCTGTCTCTTCACAAGAAGCTCAAGAATTTTTGAAACCTATATATATATATATATATATATATATATATATATATATATATGTATGTATATATATATATATATACATCACGCATTCTGTCAAAACGATGCGTAAGTTCAAGTAGCTATAGCTCGTAGCGTGTAGCTATAGCTCTAAAACATAGGGTTGGTGGAAAAAAGATATAGAAATTTTAGCAAAGTTAGTGACTTATTGGTGTATTGACGAGTATTTACCGATACTTAAATAAAGGAGGTAATGAGATTTATAGTAAGAAAATAAGCAATACCACACTCCCCAGTCTATAAATAATAGATGATTATACTTCGCCTAACACATAAACATTGTTTATTCAAAAGAAGGGAGATTAGCCCGCAATACTAATAGAAGATCTTTCCACAGTTACAGAAACTAAAATATATAAAGTGAGATTCGCCAAATAATGGTTGGTTTTAAATTTTAATTTCTTAATTAACCTAATAAGCATCTGAGATACTAAATCCCGAAGAATTGAATTATACGATTGATTTCAAGCTTGTGACAATTATTAAGGTGAAAGATAATATTCTTTAATTAAATAGCAATAATTTTTTTGCAACATTTATTTTAATTATCATTCTACTTTGATAATCTTATCGTTTCAGAAGAATTTTTCCTCTGTATAGCGGCGGTGGTCTGAACAGTTTTGGATGAGAGGGGATTTGCTAATAGCCAACATTAAATAAGTACATAAGTAAAAAATTGAACCCCAGTTACATTTTTTTTGGTTATAGCGACCTACCTATTTGGTAAGTGTAATCTTTACACTAACCAAATAGGTACGTCTCGTTAACAAAAGAAAAATGATTTAAAAAATAAAAAAATAATTTATTTTATTGATCCCCCATTAGCTGAGGCCTTGGGAGGGAAGTATGATTAAATGTGTAATTAAATCATAGTAACACTTTAAGGAGTATAGTTGAAAAATTATAGCTAACATTATGTATAATTAAATCTATGAGAACACTAAAATTATATATACAAACTACTGTATGCATCTTTATTAAATTTATATAATATTTCAAAATATCTTCGTAAAATTTAATTATTCACGTTCAGAACAGAAATTAGCGTTAATTAAATGAGTTTTATTTTATAGCCAATGGGCTTATCAATTTTAATATCCTTACTATTTAATCTGTTTAACCTTCATCGTGTCGATTAATAAATGAGGCGGTTCGCATATTTGAATGTGACATTATGGGAAAATAAATACTCCGTGAAAAAAAATTGAAAACACTCCTCCCCACCCAACGAGTCGCGCGCGCCGCTTTTTCCAGTATTCGACGGTTAGTTTGGATAAATCATGATAGGAGACGAAAGCCAGACGCCCACTGCGCCGCCGCTTCCAATCACGGCCCATGTCAGTCTATACCAGCCTCCTGTGCTGTACACCGCAAACTAATTTTACACACCATTATACCACTAATTCGTATCTGAATCTCGACACACGTACGCGATACACAGGAAGGTTTGGAAGATATCCGCCAAAAAACAACAAATGACGTACAAGTATCGTGGAGTAATAATGTGGTGATATATTTAGAAATTCAGTGTATGAATTATTTGAAATTATCCATTTGTGTAAATGTTTTAATTTTACTGAACTCTGCCATAAATCAACAATACTATCGAAAGTCGAGCATTGGAATTACGGATTGTCTACGGCCTACGAGAGGAATTTGAAACTTTAC
Organism: Druceiella hillmani; assembly: GCA_039881145.1. Classification (NCBI taxonomy): domain Eukaryota; kingdom Metazoa; phylum Arthropoda; class Insecta; order Lepidoptera; family Hepialidae; genus Druceiella; species Druceiella hillmani. Next base: position 26,671,532 of record JAYKKI010000009.1, on the reverse strand, counting down.
AGTAAGATATTCTCATTAATTTTAAAAAAATATATAATATCTTATAACTCAAACTTATTTGACGTTCATTACATGGTTTTTGAAACTATAAGGAATTTAATTTCTTTCTCATTTTTGTTCCAAATTTAAATATCCAATGTTTCTTATTAAGCTTGCCATTTTATAAAAATAATTTTTATCAACCACGTTCAGAAGTTCTTTAATTGTATTATTTTAAATTGTAATTTGAAATTAAAATAAAAACATATTTAAATTATTGATGACAAATTGACAATTTCCGTGAAATATATAAAATATCGGCAGAAGGCGAATACTACTTTCATTTTAGCCAGTTTTTTCCAATTAAAATATCTTGTAGCTTTATAAACAAGCCATAATATTTTTTTTCAATAACATATTGTTAATAGAAAAAGTTGAATAATGTCTCTGACACATTCGTCTGAGATCCAATTTGAAACTTTTCGTGCCTTAAACATATTGTTGCAATGTACAGTCTCCGATATAAAACTAGTTAAAAAGTCGTTAATATTAACAATTTATCAAGGTTTTTTTGAGGTATATCACAATGTAAGCATCATTGCACATGCGTCGTGTGAACATGTCGCCTTTGGCCTTTTGCCCAATGAAATATTTAAAAATTTAATGATTTGTAAAATTCTATAAATAGAACACATAAATTTTACACATAGTTATGTTTAAGGTTTATTTACCATAATTAAAGATGCTTTTCTATATCGATAGATTATCAACATTTTAATAATCGGAATTGAAAATATTTATCTATCATCTCATTTTCGTCGTATGAATTGAAAACAGTTAACAAACTATTTATGTATATTGGAAAACATCAAGTCGTGTTTTCTACATTGTACAGCGATATCAATACGATATCCAGTGACGTTCCGGGTCGTGTTATCTTTGGTCACTAAATGACGATCTAGTTGAAAATTTATCGTAAAAGTATTCCAATCTATTGCTATCACCTTTAGTTTGGTTATAGAATTGAACGTGACATCCTTTTAAAAAGTGGTAGTACAGAATAATTCTTGGCTCCGATATGCTTCGGATCCACGCTAACATGTTTGCACCGCTGCGTGATAAAGCTTTTGGCTGCTTCCAATATTTACTATATTGCATAATTAAAATTTGTTTTTTCTAAACGACTTCATTTATCTATTTCAGACAAGTCTAAGAATGGACAGGATAGAGCGATCACATTTAAAATTAGAATTATGTACGTTTAAATGTAGATTAATAAAAGAAAAACGATTTTTATTCTTCTCCAGTCAAATATCGAATGAAAACTGGCAACCTAATCGTTGTAAATATGTAGGTAATTAAAAAAACAAAGGTGGACTCTATTCTTGTAGCTAAAAACGACAATGAAAACAATTCCAAATATAAACGTAGTATACAGAAAAATAAAAAAAACTTATTATTAAAAACGTAAATATATATACTTAACCTGTATCGAAAAATTCATGATATACCCCGATATTTTTGAAACACTTTTTCAATGATACCCTGTACAACGGGGTTTGTGAAAAAAAAATCAAATAAGTTTAATTTATAAAAGATAAAAAAAATTATATAATTACTATATTTACTAATTAGTTACGCCTCATAATATTAAGGTTATCCACTTGTATTCTTTTTTTCTCTATATATTTAAGTCCATTAAAAGATTACAAGATTAAAAGATCTCTATATATTTAAGTCCATTAAAAGATAGATGTATGTGTGTTTTATAAAATGACGTTAAATTTTATTTTTCCTTTACGGAATATTAAGGTTATCAACTTGTATTCTTTTTTTCTCTATATATTTAAGTCCATTAAAAGATGGATGTATGTGTGTTTTACTAAATGACGTTAAATTTTGTCTTTCCTTTACGGAATATTAAGGTTATCGACTTGTATTCTTTTTTACTCTATATATTTAGTCCATTAAAAGATTACAAGATTAAAATATCTTTATATATTTAAGTCCATTAAAAGATAGATGTATGTGTGTTTTACAAAATGACGTTAAATTTTACCTTTCCTTTGCCTATCGTAACGATTCGAAATAAAGACACGCCGATTTGACGTTAGTTTATTTCCGTAGCGTCATAATCTATTTATTCGTTTCCTCGTCAATTCGAAGATATTCTCGTGTCTATGCGACCATTACAAGTATCTAATTTTGTTCATATTCATTTGCGTACTTCGCTGTGCTTCAAAGCAGTCTTACTCATCACTAGAGATTACACCTTAATAATTAACGGCGAAGACAAACATAAACCAGATCTAAATTTATAACAACATTAATAGAAGAACGACATTGCTACGGAGGTCGATATATCTGTACTAACAAGTCAAGAAAGAGATTTGAGACGTGGCACTTTCCGGCTTGATCCATTAAAATAATTTATTATTTACGAAACGACTCGGAACCAAATTAACGTCGCCAACTCTCGCCAACCAGAAGTAATCTGATAAACAAAATATTATAGACAATCATTTTCCCGTAATAAGTTTTTAAAGACAATGAAGTGTTTGTCGAAACACATGATTTAAGTGAAGCGCCATAAGTTTAAACGTTAAAAACTACAACCTACAACCTTTCAGAGAAATTGACCAATATGGCTTTTTTGTGCTTTCTTAATTAATGACTTTATATTAAATATACAAGTCATTAGCATCGTAATACTGATCCTCGAAGACAAGTTTGGTTGTGTAAGATATTTTTTTCTTTTTTTGAAAATGAGCTATTATCATGTTTTTGAGGATAATGTTTACAGCGCTTATTATAGATACGTCTTTTTTATAAATGTACTTTCTTTGACTCTTATCTCTTTCTTTACAGTTCCCTTGTGAGTGTAGTACTGGAGACAATATTTTATTAATTTTAAAAGATTGAGTGTCTATTTTAATCTAAAATCATTATTCAAACTTATGTGCTACTATCCTCTATTTCTTTAACTGCGGATTTAAAAAGTCCGAAGAATTCCAGATATTTATATTTAATTAAAAGTTTCATTTTAAATTATCTCAGTAAATTGTATCACCAATTTCACGAGATATAGATAGATATGGAATCTTATTTTATTTGTGTTCCGACACACACCTGGTCCGTTTTTGACTATGCGCTTTCGTGTTAGACACGAAGTCTACTCTGTTTCCATAGTTACGGTGCAATTGTCGGAATAGTGATTTTTAATTCCGTTTTTATCCTAGACAATTTATCTAATGTGAAAATAAGAGATTTTTATTATTATTTAAAATTACTTCATAGTTCGATGAAATTTTCCATAAGAAAGGACATTTCGATATTCGCTAAAATAAAATTTATTTTATCTATGAAACTATTATTGATCTGACAACATTTCGAAAAATGTGGCAACATCCAAAAACATTTGTATTGCATTTTATTTATTTAAATATGAAACATTTGTATTGCATTTTATTTATTTAAATATGACTTAGTTTTAACATATTTCTATTTGAGAAAAATTAGTTTTGTAAATTTTTAAGTGCAATAAGTTTTATGAAAAAATAAAAATTTTCTTTTTCCCGTTATCACAAACAGGAAGACTATTTCATGAAAAGCTGAAGAGTTTTTATGCGTACGTAAACGTCTTCGCAATCACCTTGCACCTATAGCTCGAACACTGCCGAGCGCCGATGACATTTATTTATATAATAGCGGCCACCCTGACCTCGTATCCGCGCTTGGCGCTACCTCAAACTATGCTAGAGATATATTATTGAGCGAATTTTCACATATTTTATAAAATTAAATCGCGCGTGTCGGTCGGGAGGATGTCAGTGAACATATTAGCTGCGTAGACCGACTTTTTGTGGAACGACCTGTCTGTTGCATACTTGAACAACATTATGTGTTTCATATTTTGTCTCTGTCGAGTTATTCTTAGCCCTTATTTATGCAGAGTCGAACTTTCTGCGTAATATGAAAATGATTTAATATAGCTATTGGTGGACATTAAAAATATGCAATTTGTCACATTGTACAATGAAGTTAAAGGTCCGCATATACTTTAAATATTTTGTCGTATTAACAACAATATGTACATATATTACACACTCTTAAACGCCTATAAAATAAAAGTGCTACTTTTCTTCAGCGATGGCTTAGACATGAATAAGAAAATAGTTCGACGAATAGACTTTAAAAGATTTGGATAGATCGTGATACGCAGATTATAATTTTTTAAAACTATTTACAAAACCGGGAGCAGTAGAAGCTGAAGGGATCATTGCATATCACTATGAAACTTGATATTTCGCAAAATATACTTAAAAATGAAAAAAGCGGAAGGGTAAAAAAATCTCGAAACGAAATTTCGCGTTAAAATATCCATAGAATGATAGGCAAAAAATAGTGCGTATTTTGCAACATATTCGTTTAGACCTTCCTTTTGAGCTGAGACTTTAATATTTTGCGACCTATTAGTTGAGACCTTCACATGAAGCGTACACCTTTGTAGACGTAAAACTGACGGACGAATAGAATGAAGTTAAAGTTCACGACGAACCTTAAAAATGCTGAAATGTTAATTAATACATATATTCTGAGGCTAGTTTTTTCGAATTCCGTAGACAAACTGGAAACCCTTATATCGCCGTGTCTGTCCGTCTGTATGTTTTTCGCAGACGATTGGTACCATGAAGCTGAATTTTTGCATGACTTATAATGCCTGCTTATATTATTACTATGAAATAAAAACTTTTAAAAAGTTTTCAGGATAATTTTCGACTTGTAAAGTGAGTCTCAATGTTTTTCTTAAACCCCATTGTATAGGGTATCGTTGAATAGGTGTTTCAGAAACATTGGGGATATGTCAGGAACACTTTTGCGATACAAGGATCCGTTTATGAAAAGTTTTGTATGTAATTATTGGTAATTTTTCATAGAGTTACGTTTCCAAATCCCCTATCAAACAAACTGCTATTTTTGAATAAATTATACATTTATATATATATATATATATATATATATATATATATATATATATACAATGAAATTAAAAGAAAAATTATCACAGCTAATTAAGCTCTTCTAGTTTTCGAGTAATATTAGACAAAGTTATGAAATGCAAATTGGTCTATTAAATCTTTATAAAAACTCCATACAAGTGACGTAAATCAACTGCAAAAATATCTATGTATTTTAAAATGTATTTTTAATATGTCTGTGAGAGATACACAATATATTGACATATTTACATGGCGATAAAAAATATTATTTCAATATGCACCATTTTCTTATGTCTACGAAAGATATAGTAGACTACGTTATGAAAAATTAATATTTGTATAGTTTAATAGAAATACTGCGTACCCTTAAATGTTTTAAGTGCCTAAATGTGTACAAAACCATAATGCGAGTTCTACCCGTACTTGAAAAGTTTTTTTATTTATTCGTTTTTTGTAACTATGTAGTCCTATATTATACCAATTTATTCGAATTTTTAATTGGCGATTATTTTTTTAGTTATGAAGCATTAGTAATATTTAAAATGTGACAAATAAATATTATTGCGCCTCCATAATTTTTTGTGCTTTATTATGTAGCGATGATGATGTGAAAAAAAATCATATATTTCGGTCAAAATTCAGGGTCTCTCAAAAAAATTTTAGGTCAAACATTTAGTGTACGAGCGTCCTAAACACCAACGCCCTTTTTACTTTTTAGACTGGTAAGACTACTATCGCACAAACCTCCTCAGGTTACTTACTTCTGATGAAAACATTAAATATTTCAGGCGTCATCCAGCATAGGGCCCTGAGGTATGACAGTTGGCTTCCTACCAAGCAGGCGGTTACTCTAATTAAGTTATAAAATTATAACCTTGCGGCTTCAATAAATCAAGTTAATACGGCCAAAGACAGATTGGCTGAAATAGCGTATATGACAAATGTGTGCTTCTTCAGGCTCGCTGCATGTAGAGTAACGTATACTGGTGTTCCACGTTGTAACCGTTATATATACTCGGTGTAATAAGTAAATCTTGGATTAAATCCAAACACACTCTATGGATTTTTCGACCCATTAATTCTTGACTCGTTGCTAATTTTTCCACCCATTATTCCGCTATAACTCCACCCACCATTTATTCTTTTATTTCACTTTATAACAGATATTCCAGATATTTCAGTAAAAAGTATTTTCTTATATACTATCAGGGTGCATTTATCAGGGTTTATTTTCCTTGACATATTTAATTTATCTCTTTCACTGAAAACAGATGTTTCTACATTCTGACCGATTTTGTAAAGAAATAACTCTATCATCTTGCCGTTATATTCAATGGAACCGTATAAAAGTAACAAAATGTTTACGCCCAAATATTAACGGGCGAACTTTGGCGAAAGAGATGGAGCGTCAAGGAAAGCCCGTATACAAAGCAGATAGAACCGAAGATAACCTATTTTTTGAGAATCATTTTGAATGAGAGATGTATGTAATGAGATGTATATGTAACATAATGTCATAGTTCTTTAAGTTTTTATCTATTGTTGTTAATTTTATGAATAAAGTCTCTGAAATTTATATTTTTTCATGGCCACTTTCTTTGCTTTGTAATTCATAGTTGTTCCCACACATCAATTGTGGGAAACACACTTTGATTCTTTGATTCCTGCAGAATATTTCTGATACACTTTAATATCTTCCCAACAAAAATTTCATAATGGGATTTCGAAACGAAAACGAAAACGGAACTCACACTTTCCTAAGGCCTGCCGCAGTACATCAGCTCTCCTCCACCCTTATAATTTTAATTCCTTAACGACGTATGTCAAAAATGTGAAAAAAATTAGTATTTTTTTACTTAGTAAGTGTATTGCAATGTAAAAATGTTTCAATCTACTTGTATTAGTAGATTGAAGAGACCTAAGCAAACAAGTTGTCTGTCTTACGTTCGTGAGAGAAATTCTAGACAATACGCTTGCAGCGTCAAAAATAATATCAATGTTTATATATATATATATATATATATATATATATATATATATATATACATATACAGTTTAGCAAAAATGTTACGTACCCTTTAATATTTAAAATTGTATATGCACATAGTAGGCTAGTTGACTAAATATGAGAAAGTGGTTAATACTTTACCTTAATATCTATTTAACCCAAAAAAATTATATTTTTCCAAAAATCAAACATTTACATTAAGTATTTTGCGTTTAAAAAAACAATTTAAATTTACTTTCAAAACATTAAAGACTGTCCTGGCGTCTTAAATGACGTCACTCCTCATGAAACAAATCAAAACAATCGTGCCTGTGTATGCCAGTTGCTTCTTTTTATTATTTATACTTGGTGACATTTTAATGATTATAATGAAAAAAAATTAGTGTGTTTTCGTTATATGATTTAAATACTGTTTAATATTGTTAATAGCTCTTTGAAATTTGATCACTCGTCAAAATATAACCTAGTATACATACAAATATGGAAAAGGTGGCTAAAACTTGCAAGGAGCCCCTAGTTTATCTACAGATTTTTTTGTAATATTTACTTATTTGTTTAATTATTTTGATGTAAATATTTACTTGCAACTTAAGTATCTATTCAATTAACGTGTTTTTCCTACATAATCATTGTGATTGTGGGCATGTCTTAAACAATGACTTCGATTCGTATTTTCTATAGAAAAACATTAAACCGTCGAAGCTCTGAGCTAATAGGTATTGTTGATTACAAACGAACAAATCACACAAAATCTGTCTTTAAATTGAAAGCAATACTGATAAATTTTTCAGAATTACTATTATATTATAGGTTTATAGATAAAATAATAATGTATGAGTTGAGTTAATTTGTTTTGGTTTTACGTTTATACTTCGCAAACCTGACCTAAAAATGAGTATCAATTACCTTACAATACGTGTGTAAAAACAAATGGTTACTTACTATGAAACTGAAACCATTTTATCTTATAATACCATTTTATCTTATAATACACAATTTACACTTGTGTATACTTACATTCAAGTTTTAACATTCCGAAATTCTGATGAACAGAAGTCAAGCGAAAAATCTACCAAGCATCAATTTTGGGTAAATTACTAATGTTTGCTTTGCTAAAACCTGATTCCCTTGCGAACTGACCTGTCTTTTAAGGTGTAATTGAAAACAACTGTATCTATTTGACAAAAATGGTTGAAAACGAAAAATTAATCAAATAACCTGGTCTGTATGCAAAAATGTCAACAAACAATGTATTTTGCGAGGTACCTATGACATAACGTTTTCTGATTAGTGTTCACTATCACGTGACTGAAGTTATTTCCTAAAAATGAAAATAATCTTTATTTTTAATGCTAAATAATTATGTTTTTTGCTATCTCCATATCATGATTAATCATAACAAATTACAATCCATCCGATTTATTCTTAGTGGAAACTAGCCTATTATGTACAGAACTATTGTGTAACGAAAATCCTACTCATAATTAACAGGTTGCTTACAATTTCATGTACTACTTAAACATTTTTACGTTAAACACTAATATACTGTAGTATGCATATACATACATAAAAAAAAAAGAAATATATATATATATATATATATAATGTAATATAATATCGGTATTGGTATTTTTGAAAGAATCAATACTTCGTATATTTGAAAGAATAACTATTACAATCATCAAAAATGATTTATTCGATTTTTGAAATTTGTCGGATTTATAGACCTATACTTTAAAGATATCCTTTAATAGAATGTTGCTTTTAAGGTTTCCGTACCTTAAAGGGGAAGAAAACGGAACCTTTATATTGACGTATCCGTTCGCCCGTTTTTCTCCGAAACCGTTTAACATAAAAACTTTAAAATTTGGCACAGTGGTAAAGCATTCTTAAGGTTTTATCACTATGCCGATGAAAGTATTAAAATGGACATTTTTGATAGAGACAATAAATTACTCAGTAGTTTTGAATTCAATGTATTGTATATGAAATCAATTGAAAAAAACAAGTTTTACGATTCCAAAAATATCTTAACTTCAGGATTTTGCATAAAATACTTCTAGAAATATTACTAAAATGGAAACAAAATATTTAGATCTCTATTATCATTAAAGTTTGTCTAAGAATTATCGGAAAAATAAGGCAATGATTCTAAATCTTTACTTTTTGTGAAATTCACTGTTTTTTGCCAGTGAAAGTTTGCATGATATATTACATATTAAGGAAAAATATTAATATTTATAAACAGTTTAAACGACACAGTATATATTAAGTGTATATATTTATTTGTACCTATATTCCACTTCATTCCAAAAGAGAATATTTGTAAACAAATCAATTTGCCACTCGAAGTGTGGTTGGCACAAATACATATTCAATCATTCGACGACTATTCACAAACTCAATGACCTATTACTGTAAACCATGTTGTAAATATTAATATTACATTGTTATTTTATTAAAATGAATTGTAAAATTAAATAAAGGAAATGGGGCTTCATTACTATCTAAATATTTTAGAAAATTATTCGATATTCTGTTGTTATGACGTTTACATACATATGGTACACATAATGTACCTCATAACGTAATAACATTGGAGTGTAATGGCTGCAATAAATCAGTTTCATTGTGACGTGGACTATGTACATTATATATGTATTAATAATTCAGTTATTAGGCTTCAATATCTAAAGGTTCTGAATCCTGCGGAAGTAAGAGGCACCTAGCTTACAAACTGAATGAGTTAGTTACTTGACGATACTAACTTAAATTTTACCGAGTGTCGTAAATCAAACTATGTATAATTTAATTCTCGGATCTCATCGGAGGGAGATTGAAAAAAAAATTGTATATTTATATATATATATATATATATATATATATACATATATATATATATATATAAATATAATCGTCTGGTACATCATTAAAACGAGCTCTTTAAGTAGAGTATAAATGCGTTGCACATTTTTTTCAGGGAAATAATAATTGGGAGACTGTAGAAAGGCCGATTTTAGTCTTTTAACAAGCTTTTATTAGGTCGATTTGTATGTAAAATTAACTATCTAATGGAATCTGCGAAACTAAATGTCATGCATTTCTAATTGCTGTATCACAATGAAATGTATCAGAACCGATGACAATACAATAATTTCATAAAAACAAAAAAAAAATTTAGTTTAAAATAAAAAAAAATTTAAGAATTTTTAAATTAAATTTTCACCCACTTCCAGATGTCCGAGTTATTTAAAAATTTGTACACGTTTCAAGAACAATGACAATACAATAATTTCACGAAATAAAAAAAAAAATTATTGCAGTTTTTTTGTAAATTTGTGTTTTTTTAGTTTTTTAACCATTCATTTATTAAAGCTCTGTCACAACAACCTTACATGGATCTTAAAAATTTCCTGAATTCATATGTTTAGTTATCAAATAAACTAATACGAGATAGTACCGTTTACCTCTTCTACTAGTATTCTCTGTTGACCAAGATCAAACCATAAACACAATATCCTATGCTAAGTAGGCTGATAGGTCTATGATCATTGCTAGTATCTTAGCACGTCTGTGGTGGAAAGCTTATAAGATTCAACCCAATTACTCCTATTACATTACTTAGCAATACTGTTCGGTTTCCTACCTTCAACATCTTCATTCTTCAGGCTTTCAATAACTCTTTCTGCTTCCTTCTTGAAAATTTTGTTAATAGGTAGTTAAAATTTTGAAATAATACACTATTCATACATACAAAAAAGTAACCACGCTGGTTATACACGCGTGTTAGTCAATCCGTATGTCTTCCTTCATAATTAACTAACATCTTAAACTTACTAGGCTTTACATGCCAGATATTGTCTTTACATCAGTTAGTCAAGCAAATAAAATTCTATATGATCGTTTAGGCGTCAAGACGCTTTGCGCTAGGTGGACATTGAGGGAAGCTCAAAAACATCATCGCATTGATTGGTGTCGCAAAACGTTAGAAAAATTTGAAGAAGCTCACTCAAATCGACATCATCACGCGTGACAAAGGCTGCATATATTGTTACGAACTCAAAACGACGGGACGGTCTATGCAGTGGGTGTTTGAAAAATTTCTTACAAAGGTAAAGAAACGACGAAGTGGTGAAAAAACCCTGTTAAGCACGAGTAAAACTCACGCTATGAGGATTCCGTACTCATTGAGGCACTTACACATTTAAGGGTACGTAGCATTGGCAAGTAAACTATTTACAAATATTAATTTTTCACAACGTACACATGTTATTTACTAAACCTTTCATAGACGTAAAACAAAACTAATTTTTTTACAAAACTCTTCATAATTCCAGGTAGAATTAGAAATCATTGCTATTTGAATTTTCCCCTTTACTTGTGCTATAAGGCTCCTTGTTATGTGGACTTTCAAGGTCGTAGATCAATGAGAATTAGGTACCCTATAGATATTGATGATAAGTGAATAAGACGAATGTAAAATGAATAAAAGATATGCTTAAAGAGCCATATATTTTTATGGCGAAACCAAAAAAAAATTGAATTTTTACAGCAATGTATGACTATAGGCCTTAGTACACAAATCAACGTGATATCTCAAGTTTTTTCTAACAGACTCCATCCGCCGAATAACCCAGTGATTCTGTAAGAATTCTTTTTTCATTTTGATAGATGAACCCTAAAAATGTGGTCGCCTTGTTCTTACGGACGAGCGGATTATTATGCAACTATATTAGAAAATAAAAAAATAGTTACCACAAACTGGGGTACCAGTAATTGTTTGCCTGTAGTTTTGGAACGCAAAAACTTCGCAGTGTAGTCCTCCTTCATCTGCATATCGCCTCTGCGTGGTCAGCCAAACGAACGACCCAATATTTCACTACGTCGGATCATCCGGACACGCAGCCAAGGTTCTGGCTTGTGCTATTTCTATTTATTTCCACGAATAAAACTTCAATGGATAGGACTCCCAGATGCCAAAGAAGCGGTGACTGCCATCAAAAAGGCCGTGGAAGGGACATCCAAGTAAGAGTGAGTCACTGCAGCGATGCATAGAGTGCCACGGAGTCTATTTTGAAATTAAGAAATAATAGCAACTTTAAAATTAAGAAATAAGCCAACTTCTTAATTGGTTCCATTTTCGATATTCCAAAAACTTTCAATATTATCCTCTTAGAGGAGACTCTATGAACATCTTGTAAATGATTTAACGATTAAAAACTTATAACTTTGTGTGCAAAGAAAATGTTAAACTTCATTTCGGGCATATTATTTGGGCGAATTTAAAATTCTCGGCGAATTCAATAATCGACTGTCGCAAATATGTATATATCCCACTCTTTACGAAGTGGTATTTGCGTGCGTCATAAAGCTATAGAGCTAGTTTATATGCAATTTATAGCTGTATCAACCAGCGTTGATGTCAGGATGTTATTTCGTTTGAAATTGTTTTTAGCTTCTTACAACACTTTTCATTTTATGTGTCGATGTAGGTAGCACTGACCCCATGAACATTCTCTAACACTTTTAAAAAACTGGAGCAGTTTGTAGTTTCTGGTTGCTATAGTTATTGACTCCCTTAATAGGTAATACTCATAGGTCAAATATTTATAAGATAATTAATTTAAAGACTTTTCATGTAACTAAAATCGTAGTAGGAAATAAAAGCATTTAAAAATATCGTTTCCACTATTCAAGCTCCTGAAAAATGTATAATTTTATTACCTTAATGGAAGAAAAACTGCATTTATTTATATCTGGTCGTCTATTTTAAGGATACAGTATTCCTTCCCTTCCTCAAATAACTCGTCTCTCGCTGCAATCACCTACCACTGAGCAGGTCAAACTTCTTTAAGGGTTTCCGGGGCACTAGTAGTTCCGCTCAGAAGTTATAATAGAAACGGTGGTCCCAATTTTAATACTGACATTCATTGAAGTAAATATAAATTAAAAACATACCTTCAATATGTAGACAGTCGGAAAAAAAGTTATTTCAATGGTACAGCCTGTACAACTATGCTACATTTACTTCTTACCATACGAAAGCCTGCATTAAATAGCTGAATTTATGTGTTTTGTGATATAGCAGTAAAATTATATTGTTTTATTTTATTATAGGGTGACCTGCGACCTCCAAAATCATTATTGTTCAAAAGTTGTCTTCCGAACAATTATTTGTCTTGTGTATAATTCTACTACCAATCTCTTTCATATACGTGCTATTTGTCACTTTCTGTGACAAATAGCACGTATATGAAAGAGATTGGTCTCTAAAATTTAAATAAAAATGTGATTTTTCTAAAATACAATATCATTATTGATATAAATTAGATATTACCCCCAGTTTCACTAGTGTAGACTTAAAATTATGAGCAAACCAAATTTACGAAGGCCTACAGACAATTTTAATACTGACTGTGTTTTTCGAGTGACGTATTTTCTCAATATTAATACTGAGAAAATACTGGGTAATAAATAGATTTAAAAACGGCCATAAAAACAGAAAAGTAAACATACGTTCGCTTTTACAATACTGTATATTTTGCAGTTGATATACAAACGTTGTAAAGTTTTGATTTGTAATACAAACGTTATATACATTTCTTAAATATTTGATGAACTTTTTGGTAAATGGTCGTTTTAGATCCTCTATATTTTTTTAATATATCGTTTCTAATATAATTAAAAAAAACTCTGTTTCCAAAGCTGGCTCTTTTAATAAGCTACCCGCAACGTAACATTATTTCCATTCTTCTATGGCAATCATATTTACTTCTTTTTGTTTTTAAACGTTTATTTACTAACAATAATTTTCCAATTCAGAAAAAATGTGCGTTTTTATTTATGAATATGAAATACATTAATGAATATTTGTTATGTCGAAATATACATTCATAAATGTAGTATGTTTGGAACAACAAAGTTTTGCTATACTTTGAGTTAATTTAGAATAATATTTGATGCACTTAAGATATTACGAATTAAGTTTATTTATATTGCATTTAAAGATTTTTACTCTATCATAAAACGTTTCACGCAAAAGGTACAAAAAGAGTGAAGCAACAAAAAAGTATGGTTAGCCATTATTTTATCACAAATATTATACATATTCGTATTCAAAACGAACTCCATTCAAAATTCAACGAATCCAAAGTACAATGTCGGCATATCTCTCAACGCCGACTCCACTACGTTGGAACACGCCGTTTGACATTGCTCCCTCGCGGCGGTTCGTGTCGCGTCTATTTTTAGTGGCCAGTACGCCGTCAGGGATATTACTTTGTGTTTACCCAACTTCATATTTATAGTTTCCTTAGAGATTTGCGTACATTCTTGTTTGTGTACGTGCGCGTGGTTTTGGTAAAACCATTCATAGTTTTTTTTGACATTCCAGTTTTATTTCTGGAATTTTACGTTTAGAAATGTTTTTCCTAAAATGTGATTGAGGGAAAATTATGGTGTTCGAGATTGTATAATATACAATGAAAATAAGAATGCGTAATTTTTGGCAACGAATGAAATGTCGGAGTTCGCAATCTAAAATTGGTACATGCACGTCTTATATAAAAAAAATTGATCTGTATATATATATATATATATATACATGTATACACAGCGTCTGAGAATAGATGCCGGACAAATAAAGACGCTATTTATTGGCTATAAAGAAATAAATTGTCGTGGCAATAAAATGTAAAACACGCCCTTTTTCTAATTGAGTGCAAAAAATATTACACATAACTCTTTTTTACACACCCAAAACTTGCCTGGAGTGCGGTGTTTACCCGCAGTGGCGATGTCTTCGCAGTTGTTCGCGGGTATTCCCCCGAACGGCGCTGAACAATGTGCGGAAGTATCATGTGTATAAAAAATGTGACAATAGTAATTGAGTAATCGGCGAGAAAATAATAAATTAAAAATGGAAGTATTTCGAAATTACCTTGGAGGACTTTTTATTCATGACTATCGTTTCGAGCGAAAAACCAGCAAAGCATCACGCTATATATACGCAAAGACGGGTGAAGATATATCCTCTTACGACATAGCCAAGCACCGGTTCCAAAGATTCAATCAAAGGAATTTTGACCTGTTCGATAAATCTCATTCAAAGCGGCTGAAGTATCTGATTACAGGAGATTGAAAGTGGGTAGCTTATGTTGACTTTTAGCGTTAACGCTAGTGGCTAGGATCTGTAGGACAAGGTGTACCTAAACCAAATCAAAGCACAATTTGTTTTTTTTCATTACGATGCTCGACCCCACGTGGCAAAAGTAACGCGTGAGAAACTACTTTCACTTGGATGAAGTATGCTACTTCATCCACCGTAGTCTCCAGATCTTTCGTCATCTAATTACCATCTATTTCGCTCTCTCTCTAAAGCCCAAAAATGTTTACAAGGACGGAACTTTAGCTCTGCCTTCACGTTGGCGACAAGTGTTACATACCGACGGTGCTTATATAATTAACGATTGATTTTATTGACTACATATAAAAAGTTGAAAAGTTTTTGAATATAGGTGGTGGGTTTACAAGTTGCCAACATAATATAGTCGAATTTTTATTCGAAGCAAAAACTCTTAAAATTATTATTTCATACTAAACATTCGTAACGAATGAATTGACGACATTCGAAGAGCAGCAACACAAGATGGCTGCGATCATTAATAATAATCATGATGGATAATTGTAGATAGGTTTGAAATTGAGTAGGAAGTCGCTTTGAGAGTGAATGCTGTACATTATTTTTACGGGTTTGGCAAGGTTATGTAATAAAAAAATTGTATCACAACATTAGAGCATAGTTCGACATTGAACATCTGAAAGCTATTTAAAGCGTAAATAAAGATATTACATGTTTTGTACTAATAGAAATAACTTCTAATTAAATATGGTTTAAAAACTAATTACGCAAATTATATAAAAAATATACATAAAATTATTATATAGTTATATATTTTCATTATGTATATTTTTTGCTTACTGCCTGTGTTGTCATATAGATTATCGGGCGTTCCGAAATTTATACGCCTTGCCCGGATGAAAAAATAAATACGGACTGTGTTTACATTTCTATAAAATGTTGATACAAGGGAACAAATCGTGTACGTTATATTAAACACAAAAAGCTATTTTATTTTATTACTCTTTAATTGAAATTAATTTAAGATTAAAACAATAAACGAGAATACTAAATAAATAAATTAAAAATTTAAAAATCAGCACTTCAAATATTTTACACTAAACTTACCTGGCAACTCGGTTTGCTGCTTGTATTTTAAATTAAATCTAGAAGCCGAGTGAGTTGTAAAACACTTCAGATTGTAAAATTTCAGAATATTTTATAAGTGGCAAGTGGATTGTGAAAATTGATTCTGGGTTTTAATAAATAAATACAAATTCGTCGCATTGAAAATAGTTGTGTCAATGTTTTCATTAGTCAAATAAATTCCATCGTAATGACAAAAATTGAAAATGTTAGCTGTTTCGGTTTAATTAAAGGCTAATAAATTTCTGATTTCCTTTTGTGTGACAACACACCTTATCCCACCACTACAGCATCTGGATATATACAGAGCATCCATAACAAATATAACACATAAGATTATTGCCCTCGCATTAGGTTATTGATGATTATTGCAATACAGCTGACGTGCTTCTGAAAACTCATACCATTGCAATTTTTCTCCGATTCCATTTCACAGTACGACTTAAATTTTAATTAAATATTGACAACCATGACCTTCAGCTCTTATATTACTGTTGTAGGATTTCTTTTTAAAACTTTAGTGTCATCAAACATCATCAGTTTGTAGGAACTAATCTCAGAAACTATTATACCGTTACTAATAATTTTTCTGTTGTTTGATAGGTCATACTTTACTAACACCTGTATTTTATCTGAAAATGGTATAAGTATAATTTTTTTGTTGTTGGTTTGTTCCCCAGTTTCTTTGTTACCTAATAACTTTGTAATTAAGCAACGAATCGCTATCTATTTTAGCATGGTTCCTATTTTTGTTC
This sequence comes from Druceiella hillmani, assembly GCA_039881145.1. Lineage (NCBI taxonomy): Eukaryota > Metazoa > Arthropoda > Insecta > Lepidoptera > Hepialidae > Druceiella > Druceiella hillmani. The sequence goes on along the minus strand of JAYKKI010000009.1, from coordinate 26,654,525 downwards.
CTATGTGGCGGTGCATTATATAGGCTGGTAAAAGTAAACGGCTAGGTAGATTTTTATGAATACTGGTAGCGACTTAAGTCTATTCAAATTAATATATATATATATATATATATATATATATATATATATATATATATATATATATATAAATCGGCAAATCTGATTTACGACAATTCACGTGGACGAAGCCGCGGGCGAAAGTTGGTAGTTAATATTTTTGCAGTCATTTAATGTTCTTTTGCGTCTTATTGCTGCCCAGTAACAACTTTTACATTTACTAATTTTACTCAAGAACCTTTTACGATTACCAAAAAAAAACTTGCTGTAGCAAATTTTATGTTAATGGCAAATAAGTCGAAAATTATGGCCCAGTGACAGATAAATAAACAGAAGGATGATTGAATAATTCTAGGAAGGTTCAATTATTTACATTTGGAAGAAGTTTGAAAGAGCTATAAAAATAAATTAAATTGTTTTTAGACACTTTTCGCTAAAAACATTGAAAATTTTTTAAAACATTGAATTGAAAAGTCATTGATAGTAATAACGTATTTGACTGATGTCGATACTTTTTGGAAATATGTTTTAAAACTGCAGAGTAGGTATAAAAAAACCTTGTGATTAAAAAAAAATATGCATACAACAAACAGTTTATCGAAACTTTTAAATAGGAAAAGGTGTCACATTTTTTGTTCATTAAATTAAAAAAGTTATTATGAATTCAGTTTCCACACAAAAAAATTAGATTATTGTGATATGCAATATAAAACGAAATATTTATATATAGCTCTCTTTATATGTTCAAGAATGATCACAATTTTATGAGCAATGTTTCTGATACAAAATTGAATAAAATGGGAGAAATTTTGAAGATAACAGAAAGAAAAAGAAGAAAAACAGACTGTAATCTATACATAATCATATATTTTTTTAAAATATTACGATATCACAATCAACAATGGTCTCAAATATAGCAATCATAACATTTTGAAGCTTTATTAATTAGGCTATTAAACTTAATTAACAATACTTAAATCTTAAAAAGCAATAAAAATATTTATATTAATTTTTACAAAAAAAATTACATCCTTCATGGAATTATCTCAAACATTTGGCCTATTTATTTTTTTTACAATATTATTTACATATATAAAAACACTCAGGACATACTTAATGAAATTTTTGATCAACGTAGTGAGGACAAATGCGAGAGCCAGAATGTTTTTTTTGTGGCAATTGTATGGGAGCACCCGCTCTGCTTCACCAGAAGATTCAAAATATAAGTTTACTTCAGTAAAGTACGTATGCTCCAACTAATCTCAATTATGTTAGACAACATTAACTGTCATGCCACAATAGAACAAAGACTTCCGCAGACGCTGCACTAATAGGCTAGGAAATAAAGGCATTGACTTGGAAAAAAATCCTAACAAGCTGGATTTTTGTAAAGACCTTTATTTTAGTACCCTAAACGTACAGTGAAAAAGTACCCTTGATTTGATTCGTAGGTTGTCGGTTTTTAGGGGTTAAATTATGTTCTTTTGAGATTATATCGAAAAATATCAATTTTAAAAGAAGAATAGCCAAGAGCGAAATTGTAGCTTGTGACATTCTAAAACGGTTCATAGAATTGTTTAGGAGAATTAATAATTTTTGAGCAAACAAAGCGGTAAAAATGCAATATTTGCATTTTTTTAAAATATGAACTCTTTTCCACACCACTACTAGGGTAAAGTTTTAGGTGCGTTTTTAAGTAGTAAACAAACTTCTATAAATTTTTTTTTTAAATATTTATAGTTAAACAATTAATTAATTATTCCATCGCTCTCTTGATCTACGTCACATTGTATTTCCTCGTCTTCCTCTAAAATTTAATCGAGATCTTCATCACCAATTTCTTCCATTTCTTGGATCAACGAAGCCATGGGATCAATATCTGTATCGATGTCAAAATCATGTTCTATCTGGTCGATTTCAGCATTAAAACAGGATTGCCCACAGCAATATCCTAGATGGCAGTACAATGGAGACCTAATTTTTTATAACTACAATTTGCATTGCAGCCTTCGGTGCGGTTGCAAAATATATAAATCGGGAGCTGGCGTCAAGAGATTATGTATTGGTTCGAATTTACTGTCAGTGATTGTCCACTCCCAGCCTTATGGATTTATTTCATTTCTAAGCCGTTTCTGGATTTAAGAAGACGCTCTAAACAAATAATATTGTAATACAGTGGCCAGTGGCAGATTTCAAAGTGCGAACAAACATAGTTTCTGAACGCAACACATAAGAGGGGCGCAGAGGGCGTCGTTAGAAGCGCAAGCGGTGCGGATGTTTTAGTAGCCATGGAACAGTGGAGTGGAGAGTACCGCGCTTTTGCCGTCGAGGCGTACATTTCGAGTGGGTTTTCGCTGTCTGTAGCACGCCGTCGATTTAATAATCGTTACAGTATTCGTCGATTACGTGATGGGCTATCGATCAACCTTATTCAGTCATGGGTAGCAAGGTTCAGAGCTACAGGGTCAACATTAAATAGGCCCAGGCCAGGACCTACACCATTGGTAGCCACTGATGAAAAAGTCGAGCGTGTTATGGTTTCTGTCGTTGAAAATCCCCGTTTATCACTGCGTACACGTTCATCGATATTGGAAATTCCGAAATCAACTTTATAGGTAATAATGCGAAAAAAGCTCAAGTTCCATCCATATTAAATTCAAATTGTTCAAGATTTAGACGATTCTGATTTTGAATTAAGAAAAACTTACGCGGAGGTGATGTTGTTGAGATTTCGTACTGCTACCCGGATGGGCAACATATTCTTTAGTGACGAAGCTCACTTTCACATTGGAGGATATGTGAATAAGCAGAACTTTCGTTACTGGGATGTCCACAACCCAAGAAAAATGCATCAAGAGCCTTTACATAAACCTAAAGTAACAGTCTGGTGTGCCATGTCTGCATCTGCAATCATAGGGCCTTATTTCTTTGAAAAGCAACGTGGCCAAACTGTAACTGTGAATTCGGAGAGATATGCCCAGATGTTAAATGACTTTTTCAGAGTAGAACTATAGAATAGTCCATCCTTAAATCAAAACACATGGTTCCAGCAGGACGGGGCCACAGCTCACACTGCTAATGTGTCCATGAATGCAGTGCGGCAGTTATTTCCAGAAAAAAACATATCCCGAAACGGTTCCGTACCGTGGCCACCTAGGTCACCCGATTTAAGCCCATGTGGCTTTTTCTTCTGGGGATACTTAAAAATCCATTGTTTACAAAACAAATCCGAGCACTGTTTCACAACTTAAAGAAAATATTCGAGCCGAAGTCAGTAGGATACCCCAGTCGCTCTGCAAACGCGTTTTTGAAAACATGCGTGCTAGACTCGAAGAGTGTCAGACCGCCATTTGGAAAAAGTGGTTTTTAAAAAATGAAATCCGCATTTGTTGTTATAAAGTTAAAATAAACCTACTTTGTATTAGAGGTGTAGTTTTTTTCTACAATTTTTCAAACATTGAAATCTGCCACTGGACATTCTGTATAACGAAGGAAGATTGTAGATTTGAATAGCATATTAAGCTTAGTTGTTTTTATAAATGAATTATATCTATGCTTATCAATTAAAGTTTCATTCACTGGAACTTTATATATTGCCAGAAGTAAGTGAATTCTGTTTTCAGTTATTGTTTCTCCTGTAACTTCTTGGTTTTTGAAAATTTCAGCACAATTCTGCAAGTCCTGCCGATTTTGAAGCAGCTTTAAGACTTTTTTTGTCAATTTGAAATAACGCATGAATCAATAATATGTGGTGTTTACTGTTAGGAAAATTGCTTAAACTTTTTGTGGAATATATTTTAAAACTTCGATGAAGATAAAGCTGCCCAAAAAAAAATTATTTTCCGTCATTTCTATTTTTGTTGGCGTCTCACAATGTTTGTATGCCACATGTATCAACCACGACAGTTTTACAATTTGATAAAGAATTATCACAAACGAAACACTTTCCTTCCATATTTACGCTATTTCTAAAAATTACCCCATCATAATATTTTAAAAATAAAATATTAGACACGCACGATGTGATTACTATAAAAACTTCTCAGATAATGAGTATGGTATGGTTAGGCATAGTCAAACAGTCAAAAAATATACTTTCATTGAAACACAAGCATGGTACCTAAACGCACTAACCCGTAGATGTAGAGGTCTTTTATGTATCTTTGCATGCCAGCCATCTGCCCCTCTAGAACACAGGATGGTCTGTGCATGATAAATATTAAAATGAATAACGTTAAATTGTTCTATAAATATTTTTGGAGTATTCTGTAATACTGAAATCTTTTAATTATAATTTTTTTTATATTTAAAAATCACGTATACACTAATATGCGCCATTTTATTCGGATGTAACTCAGTCGGTATCATTAAGAGATAAACTCTAGAAAAAAGTCTGCAAACCTTTTTTATGTAGAGTTTTATAGGCTACAACTTTGCCCTCAGCTCTTTTCCTCGAAAATATGATTTTTTTTAAATAATCTCAAAAAATCATAGTTTACCTCCTTCAACCTTCTAAAAATCGAAAACCCACGAACCAAATCAAGGGTAATTTTCAGGGTTATCTTAAGTGAACCTAAAATAAAAGTCTCTACAAAAATTCAGTTTTTCGGAATTTTTACGAAGTTCGGGCCCATTTTTTGTCTTTATATTATTATTATAATATGTCTCTTTGAGCACGAACTAGCTAGTGGGATTTAAATCTATTTTCCATTTGCATCCTCCACCTGAATTTCAAAATTATCAAAACCCCTAGTAGTCGTCATCTGTCTTTTCAACGGCTTTTCGTTTGAAATTTCTCTATCTTCTTGTTAATTTTTTAGTACGATTAACTTCTCTTCTTCCCTCTTCACTTTTTAATATACTTCTAATAGTCTCATGCAACAAAAAACGCACACATTTTAAATAAAGAAAAAAAATACGAACCGAATTCCCTTAATGAGGAGTAATGCAACCTTGGTTAGGAACTTCCGTATCATTGAGAGTCAGATGCGTAGGTCTCGTCAGCGACCATAACTGGGACCAGACTGAGATTAACAGGGAGCTGAGTCTCTGAGTTCAAGAATTATGATGTTGATTGACGGTTCTTTTTTAACTCAACCAAGTAACTTAAGTGTTATATACCCTTCTATTTCTTCTAATGATGAATGACCTTCAGTTTACGATTAATACTACCGAATGCATGTCATTTGAAGATAATTTGAAACGATTTATGTTACTCCAACCGTAAAACTGTCCGATGTAGGTACGCTGGAAACGAACGTGGTAATAGATAATGTGGAATAAATTTTTGAAATGTATATATTTTATTATGTACGAATACTATTTCGATTGTAGCTAACGGGTTTTGTTTTAGACGTGGTCGGTGATAAAGTGCTCTTTTTAAAAACATATAATTTCATGTTGCCTTGCATTTCTTCAAATTTAATACAAATTGTATTGAACAGATGTAAATACACCTATCTTATGTTTCTTAAGAGGTTTTTATTGATAATATGTAACTCTATCTGGACTTGTATTTCTTTAATTTAAACCCTCTATAGCATGTTGTTGACTATAAGCAACATACCCTTCGATCTTCCGTCAAATTCATATGATTAATTTTTTATCGTTCTAACGCACTGTGGCCCATGGTATAATAACCGAAGTAATGAACTAGTACCAAAAAATCTAACTAGATGACATTACCTGTCGTGTGATGGCGTTATTTTTGACAAATTTTGCATTATTTTGTTTTTTTTTTTTAATTAGTGATAGTTGCTCGAAGGTTACATTGGCCGAAAAGGATATTAGTTTTGTATGAGAGCTAAAGTATTAATCGGGGTTTTATAATGTAAGCGTCGTAGCGTCGTAACCCTCATAGCTCGTAAGCGGCCTCGTGCGGACGAAAAAATTGCTGTCGCGTTGCAAGATGGTACAGACAATAAGGATGGCTTGGATTTTGACGATGATCGCAGAACTTGGATATCCGAATTGGAAACATTCGAAGAGGAAACTGCGGAGTTAGACATTGACGTGGTTTCTACAATAGAAACCTTAGAATATGACCACGAAAGCCCATCTACTAGTGTGAAAACTACCCCATCAAACGTAAACGTTCTCAACCTTTCCCAGCTCAATTTTTACCTGTTTCCACAAGAACTCATCAAGAGCATTGCGGAGGATACCAACCTTTAACAAGTGCATAATGATCCCAATACCACTTTGAGTGTGATAGAAATGGATGTCAGCCAGTTCATAGGTGTAGTATATGTAATGTTTCTTGTCCAATTACCTAAAGTTACCAATCATTAGATTTCAACACTGACACACCACTAATACAGGAATAAATAAATAAATTTGTACAGAAATAGATCAATAATAAAGGAATAATTGAATAAATTTGAGAAAATTCACCAAACTTTGCAATTCAATGACAATAGCTTCCAAAATCTTCCCAGGGATAATCATAAATATGACCGAATTTTCAAAATAAGGCCAGTGGTCGACTCCTTGAATGTGGCCTAGAGCAAGGTCCCAATGGAAGAGTACCTTCATGTTGACGACCAAATGTGCTCCATTAAAGCACGGAATACATTGGAGAGATGCAGTACCAATGAATCACACAAATGAGGTTATAGAATCGTCGTGTTGAGTGCATTTCTGGCTTCGCCCATAAAACAGAAATTGAAACTGATAAGGAAAATCTTTTCTTACAAAAACAGCCTGATTTAGGTGCATTATCCAACGTCTTCACGAGACTAGTGCCCATGATTCCAATTCACCTCTCTTCGTTTGTTGGAATATCTGGCTAAAGAAGGCATCCACGGCCTCGGTACAGTGAGAAGTAATAAAACACCGGATTGTAAGTTGCAATCAGAAAAGGAAATTATGAAAAAAAGGCGAGGTTATTCAGAAGAATACGTAGCCGACGTCAACGGAATCGATGTGTCCACTGTCGCTTGGGAAGATAACAAAAATTGTCATCCTGGCTTCGATTATTACTGGACAAAAACTTTTATGTTCGGAGATAGGACAAACAAACAAGGAATTCAAAGTATGTGAACATTGAACAACCAAATGAGGTTGGAGAGTACAATCGCCACATGAGTGGTGTCGACCTCATTGACAGCATTATGGGCATTTACAAGATAAGGCTGCGCAGCAAACGATGGCACGGGCACGTGTTCCACCATTACTTAGACTTCACGATGACCAATGCATAGCTACTTTACAAAAGATTCTCTATATACAAAAACTGTCCACGATCAGGTCGTTTATCATCAGCAGATTTTCGTCTGGAGGTTACAACGACTCTGTAAAATGGGCACAAAATCCGGTTTGTCTAGTCAGCCTTCAGTGGAGAACGAGATTCAAGCCAAAACGCGCAAAGGACGTGCTCAGTATGTAACTCCAATGGCAGAACGCCAATACCAGATTGGGCACTGGCCGCAATGGTTTGATAAAAAAATAGATGCAAGTTTCTAAAGTGTGCTGGATTTATCCACAATATATGCGAGAAATGTGGGGTAGCATTATGCTATGCTAAAACCAAGAATTATTTCAGAAACTTCCATCTTTCATAAGGCGAAGGTTTCTGCAGCAATTCAAATTATATTATTTATTGTTAAAAACTCAAATACAAAAAATTTGAAAAATCCAAGTTCTTGATTGATAGAGGGTTAACAAAGTTCATGCTGATTATAATTACTAATTAATTATAAATTGTTGGAATAAGTAACACTTGTTAAGTTAAAGCTAGATTTAATGTTCCTATACGTATTGTTTCGAGGGGTTAGCCTTTCAAATATAAAATATCCGCTTGCAATTCCCAAATTTGCGTGCGTTAACCGTGTTCATCTCCACGTTAGGTATTGATCTCGTCGTATTGGTCTGTTTACTTGTTCGATCCGTAACTTTAGGATGATTGTGGCATATTCAGGCAAGTCGTAATCCCATTTGATTTAAATTAACTTTTTTCTTTTTATTTGTTTCCCAAATGTTTCCTTTGTGCTTTGTGTCGTCCAAAGGTAATAATGTTTGTACAGTTTTATATATTATATAATAACTATATTTAGATACGTAGTTAATATATAGGTGACTGCATGCATTCGTATGTGGTACATGTAAACATATATTTCCGTAAATGCATACCATAGCCTGGTTATGAATTGCACGTTTTACTATATTCATATGTACTTTATGTAATAATTAATATTCTTGTATTCGTGTATGTGTGTACTGTATACTAGTCACATTTTTGTGGATAACGTTTTGCATTATTTAAATTAAAATATGTAATTAAATTTATCATTGTTTTTTTTTGTTTTAACTGTTTATACAATTTTATACATTATATACTAGATGGTCATTTACTATAAATAAATGACCATCTAGTAGTTACTTCCTCATTTCTGTTATCATTTTTCTTTCTTGTTGTCTTTAATAATTCTTTAATATACGTTAAGCATGTACTGCTTCTTCAGTACATTAATATACAATTTATATAAATATATAAAAAGATAAAAGTTCATTCAAGTCGCATTAGATAAATGCCCATATATAGATCACACAGCATACCAATCAATGAAAATAGTAATAAAGGGTCGATAAGCTTCAGCGGCAGGCCTCATTACGTACAGCCTGAAAATTTAATTTGGAATCGAATAAGAATATGTTAAAGTCCATTTAATATGTGGCTTGCAAATTTAGTTATTTATTTAAAATCCCACATTCAACTTATGGACTGACACAAAAATTTGGACACGTACAAATTTCGTAAAGAAAAATTATTTTAAAGTAATGTAAACAATGAAAAGGAAAACCTATCAAGTACGAGTAGAACTCGCACTGTGATGGTTCCGTACTCATTTTTAGGCATTTATAAACATTTAAAAAGTAAATAGTATTTTTAATTAAACTATTTAGAAGTATTGATTGTTCACAATGTAAATATATTGCCTATTTACTAGGCAATATATTTATATATTTAAATGTTGAAAATTAATATTTATTAATAATTTAATTTAATTATTATTATACTAGCGTGACCCGTGCGAAGTCTTCGCATTATATCAATTTGCGTGGTAGATTATAAATATTTACACATGAGAAAATGAACTCACAGCTGTCATATTAGTTACAACAGAGTGTTTAGAGTCAATTTAATAAATCAAAATTGATTGCAGGTATTCAATTCATTTCTAATTTTGCACACTGCTTATTACGTTTTTACTCCATTATGAAGCTCAGATGACAGATCAAACAAATATTTTACTAAAATTGACATATAGAGGCGCAAGTATCAAAAGCATTGAGCTAAAGCACCACTTTATTTATACGTGAGTGGATTTGAAATTAAACAAAAATTTTACCGACCGTCAATCATATTGACGTTGAGCCGTTAGATGGCAGCATTGCTGTTTTGTGTATATAATTTTAATAATTAATTAATTTGCAAAAACAATAGCAATAATAATTTTTTTAGTTGTGGATGCCGGTAGAGCAAGCAATTATCTATAAAATGATATATAATTTATGTGGATTAGTTGTGAGGTTTTTTCTAAAAAGGGAGAGTAACATCTTAACCTTAGCGTATTAATATATATGATGATGATGATGATGATGATGATATGATGATGATGATGATGATGATGATTAAAATTAATATTTATTTATGCCTATTTTCACAGGCATATAATATGATACATATTTAAATATTATTTCTCAACTTTTAAATATACAAAAGTATTGCCTAGTATAACATACGCAGTATATTATAGTAATAATAAATATACGTTTCAAAATACAAAGTTATTTTGCGTTGATTGATGTCCCTTGTATGGAGTTTCCATGAACTTTACGAACCCAACTACTTACATGTCATAATTAATCGACTATTACTCGTAAACTAATAACGATGATAATTTTTTTTTATTTCGTTATTTATTGTGTTACTTCTGTTGTCACTACTTTTTCTGTTATTCAAAAATAGCGGTTTAACTGGTATAATATTTCTTAAAGGGATCACTAAATAGAAAAAGTCTTTATTTCAATTTTTTTAAGTCATTTTTAAAATGACTACGTACTGAGGTATGCGAAAAAAATCACCTCAATTTTAGATGTGGGGAAGATGTCGGTAGACCCTAAAAACTCATTTTAAAAGATCTTATTTAATAATATTATGGGGCACCGTCTATTAGTACTATAATTTCAACTTTAAAGCACTATTTGTTTGCGAGTAAAACGACCGTGACACACGGTGAAGCTGCAAGTACGCTGAGTTTGGCTACGGAAACCTAAAAACAAATTATTCCAAATCGTAATCGCACTAACTAGTGATCAACTATGAATTACTAAGCAGCCCCATAATCGTATTCCGGAAGACCAATCAGCATGAACGCAAGAAAGATATGTTCTGCTGGAAATTCGTGTGCGCTCTAGGCTGGTGAAATAAACTATAGTTTCGTCCCCACATGTAAGAGTAAAACACTACTAAACCCAAGACCGAGGGGTTACCACATTAAAGGTTTAATATTAAAAAAAATGAATGAAAAACGATTCTTGTGCGAGTTGCCCATCATAAAATGTGATAGGTATAAATAAGGAAAATAACCGTACATTTTGTGAAACGAAATCTATTAAATTAAGAATAAGTGTAATATATTTCATTCAACAGGTTGGAAAATTTTCTTTCATATTTGATGTGCGAATAGCGACTACCAAATAAGGAAGAGGGAATTTTCCGCATGCCTTTTCCATGAGACCTGCACAATTGTGATACTGTAATAAAATAAATAATAAAATACAAATTACTATAATAAAATATAAAATAAAAAAATTTTGTTCAACAAGCAGATTAATCCTTCATTGCTTTTCTTTCAAAAAATGGGGTGAATCTTTTCCCTACTATTATTCCTTCTGTATAAAACATGACTGCTTCTAGAAAGGGTTAAATATTTGCAATCATTTCAATATTGATTTGCGCGCAAACAAACCGATGAAACCTTAAAGCTTTCATATCCTTTTCAGTTTTTTTTAATTACTTCGAATATAAAATCAAAGTAGGGAATAGAAACAAACATTCACGTGGTTATGTTGACAGGTAATGCCCACCGGTAAGGAAGCTCCTGTCAAACGCGAGACATTCCGTCCGCCATGGGTGCGGGGCCCTGCCGAGCCAGAGCAGCCGCCCGCCTGGACTGCGCGCCGCAGTCAAGTCGATGCCAGTTCCGAGGAGGCCAAACGAAATGACCCCGCGCCGCACAAGGCCAGCTTAGCCGCAACGGAGAAGAAAGCGGATAGCAACAAACCGGTCGTTAAAGGTAAACAATACGTTTAGTAATTAATTCCCGAAAAGGGAAGCAAAGTCGACCCTACGTCCAAATGATTCTGTGATCCGCCATAATATATTTAATGGTCTATTAGGTTGGCAACTAACAAATACTAAATCGCAATTAAAAATGTTGGAGGAGTGGTTAGCTCATACGATTGCCAAATAGAAATTTCCACTTTTTTCAAAGCATGAAATTATTTTTCTGCTGCATTATGAGAGCGCAAGGGTAGTCTGGGGTCTGTCTTCGGATAGTCTTTTAATTTTACTAAATTTAATGTGGAAGGCAAACCTGGATGAGGATTATTTGGTAGTAGTAGCAAGCAAATATTTGACTTTGAGAACAAATAAATCAGACATTAGTAAAATGCTTATATACAATTAATACACAAATAATGGCGAACCTGATGCTCTAATGGAACTTTTCCAATATTTGACTACAAATTAGTGATGTACATGTTTTCTTCTTTGAATCTTGAAAACCAAAGTTTAGCTAAGTCATAGTTGAGTACACCATTACCAGTCGTTGTGTTTATATTGCCTGTTAAATCTTTATATACCGTACCTTAGTTGTTCGAGAAATGTCTATAACAATTCAGAGTTATTAGTTGCCCACCTAGTATTATTTCTGTGTAGATCACTATGTTTTCTGTATTATCACGGGTAAAAGTATTTAAATATTTGTTTTCATCACATAGGAAACCGGTTAAAATTTACTCACGTTTTATATAAACAAGGGTCTAACAAACTTTTTTGCTAGTACCCCCGTAAAGCGTAGCCCCCTTGCCGTTTTCTTTTTTTTCCATATTGAATTTTCCTAACCATATTAACATCAGGGGTATTTGTCTTAGCTAATATAGCGCTGCTCATTGTAATTGTTTTTATCATTTAAAAAAAAATTTTTTTTAATCATTTAAAAAAACTATCAAGCATGACTGAAACTCGCACTACGAGGGTTCCGTACACATTTAGGCATTTATAAACATTTAATGGTATTTAATGTACTTATTAAACCTATTAATTTAATAAAATTACTTTTTTGGAACGAAAATATATAGACTACCATATCTTTCACAGGTGCATAATTAAAAAAAATATTTTATTTATGTAAATTGTATCATAATTATAAATTAACGATTTTCGGAATTTTTTTACTTGAGCTGTGAGACCTTGCTTCTTGCGAAATTTCATGATTCTAGGAAAACCGGAAGTGCCAAAATTTTTCAATATTTGGCTTCAAATTAGTGAGGTCTAATCTCAAATCACCACATCAATCAAATCAAATTGATTTGCAATCATTTTTTTTTCCTAAGAAGATTGATCCTTCTCTTCCTATTGAAGAAAATCCCTATCCACGAGGTATGAGGATGAAAAAGTTATCAAAAACTTTTTTGCAATGATCCATGATGCAGAATAAGGAACAGGTATATCTTTCTGAACCCAGAACTACTGATATCATTCTATGAACTGCGCCTTAACTTCTTCTTTAGTGTTTATTCCGATCAATTCTTCTTGTAATATGCCATCCGATTTCAAATAGGATATAGTAAATAGTATTCGCCCCATGGACCACCACTTACTTCTCGTGGACCTCCATACCCTTTTCCCGCTGATGTGAACTGCAACAATTTCCCCCCGGAAATCGTCCCCTAGATGTCAATATAGTCCCTTTGGGAATCGTTTAAACCTATCATTTTTTTAAGATCCATACGTCAAAACGAAAAGGGAGATCTTTACAATATCACTCAAGTATCTATCTGTCTGTCATAGCCGATTTTCTTAGAAATGTATAAAGACGCAATTCGGCCTAATAGTTATAGATCATATACAGCAATCTAGTAGTAACTGATCATATGCAACAGTTTAGTAGTTATAGATCATATGAATCAGTCTAGTAGTTATAGATCATATGCAGCAGTCTAGTGGTAATAGATCATATGCAGCAGTCTAGAGGTAATAGATCACATGCAGCAGTCTAGTAGTTATAAATCATATGCAGCAGTCTAGTAGTTATAGATCATATGCGTCAGTCTAGTAGTTATAGATCATATGCAGCAGTCTAGTGGTAATAGATCATATCCAGCAGTTTAACACTTTATAATAGTTGTGTGTTCATTTTAGAGGGGGCAAAGCAAACACTAGATATTTTTTAAAATTATATATCGTGTGGTACATCATTTGAAAGGGCCAGTTATAAGGAACTGAAAAATATTTTTCAGAATTTGAATCTTCAGTGGTGTACCCTAAAGATGCAAAACAGGTCCATGTCTCTCCTCTCGCTATTTCCGAAACTACTATATACTAAAAATGATATATCGGTGTTGATAGAATCTGACTAGAAGATTCAGGAAAACTATAGAGATTATCTTATAATTTTTAAGGAATTCACTATATTGTTTGTGAAAGATATACGAAACGATATATTAATACTCGGAAAAATAATATTAACATTTGCAAACAGTCTAAAAGAAACACAAGACCTAAGTGAGTACGGAATTCTTGTGGTAGGAGTTTTACTCGTATTTGGCAAGTTTTTCGAACTTTCTTAAGAAATAATCTACTGTACGAGGATACAATACTACTTCTAATTCGGAATATAGAAAGCCAAGGGAATGATTTATATATTTAATATATATATATAAATGAAGTATGCCATCAATGTTGACTTATTTTCTTTATAATAGTGATACAAAGCGGCATAAAAAATAGAAAGTTTTAGTCGCGAAATCCAAACGTAAAACTAATAAATAATAAACAGGAAAGTTTCAAAAAGGGCATGTCCCGCGACAAAATTCCAGCAAAACTTGAAATAAATAGAATGAATGCTTCATTTATTCTCTAAAGCCAAGATTCGATAGATGTAAAGCTATGTCCAAATTACTGTTGTCTCGTAACCCTAACTGAATATTAGACTATCAATTATGTACTATACCGCCTAACTAATTAAACCTCAAGAAGTATAAACCTAGCATAAATTATAATTTGCAGAAAAATAACTATATTAAAAAAATTCATTTCGACGGCTAAGGGTACGCCCTCATAGACGCATGCGCTCGACGCGTTTAGTATTCGGGGATTGAGGTTTTATCTTTTAAATACAAAGTATGATTGAAAGTGAACACCATGAGCGTCTGTGCTAAATAAATAGACTTATCATAATATTAAAAGAATAAAGATAAGAGCGGGCGTGATGATACATAGTAGATATATTATTTGTTAGAAAGAGAAAAAAGGGTTGTTAAAATATTTCTAACCCTTTTTGCAACGTAGCCGGCACTTATTTTCACCTAGTGTTGAACACATTGACTTATCATGGTATTAAAAGAATAAAGTGAACACATTGACTTATCATAGTATTAAAAGAATAAAGTGAACACATTGACTTATCATAGTATTAAAAGAATAAAGTGAACACATTGACTTATCATAGTATTAAAAAAATAAAGTGAACACATTGACTTATCATAGTATTAAAAGAATAAAGGTAAGAGCGAGCGTGGTGATGCATAAAAGTGGCATTATTTGCTAGAAAGAGCAAAAAGGGTTGCAAAATATATTTCTAACCCTTTTTTGCAATGCAGCCGGCACTTATCCTCACCCAGTGCGTTCGCAGTACTTTAGCAATTTTGAATTTATTCATTGTTATCTAGTTAAAGTTTGTCTAGAACATTAGTAGCTTGGTCTGTTCTTGGTTGTGGCACTACACATCGAAATAATCCAGACAAATGCACATTTCATATCCGAAGAAATGATTATTTCGTATATGACAATTTGTAGAATAACGTGCTTAATTATACATAAAATAAAGGTATAAGTTAAAATAATATAAATTTATCGAGTTTTGTGTAATAATATTGATTTGATGTTTACGCTAGTGTTGAATCATCTTATAAATAATTTTGTCTATGAAATTAATTAGGTTTAGTACTGTTGAATGAAATTATATACCGATGGATATTTAGGCATTGCTCTTTTCAGAATTCCGTAGTGAACCTTATAATTTCATCATGTCTGTCCTTCCGTCTTATGTACACATATCACACACTGTGATAAGTGTACAGAAGCTGGACGGACAGACATGATGAAATTATACTGGCTTACGCGTTTAATCAATTCAAAAACAGATTGTTTTTTGAGGTACCCCTCCTGAACATGGAAACTTGAGATAGATTTTTCCGCCGAATCTAAACTTTAGATCTTTCAAAATGGAATTACAAATATCATGGAAAATTTTTATTTAGAATCATTATTGTCCGTCGTTCTTCCCCCTCTTTTTTCGAGCGTATCTTTTAAAAATGTAAAGAAAATCATAATAACATATAATCTTAACAATTACTCGAATTCATATTTTTTTTAGTTTAGTTATATCGACGAATTTATAACATTAAAATTAGAATCTGTTAAAAACACAAACGTTATTGATGTCAATATTGTTGAATATCACCGTGGTGTGTTGGGGAGGCATAAAGCTTTTGGAAGCGCGGTGCACCGTGGAGACTGGATTGGTGTTCTGGTTGGCTGTAAGAGACTGCTCTCGTAGTAATAAGTTCGCCATATGTATGAATTAAATACATTAAAGTAAATAAATAAATAAATTTACCCTATAGTAAATACACTCACACACGCTTTAGATGACGCGGTATTTGAAAATGAGCTGGTCTGTATAATAAGTTTATGGATGAACACATGATTAACATGCACACTTCATCGCTCGAATGCTACAAGCGCCACACTAACGATTCTATGGAGACCTACACTAATAACCTAGCTACCCTCTGTCATTGTTGAATAAAACGTATAGCAAGTCTCGAGCACTTTGTGGAGACTGTTGAAAAAAATCCAACCAATTTGGGCAGCGAACTTAAAAGTTTGACAGGTTGAGCCATATAAGTTGTTGATTTTATAATTTTATTTCAATTAATTTTTTTAATAAAATTAAAATGTTAAATTTAGCAATAAAGTAAATACCAGCATAACCTATGATTAAGCTAACCTGATATCTAAGTTAAATCCTCTAAGAAACCCAATTTATTGAAATATAATAAAACATGTTTGAAAGCGTGATTGTGTTCATTCTTGAGTTAAAAAAAAATATAAATAAAAACATAAATAAACAAAATGTGCACACAGTGTTAAATGCCAGGGAAGTTGAAAATATAGGAAAAAAAGCGAAGAAGTTACAAATGAGACAAGAGAACCAATTTGAAGAATGTTTCTGAAAAATATCAATAAACACGATGAGAAATTCTCCAACGTAGGAAATATTGAGTTGTTTGTTATCTATTTCAATTATTATTTGAAATAGATAACACGCTTGCAAGGATGAAAACAGAATTGAAAAGCCGTTATTTTTAAATAGCTATATAGACGTAATTCGTATATTTATTTGCCCCCAGACTATGGAGTGAAAAGCTTGGACAAGGTTTGTGTCTCAACAAGTGCGGACAGACTGGATAGTCCTGTATGTTAGTATGAAAGTGCAATGTGGCATTCTGTCATCTAGTCGAATTCTACAAATTTGCATGTTACGTAAAATAGAAAAAGATATACGGAAATACAAATATGATAGACTTATTAGATCAAAACTTGACAAACTGACTGTAGTCTATTCAAATGATAGAAATGAAATCAAGGTAACATAAAAACATTTCCATAACAACCCACTTGGATAAAATCTCGGAGATTATTTTGAAGTGGAGCGTCTGCGCATCTGGTCGAACCGTACGCACCTACACGAGACTTGGCACGATGCTGAAGTGACCGACTGAGTGACTTATAAATTTCTATTTCCGTTGGAAATTTCTTCCAAATGAACAGTTGACGAATACATACTTGACGTGACGCGGCGCCGTGCCATTCGTATGGTCTTCGCATGTTCGTGTTCAGACAAAAATAATTGTTAATTCGTTTTTCAAAGAGCAATTTCGGTGTCAAAAGTTTAGAAGAAACCATCAGTTCACATTCGTGCAGTGGTATCGATTTTAAAGCAGTACCAAGTGTGCAACGGTTAGTCTATATTTAGAATTATCTTCAAATCTACAAATCGGAGAGTACGTTTTTCACTTAATATAAAATGAAAATACGAGTATGTTATTCAATGAATACCAGGGCAGTAACTAATTTTGCCCGACGCAAATAATTTATGTGAACAGTAACATAAATCTTTTTAAACAAGAAAACTAGCTGCGCCAGAAAGTTACAACAAAAGTTTTTAAAATACAAGGTCAAGATGTAAAGTTCAGTGTCTAAAAGTGTTTGTTTTCTTTTCTTAACTGGTTTTTACAATCGGTCGTATGTGTACGCCATTTTGAAATACGGCATCCACCACATTGCCAAGTGTAGTTTCGATGTATTGGAATTTGGACGATTTGCTGAGTAACGTTAATTAATGTGCTGTGAAATCTTGCGCCTGTAATGCTTTCTGTTATTAAGACGTTTTTAAGTGTTGACGATATGGATTTGGCGCAAATATACACCTCGTAAACGAAAATAAAATTAGGACGAAAAACGTGAAAAACTTTTTAAAAATAATCTATTTCAACTAAACTCTTCGGTCCTTTATTACGTGATCTTTTCTTAACACTTCCTATCAGAAAATAGATTTAAAATTGTACTAAATTTAAAATTGTAAAATATCAAAATTAATATATTTTTCGCTTCTCCCAAAATTAAACAAAAAAATATGAATTTATTTCAATGGCTGAAACAATTTTATTTCTTTACGTTACGCTTTACTCCTCTTGCGTTAATTTACAAAATGATTTCTAGTTTTGTATTCATCTCGCCCTTTCTATCATGATATTGTATTCTTCTTAGTGTCAAGGTCTCAATTGCTTCTTCCATTCCAGCGCCTCTGAAAAAACAAACAACGATAAGAGAGAAGGCGACAAACGGTGTCGCCGATAAAAAAGTGGAGGAAAAACCAGTTAAATCTACTGAGAAGAAGGCGGAAGAAAAGCCTTCGAAACCAACGGTAAAGAAAACAGAAAGCAAAGTTGAAGATAAGCCTTCAGAAGACAAAGTATCTAAGGTAGCAGCGAAACCACCAGCACCAACTGACCCTTCAAAATCGCCTTCCAAGGTTTGTAACACCTAAAATACATATAATATTTCATGTGACATAATATTAGTTAAAAATATCTAATAATATATTTTTAACTAAAAACATTTATATAACGAAAAACATATATTTAAAAATATATATTTATAAAACAAAAAACATTTGATATCATTTTCAAATTTAAATGAACTGACTCAAGTGGCAACAGTGATATTGAAGAGCTCCATGATTCAGTTCTATTTCGATTCTTATTACTTGATTATTTTTATTTAATTTTTTTGCAAAATGCTGATCATAACTATTTTAAAAGCAGCAACAGACACGTGTCTTTAATCCACAGTTCTTTTGTAAGCGCAAGGGATACGTCGAGAATATAAATATAAATTTTCTGGAACCCTTGTGATTCTGTCATGCATGTCTGTCGTCGACATGTGACAGCGTCATAATTCTTTAAATTTAAGTCGATAAGACCGTATTGAAATTTTACAGAGCAAATAGATAATTAAATGATCCCAATACATTTTGATATTAAACTACAATTTTGATTTTTTTTTAAATCTTAATTTTTGTGGACATCAAATTTGAGACGAAAAATTTGTTTTACCGAAGCCCACGGAATGAGTTGTCATAGGTAATGTGTTTTGAAACAGATAAGGTGTTTCGAAAACGTTGCATGATTTTTTTTATTATGCTGTTACCTTCGCGAGATAGAATTTCCTAAATGTCAAAAATTGTGTCCTCAACCTCAAACATTTAATGTATGTCAAAAATCTGAAAAATTGTGACAGTAATATATAATCAACGTTGTAATGTTTGATTTACTTACATTAATAATGTGAAGAAGGCAATCAAATTGGCAATCAATTTATTCTTTATACTTATAAAATACTTACTTATTAATTATATATAATTTATAGGTTTATGAAATACCTACATGCTAGGAAATATATTTATATAGTGCAATATTATAATAGTTTTATAAAAACACTTACTTGTATGAACTTTCACGCACGTTTAGTTTTAGAGCTGTGTGCGTTTTACAAGTGAACATTTCAAATATAGATCTTACTTAATGTGTGGCAAAATATTAGAAACATTTCACATTTTTTCGAGTATTCATTTTGACATAAAACGTGTGACTCAGTCGTTTTTGAAATCGTACTTCTTTAGGCGCGTTATGAAAAAAATTATGAGAGTGAAATTTTAAAAATACAATTGGGATAAAAATTGGAATGGGAAGTTGGGACGACGCAACAAAAAATCGAAACTAAACTAACACTAAATATATATTTACATAGTTTATTTGACAGCTAAGTAGTCCACCGTTTTATTTTTCTGCTGGCTTTCTATTGTAAGCTAATCATTTGCCAGACCGTTTCGAATTCGGCATGAATTTATTTGCATTATAAATTAAAAATTATTAAATACTTCAAATTAATAAATTGAAATAAATTTTCAGCATTTTTTTTTCTTTTCATTAATAATTAAACTATATTAAGTTTGTTTTAGTAAATTTAACAATTAATTATACACATGTGTTTATATTAAATTGAACGCTGAGTTATTATATTTAAATTTTTACCATAACTAAATTTAATTTAATTAATTTTAAATTTAATATATATAAGTATATATATATATATATATATATATATATATATATATATATATATGTATATATATATATGTGTGTGTGTGTGTGTGTGTGTGTGTGTGTGTGTGTGTGTGCGCCTGTGCACGTATGCGTGTACCTGTGCGTGTGCGTGTGTGTATAACATGTATATGACGGGTTTTGAAATATCTAAAAAGGACGCTTATTTGTCAAAGATGAGTCAGTTTAATACTAGAAAGCAGAATGAACCATAAGCACAAACGCAACAGGAAATAAAAGTATTTACAAAATCAATGTTAAATTAAAGACATTTGGTTACTGATTAGCTGCAGTAACTCTACTGATATTGCAAATGTGAAAGGGTTTGTATCATAAACTTTTACATCTAGGCCTGTACCAAATTTTATAAAAATCTTGTCATATTTATGGAAACCTATTATCCCAATTAACATACAGACTACTTTTCAACCCGAGAAATGTCATATTTCTTTTAAGATAAAGCTCGGCGTTTTATATAATAGCACATGTCAAAAGACAACGTAGCCCATATTAGTAGAGGACAAAAAGAATAAACTAAACCTACTGCTCACGTATCTTCAAAGCCTAGAGCATAAGCTCTATTTGCCTTAGGCTCTATTTGCATAAGCTCTATTTGCCTAAGGTTTTCAACTAAAGCGCCTGAAATAATTCAGGTGCCTTAGTCGAAAAATCACGCTGGGGAAGGTTAAATATGTAATAACTAAATAATTTGACTTTTAGACTATTTTTCCACGTCTGTTAAACTGTTGTCTTCGTGGTTACAACAGGCAGGGGGGATGCGATGAATAAGCTTCAGGGGGTGTGTACCATGATGTGCGACCACTGATTGTAAGTGGTAGAAGCGTATCCGTTGCTGTTGTATTGTGTTAACGCTCTACAAAATAATTTTAATATTTCATTGTCCTTTAATAAAAACGTATGTTTCTAAAACCATGCGCGATCAGAAAGAGTAAAAGACTACCGACCATATCGATTTAAAAGACAAATACGAAAAAGCAAACTATTGGTCTTTCTGATAAGCCTATGAAGTCCATAAGTACTTGGAGCCCGTAAGCGCCGGTGGTATACGCAAATGTAAAGATAACATTGTTTTTTAATTTTTTTTGTAAACAAAAATTACAAGGTCATTCTTTAAAACCTTTGTTTTTAAAAACTGGCCTTATTTTTAATCAGAAAAAAGATGTTGAAATAAACATGTTAAATAATTTACAAATACTACCTAAAGATTTTGTGGATATCAGTATTCAGAGAGCAGCAAACAGAATGCGTACAAAGTTCAAATTAGTGAAAATAATTTTCATTGGTTCCAGCGTTTTCCATGGCTGGTGTGTATATATATATATATATATATATATATATATATATATATATATATATATATATATATATATATATATATATATATATATATATATATATATATATATATATATATATACATGGTGAAAGACAATGGGCACATTAAAGATATTGATAGAGTAATATTGGGATATGAGGACATTTATTCATTATACTCTTTTTAATTAACATCCGAATTGTGTTATTGGTGCTGAACTTCCAGTGCATTATATCAAGGAAAACGGATTTAAAATGAACAACAAAAACGAACTCTCCTACTATAGGAGGGATTGTTTTTTCAGCAATTCTTGACATTACGACGTAACTTATGGCTGAAGCTATCAGTAATTGGCGATGAGAAGTGGGTTACATAAGTAAATCAAATACGCAAACACCAATGGCTTAGTTCAAGAACACAAGAGTTTTAATACCCAAATCTGAAGAAAAGAATACAAGTAAAGTGATCCTATTCCCCTGGTGGAATATGAAGGACTTGATTCATTGGGAATTGCTGCCGGAGGATTCACGACGAAAGCAGAAATTAGAAAAAAACATTTTGCAGAAAATACAAAATTCGACAGTACGGAAGTACTTAAAAGGAGCTTGCCAAATTTTTTGAATCAGTCGCTAAATTTTTACTTTAACGATTTTCTCTAACGGTTTAATCTCAATCAAACCTTCAAAATCATTTAAAGGCGTTATCCAATTAATAAAGCAGTCAATGCAAGTTTTTTATAACGTAATCTTCCCCTGCCCACAAGACGTTCGCTACACAATACGGATGCGTCGCACTTATGATAAAAATGTTCGAATTTTCGTAGGTTTTTTGTCTTAAGTTTTTAATTTCACCAATGGTAACCCGACCTCCAATACTCACTGCCCTTTATACATAAATATAAGCGTATTCAGAAACTCTGCGTTCATTCAGACACTCTGTCAGCAACGGAGGGCTTTATCACGTCGGTCAAGATTATTCACATTGTGAATTTGATATGCTTTTTCCTCGATTCGTGATTTTAGAAACACAATATCAGCGCTTTTAAGTGATCACCGGTCTAATTGTATATTGTATAGTTTTTGTCACAGTAGAGCTCAGGTTGACATTGCAAGGGAAATCATTCACCGAATCCTTAATTAGGGTTTCCAAAAAGGTCTGATTTTCTTTGTCAGTTGCATATGAAGTAACACTGACTTTGGACTGGAGCAGCATTGTAAAAAATATTTTCACAGAGCCACAATTTTCTATTAGAATTAAAAGGTATAAAAGAATCGTTAACCTATTTTGATCATTATAAATTTAAATTTTGAAACTACAAGTTTTAAATTTGACAGACATATTAAACTTCTCGAATTTAGCTTATCACTACAAATTACAGAATTTAAAATGTCGAATATAATTAACTCAGGAATGACGTTTTAATCGTGATCTTTCCATAACCTGCTTGCATAGATACAATCTGATATGGCTGTAAACAACACAAGATCATGCCACCTTTTCTAACTGTATAGTTTTCGTCAATGTCTTTATATATTTTCTTTTTCTAGTTGTAGCATAAATTTTAGTGGTGATTACCCATACCATTATCTTCTTGCATCTTTCCATTATCTTGGTAGATGAAGTACAGTTCCTCTTTTCCCTCTCCTCCTTTATTTTATTCGTCTTCTTTCTTCGTTATTACTTTTAATTCGTCTTAAACGATCTTTTAATTATTATATTGCTAGCTACGTCTTTCATACCGTTAGTTTTCATTTCGTTACAATTATTACTGCATAATATACAAATTATTTGACTTTATTGACTTTTAATGAAACAAAATTTTACTTTTATCGTGCAATACGTGCAGGACGAAGCTTTTTTATGACATTTTTTTATTTTGCGAAAGAATGGGGCAAATTTTCTCCGAGATATAATTAGACTAAAAAAATAATTGCAATATACAACAACGGCAAATTCTAAGTCTACTTTTTTATGTGAACCTTGAAAATTTGTACTGAAATTTTAAAGTAATTCGAGTTTTAGACCTGAATTTGTCAAGTTTTTTATGTAAATTTGTTTAAATCATACTTGATTTTCAGTTTGCACAGCGTGCGTGTGACCGATTTTTTAGATAATTTGTTCTTAGCAGTGCTATGCGTTTATACATATATACAATTAATGAACAGTAATATTTAAATAACTGTACATAATTAATGAAATTATTGTTTATTATTCTTACTGTATAATTACTTTAGTTAATAAACTCGTCGACACAACTGTAAATACGATACAGCAATAAAGGTCACGTAAAACGTGACCACAATTACTGCACGCGCAACTTGTTTTATTAAATCTGATGTTTTGAATTATATTTAATGAATCATAACGAATTGATCGTAGAAAGTTTACCTATACCGTGATGTTCGCGGAAAAGTGACTGTTAATTGTTAATAATAAAGTCATCGTTTATAAATGTGTTAACTCTTCTGGGTCAAAACCTTATAAACAACTGAAATTGAATAATCCTCCCCCAGAAGCACCTGCATATTATTAAAGCGTTTGGCTGTGAGCGGTATTTAGGACGTGGCTAAATGAATGCGTTAGCGCATCGCAATTATTCGTGCGCCGACTGACTTCCGCGTGCATTCTTGGATGCTAGAGACGTCGTTTCTACACACTTGCTTTGGCTTGTCACGAAATTGAACTTTGTGTACCAGACAAAACGATGAGCGTTTATCGTTGCTTAATAAAATTTGGCAAGAAATTAATTATTTTTAATATTGGTAACAACATTGAAGAAATTTTTGCAGGAAATTAAAACTCTGTTAATATTCTTGATAGAAATCAATTTTTTTTCCAAGTAATGACCGCTCAAGTTACAAAACTTTAATATGATTATGACTAATTTACATTTCAATGTTTTCTTATTTTGAAATTAGCTGTTATTTTCTCTACATAATTATCTATCTAATCATTTTTTATTGATACATATACGTACCGTTGTAATAGAAATTACATTAAATTTAAACTTTAATTAAACATTAATAAAATATTAAAAGTCAAAGTTACTATTTCATTTACATAATTTTTTCAATGTTACATTTCGAATTATCAAGTAAACAATAAAATACTTCAAACATTCCAGGGTCGCATATCGAGCAGAGACGAGAAACTACCGCCCAAGAAGCCGTCACTTCCCAAACAACTGTCCAGGGAAGAGATGCCGCTCAAAAAATGGCGCGACCCGCTGCACGAGCGCGTCAAGGAAAATATAGACAAGACCTTGGCCAACGAAGTGCCAAAGGGTCACACGCTCACCAAGAACGAGAGCCTCAGGAGTAAGCGTCTAACATTGTATATTTGTTATCGTACTTTTTTATTTGTTGAAATTGAAATGTTCTATTAAGAATTCTCCATTATGTCTATTCGTATGTCAGTACCAACTTGAAAATATTCATTCTCACGTTTGTGATTTTATACATTAAGATCAAATATATGCAGTTGGTAGAGTATAATTTCACGTCTAAATTATTCAAATCCGGAAATAACGTATGACGGAAATAAACCTCTCGTATGCATAGAAGATATCTAGCCGAGTAAAAATAAATAAGTATTTTTATACTTATTTATTTTTACTACATATAAATAAGTATTTTTATACTTATTTATTTTTACTACATATAAATATGTATTTTTATACTTATTTATTTTTACTACATATAAATAAGTATTTTTATACTTATTTATTTATATTATACTGTTCATTTGGTGAAAATATTTTTATTTTGTGCAAATGTCTCGCTTTGAAAATAATTCCATCTAGTTTGTACTTATCATGACCAGCCTTCTCCAGTACTTAACATTGCTCCGGAATATTTCTAAAACTTTTGTAATTTTCCTATTCTCACTCTGTATTATGAAATATTCGAAATAAGAGAGGCTCGATGATACTTTATGGAAATTTCAACAATATCCTAATAATCCAACTTCCTTCGTCTCGTATTGAATTCGTATTATAAATTGATCTAAGAACTACGCTTTATACTTTCGACAGCCATTACGAATCCATAAGAGAATGAACGAAATAAGCCATAATAGGTTATTACATAGCTCCGTCCGTCTAATTTTAGTGTGACTGTATCGGGGTGTCCATGATTTCAATGAAACTGCATACCCCATCTCGATGCCAATCTCTCTGCAAAATATCCGATCGAAAAAATAATTTAAAATCTATTCTCGGTCTATACCTGTGACGTTGCTCGTATCGATTCTAATCAATACAGTTTGTCGTTCGTATTGGCATCGGACGTTATAGAAGATTGCCAGCGTGCTTACACCAGAAATAAACAGTCATCAGCAAGATGCAAGGCTCGTTGGTTGTTCTCGCTGGAACTCCTTAAAGTTAGTGCGTCAAAGCATTCAATTGTTCATATACCTGTGAGGATAAAGTAAACCGAACTGTGTCAAATCCAAGTTATTTTGATTAAAATGACATTGTAATGTGTTGTATTGCAAGTGGAACGATAGTGTAACAAGATTTAAACGCTTTTTTGTTAGTGATAAAATTTTTGTGCTTGGCAGAAATGGAAGAAAATAAGGAACAAGGTTCTATGTACCAAGGTCTGATTAAAACGTTTAAATGGAGTTTTATAATGTATTTTAAACACTGTAAGCTTCAAATCTCGGGTTGTAATTTCGTAAATTGACGAAATGAAAACAATATTTTCCACCTTCTTCAAGTTTCTTAACTGAAAATAACAATGACTGAGGCGTAATACAGCAGTCATCAATTTATTTTATGATTACCATTATAGTCCAATATTATATTTCACTCAAAAATGGTAAGGGACACACTTAACAATAACTGAATGATTTAGAATAAGTAACGTAACGTAAGGCATAACCAGCCGTGAAGATGTTATTTTGTAGTGCCTTTGGACTATCCAAACAGTTTTTGGTCAATCCAAACTTCGGAAATCCAACATTATAAACTAACGAGAGGTGAACAGCAAAGAATAATTGTTTAAAATGAATTTTTATCGTTATAGAGATCCATATGGCACAGTAGACAT
This sequence comes from Druceiella hillmani, assembly GCA_039881145.1. NCBI lineage: Eukaryota > Metazoa > Arthropoda > Insecta > Lepidoptera > Hepialidae > Druceiella > Druceiella hillmani. The sequence goes on along the minus strand of JAYKKI010000009.1, from coordinate 26,628,062 downwards.
GGATTAAGGAACTTAAAGTTTGACACTGACTGCGAAAAATGGTAAAAATTGTGGAGAATTGATAGGTTTAATATTAGATATATTTAAATTATAAGTTTTCCAAAAAAAAATCAATTTCGATACAAGCACTGAACTGAAAATAGTCATAAATTACTTGTTCACTTCCCCATGTCAGTCTTGATGACGTGGGAAATATTTATGTTTGGTAAACTTGGCCGTGGGGGAGGAAGAGGGAGAAGCGGAGAGGTTCCTCGCTTCAATTTCATATCATCGACAACCTGTTTTGCATTATGCGCATTAACTCCACGCAATGTTTGGCTTGCCATAACCACAGGAGACGTGAAAAAACTGAGCTTTGAATCGTCTGCTTAGTTTTCGATATTACTTAAACCCATTCAGAAATACAGTAGAATTGTTAAATTTGCTTCTTTTTAAATCTTTTCGAATTGTCTACGCCTAACATAATTACACAGACTCTTATTTTTTATTACTTTCTATTGGAAATTTGTTTTTTTTTATACTCGAGCCACGGACGTCTATCGTTTCTTGCCACCCCTGTCAGTGACTGTTGTCTTATGATAAATAAAACGTTTTACATAATGTGGAATTCAATGACTATATTACATAGATATATCATTAACACCTTAAAAGTGATCTTCATAAAGTGTGTTAGCTCATCTTCAGTACGAATATAATTTATAAATGTATGCTTTCTCTGATTTTATCTCTTTCATCATAACTCGCGCACGGTTCTACTTCTGGCTCTATTTTTTATCTTGTTTATGTGGTTATGATGTCTTTATTGAGCGTAAGGTCATTGATGGAATTTATGTTACTCCAATAAAAATTATGGCACAACCGGCGTTTTGACTCGCACCCTTACTATCACAATTACTTATTCATCTTACTATACAGGACTTTAAAACGCTCAAACGCCCCTACTTTCGGAAATATTAAAGACAATGCTATGTTTTACTATGAGAAATAAACAAGAAACAGATTGCATTTATACGATATATGAAAACTGAAGCTGCCAATGACGTTATACTCGAGTATGTTGTAAATAATTGACGCGCTTTTGAACAAAAATAATTCGTGAATCTGCTACGACATAGCAACACATGTAATTTGAACACTTAGTCACATACTCCCGATATGTAAGTACCCATAGATTAGGTACCCTTCAAGCCGAATAAAGTGCGTACAATTATCGGTGTATTCATTGTAGCTTAAGTTTGGCACAAGTCCGTTGCGTTCCTCAACCGTGGCATTGTGAATCATCAACATTTTATTTTGGCAGACACGTGTTTTAATATAACATTAAAATGTTCAGAAATATTTGAATAATATATTATTTTTAAAACAAAAATATACCAAATTATTCTTGTTGAAAATACTGATTTAAAAAAGTTGAACTTTCATTCTAGCTGTCTGTGTATTTTCGGAGGCCATCTTATCCCTCAAGAATATCTTTATTCTAGAGACATCTTGCTTCAAGAAACGCGTTGCAGTAGGAAAATCAGTTGTTTAAACTCATTACCAATAGCCTCCGATCAAAATAATATTTCGGTCCAGTTTTAAACCAAATGTTTGCCAATTCTAAATCTTCAAGATTTGTAGTATCTTCCAGTAAACTTCCTTCAATGTTCTTGCAACTGTTAGTTGTTTGTATTGAGTGTTTTGAATATACGCAGAAACTTAATTTACACTTTAATATTCCTCTCTGGATTATAAAACACCTAGTAATAAAATGTGCTAGACAAACGTCTATGATGATTAAAATTGCAAATTTTTCTGATTTATTATGTCCAGTGCCGACTTTAATGCCGGTGCCATTGTCTCGTGACTCTTTCTGACGACTCAAAAAATGAAAGTGGCTCCGTAACCTGAACACCTATAGTGATATTTCATAGGCCTTTGGCAGTAAACGCTCCATATTGTATGATGAGGACTATATAAAAATCCATTTAGTAGAACTCAATTTACAAACAGATACAAAGCCAGACAGACAGATATTACATTAAATATAAAAAGTAATATGTAGCATATGAAAGTATTGTTAATTGATATTGACAAACCGGATTCTAGAGGTTTCTGAAAAATAAATAAGACTATTATCAAAGCAATATACTACGCCACGTAAAGAAAACCTTATTCGGCCTTGAACAGTGAGCGATATGAGTATTATTCGATATGATTTGAAAAAGTGCCTGTAAAATCCACATCTTCGCCTAGCGAAAACCTTTAGCCACTAAACGCCCACTAAAACGGACTTTATTTTCCCTATCATATTTCTTATATAGCACCCACCTGCACTGCACAAACCTACCATCATATCTTCATTCAACTCCCATGCGTCACTCTCGTTGAAACACTGTAACTTTTCTCTCATAGCCATCTCCCACTGCCCCTTTTCAGGTTTATGCAAGGCCTCACACAGGACAAACCAGTTGCATCATCATAGGTTTCACCAAATCTCTCTTTCTATCCATTTTTGTTTTGTTAAAGGATATACCCAGCATAGCCTTATTCATTTGATTGAATTAGTCTTTGTTGATCAATATCCTAATCTGCAATGTCATGTTACTCCTGACACAACTGATGCAACCAAATGTACTTGGTTAGACAGGTTTACCTTGTCTACCACTTTGACCAACAATGCAGTGGCTTTGGTAGCCACAGCGTTGTTGGTCATTCCCGCATTCTTCTTATTGTATACAGAACAAGCATCGTCCGAGAACGACACATTGTTGCCTTTTCACTGCCTGCATACAAGTTTGAGAAACCAAATCTCTCTTGCTTCCTCCTTGTACATTCAGGTCTGAACTGTGTGCTTTCTGCATCTTTATAATCGCTGGGAACACGTGTCTCACCATAGTGAAGGTTATCATAAAATTTTCTGAGTTGTATTGACGAGACGTTGATTCGTTTGCTCTTATGTCTGATTCTCCAGGCTTGGTGTCATCCCCCACTGGATCAATATTCTAACCTCGCACTTCAATTAAACATACAGATTTTGATTCCTGCTCAATTATAATCACATCTCTATTGGTCAACACCTCGCTCTTTTCTGGATTATAGATCCTATATCCTTTTATGTTTCCTGGATATCCGAAGAGAATACATTTGACTGACTTCTTGTCCCGCTTTTTTCGCTTGTATTTAGCTTACATAGGCCATCACAGCACTATCGAAGATTCTGATATAGCTAACATCCGGTTGAAACCAGTTCATAACTTATATGAAGTTTTATTACCCAATGTCACTGTTATCATTCGATTCTGCATGTACACTGTCGTATTGGTGGCCTCACCCCAGAACTCTTTGTCTAAGTTTGCATCAAACAGTAGATATCTTGCCTTTTCAACAATTGTACGATTGAATTGTTTACACAATCCATTCTATTGTGGGGTGTAAGGATTTGTCTTCTGATGGATCACATCAGCACTATTCAGGTAATTGTTAAATTATTGGTTGCAATATTTCAGCCCATTATCACTTCTTAATACTTTGATTGTCCTCTTTGTTTGATTTTATGCCTACGTTTTGAATACTTTGAAACACTTCAAAGACTGGTGTTTCAGAAAATAAACAAATATCATACGGCTGTCGACAAATAATAAGAAATATCTAGAGTCGCCTATAGTGATATCTTCTTCATAAGTCCACAGATATCTATGTGCACTATATCTAGCAAGTTACTGCTTATATGGCCAGTGTTCTTAAATGGTAAGCGAAACTGTTTGCCGTCGCAATAGTAGTACATGAGGACTTGCTTATATCCACTTTTTGTTATTAAAGGACATACCAAGCACAGCCTTATTCATCTGATTCAAGTAGTCTTTATTGATATATATCCTAATCTGCAATGCCATGTTACTCCTAGCACAACTGATGCAGCCAAACGTACTTGGTCAGGCAAGTTTACCTTATTACCCCGTTGACCAACAGCTCTGTGGCTACCAACGCATTCTTCTTATTGTATGCTGAACAACCGTCGTCCCAAAATTACACATTGTTGCCTTTTCTAATCAGTTGGCTAACAGATAGCAAGTATGTTGTCAAATTTGGTACACAAAATACATCTTCTACCATAATGTCGTACTCGAAGTTATCATTCGTAGCCGTAATTTTCACTTCACCATAACACAATACTGACACCTTTTCATTGCTTGCAACAACAATCTTTATCTTGTTCACACAAAGCATTCATAATCCAAGTTTCATTTGCTGTTAAGTGTACCCTAGCGCCCGAGTCGATATAGGTACCACTCATCTTTGTTGAAATTTCCACTCAGGAACACTGCGCTAAACACATTAGACTGCATTAGAACTTTATCCTTGTGACGAGTTATTTTTGTTATTTGTATGTTGATTTCTATAGTGACCTATTTGATTAGGTACATCGATAACATTTAACCAACTTAATGTTTGACGTACGACGTCATTGAGCTGCAATTTTCTCGACGAATTGAAATTATGTTATGCAGCAAACTTATCCTTCGCGAAGAACCGTTGTTGTCAAATATTTGTTTCAGCCTTTCCCACAATTCCTTTGACGATTTTACATTTTTTACGTGTACGTATAAAGACGGGTCGATAGTCATATTCAATTTCGCTTTGGTTTTTAGTCATCTGCAGTCCTTTTTTCGTTTTCACACAATGTTTCTGTCTCGAGGATTAGGAAATTCTTTGCCGCGAAACACCATTGACAAAATAATTAGTAGACGTTGTAATAGTTAGTCACTAACTTGGACACATAATTAGTAGACATTGTAATGATTAGTCACTAACTTGGACACATTGACAAAATAATTAGTAGACATTTTAATAGTTAGTCACTAACTTGGATACATTGACAAAATAATTAGTAGACATTGTAATAGTTAGTCACTAAATTTTACACTGCGAAAGTACAATAATCCGTCACGAGATAGTTCAATCGCGTTTTGAAACAGCCTTAACACTCGGTAACAGTCCGAAATACTTGTTAAAAACAACGAACGAAAATATGCGATTTATGAGCGAGAGGTCCATAACCTAAAAAGTAACGACTCGTTCAACGGCAATGTATAAAATAAACTGTTTATTACAGAATAAAGGTACGCACTAAACACCATAGATGGCAGCACTTACCTCACATTGTCGAAATATTTCAAGAACTTTTATATACATAATGAGAAACTATGATCTTTTAAACAGTGAAAGAAAAAGAAAGTTCTTTACTATATTAGTGTAGATAAATAACTCTAAACACAAAGATTACTGCATGAATCTGACATTAAGGACAAACTATTATCTTTATACACTTCTGAAGATTAAATTATGAGATCTAAATTAGTAATAATTTTTGCGATCTAAATATTTCCTGATCACTTAAAAAAGTTATAATTTAAATTGAAAAATATCAGTACTGCTTATAATATTGTGCCTATCAAAATTATAGCGTTATGTTGGAGATGTTGTTGTCAATAAAATAATTTTATCACTAATCTTAATTTTTAGAGAAACTTATTTAAGAGAAACTTGTTAATTTTGATGAAAGTATGTAAATAAAGAACACAATTTAGATAAATTGAGAAATCTGTAGAGTTTTTAATGCTCTATCTCCACTGATTTTCAAACATTTTCATAATGTTTCCTAAAAATACTACTTAAGTTATACTAATGCAAATTAATTCAAAAAATTTGTATTATATAAAGTTTTTAATTTACACAAATAATTAAAAAAACATTAAAATAATAAAAAAAGACTTTGAGTAATACAGAACTTACAATGAAATTATACTAAAGCAATATATTATTGAACAAGGGCGGATACAGAATTTTTTGGGGTGCGGGGGCACAAGCAAGTTGGCAACGAGTGTCTGTTGAAGTAAATTAGCAGGAAAAAACTCTTGCCGATCACTCGCTCGCTCGCAGACACGCGTGCAACTCAAAACTGTAGACTACATACATAATAGCTTTGGGTACTAGTACCGGTATTATTTATTCTATAATTTCGAACACGCAAACGCGATTTTCATCGTTAAAAAAAATATTTGTATGGAATTTTTACGTATATTGTTTTGTAACTTGCGAGAACTAAACAAAATAGATTATTCTGGGACTTCTGAAAGGGGGGGGGGGGGGCACGGGGTCACGTGCCCCCCCCCCTAAATCCGCCTATGTTATTGAAGATGCTATACTATATACTTAACAACAGTTTTATTAAAGTGTGAATAAATTTTATTACAGAGAAACAAACAAATATTAATCTTAATATAAAGGGATGCATAATTAAACTTTGTCTTTATTCCATTTTCTTCTTGAGTCGGTCCCTCGCTGCTGAGGATAGTGGCTCCCTCTCGATGACACCTTCTCTTTGATGATTTTTTGTCATGCCGATATTCTCGGTGCATGTAATGGAGTGGCAAGCCTTTCTCGTATCTGATTCATACAGCGTCTAGGGCAACATCCTCTGTTCTTCAACTAAGCCTGTAAAAATGAGTTTCTCAGTATTCTTTACAGGTTTCCTCTCAATGGGTCCAAAGTATTGAAGAACTCTCTGGACACAGATGGTGGATAACGTTGTTTTGATTCCAAGTTCTTTCAGAATTGAGACGTTGGTTCTGTGTTCGGTTCATGAGATGTTGTAAATCTTCCTCCAACTAAATATTTCAAAGGTGTTGATCCTTTTACGATCAGCCATTTTCAGCATCCATGACTCAGCACTTTATAAAAGATGAATAACATCAGAGTTCTTATTAAATGTTTCTTGGTATTTATGCTGATTGCACTTCTCGCCAACCAATAAAAACAATATATATATATATATATGTATATATATATATATATATATATACACAAAGGTGAAAATTATTTCTTTTACACTTTTAAATTTCAGACTTTGTGACATTTACAAATAACCCTCTGTTCCGCAGGTCTTCTAAAACCGGCTCCACCACCAATGCCGCCGCCGATGCCACCAAAGCTACCCCCACCACCGGAATTCCGTAAACCGGCAATCACCCAAGAAAAATTGAAGCGATTAGAGGCTCTTAAGTCACGTCCACGCCGGCGACCCGATTGGACTGACATGATGAAGGAAGTTGAACAAGGCAAAAAATTAAAACATGTTGTCTCTAACGACAGGTGCGTGGAACTCAGAACTATAAATGTTTCCACATATTTAATAAAACCACAATTCTATAAACATCGTTTAATATATCATAATTTTTATTGTTTACCCCAAATAACAATCTTTATTTTCACACGCACATGTAAAAAAACATATAAATTCAAGCAAGTCAGTGGATGAAAAAATGGACAATTCGAAGTAGTTTGCTTACATTTTCTAGGTAGGTAAAGAGTGTACAGATAGAAAAGATAATTAGTACATAAAAATTCACATATAGTTGTTTCTTTTATCAGTACCTTCTCCTTTTATTATAACGATTTGAAGAAAGATTACAAAGCAAAATATTTATTGACAAGACATTCTAAGAAAAAATTACTAATTCAGTCTTTGAACGTACTATAATGGGTAACCTTGGTCTGAAGGTGACCGTGCTTCAGTTCCTTTAGGTTTCAAGATACTAATTAACAAAAAAATAATTTAAAAATTAGATTATTTAAAATAGCTTTATTGAAAATATCCATGTACATAAAGATAATCGTTTATGCCCCTTAAGTCAATAATTTAATAAGCATTATTGAAAATATCCATCATTTATTTTGAGACTAATTGCGACACTAGGAAAATCAGAACAAGTCAGGGTATGCCATCAGTTGTACTCTATAAGGAAAAACTGCATCTGTGGTCTAATACATACAAATACAATGAGTGCAGCAAGCTTGAATTTCTTAATAATTTTCTATATTAGAATTCAATACCCATTTTACCTTTCATAAATAATTTCCAAGAAGATACTTTTTTTAAAATGAAACTTTGCAGACCTGATTAATTAACATGTAACATATTTTATAAGTTCTATCAAACCAAATGATAAATGAAGGTGAAATAATGTTTTATATTTACTATCACTTTTATACAAAATACACATTATATTTTGATCTTATCACAACCTTGAAACATATAAGTCATCCTTTTAGGTGGAACAGACTCAAGACACCTTTATCCAGCAGATCAAGGAAATTCAACTATAAAATAAAAACCTTACCCTGTCCACAGATCCAGCCCAGTCATCACCAGGTCGATGGTGGTCAAAACGAAAGGTTCTTTCATATTTGAATCAGAAAAGGAGGGCAAGCATAATGAACTACTGAAACAGATCAATCAAGGTATAAAATTGAAAAAAGTTAAAACTAATGACAGAAGTAAACCGAATCTAGAGGGCTTGAGGAAATTCAGGAGACAAATGACAATTGAAGAACAAATTCAAAAGTCCATGTCGCAGGCTAATCTCGCAGCTGCACCAAATGAAGTGAGTACAGTTACTTGTGTATCTGGAATTTGAAATATATTTATTGTTAAACATGGTACTTTCCATAAATTATTAATCAAACTTATGGTAGAAATACAAACTTAATTATGAGGGTTAAAGAAAAGAATTTTATATAGGTACTACAAATGTAGTGGTTACCAGCTTTCATTTGACTATCAACGCACTCTGTGTTATTACACTACCACTTCTAGGAAACACTGGAGTGTATCAATTCAACAACCTCAAAGTGATTTCAAAATAGGAAAACAACATCTGAAACTAATGTTTAAAGAAATGCAATCATTTTACAAATATGAGGACTAAAATGAAGTGAAACAAAATACTTGAATGGCCGTATATAAATTTTCTTTAATTATTATTTGTGTTTTTATAGCAGTTCTATTTCTTTTATTGACCATACCTAACAAGATATGTGTAATACGATAAAATGGTACTTAAGGATAATGATAAATTTATATTTTGCTCGCTTATTTAAATATTTTTAAAACAAAAAACATTACATTGGTTTACATAAAAAATAACTATAGGAAAAATGAAGATAAATTTGTCTAATCCCAAATTGGCTTACCCTATTTAAAAACAGAAGCAAGTTCTTTTTTCCATTCACCACAATACCGTAACTGAACATTAATGCTTCATCATTAACTATATGATTATCTTCATTATCAGATGTATCACAGATGATGTGATGTTATGGATAGATAAATAGGTACATAGATTGATCGACAATCAAATGGTTGAATCAACAGAGTTGTATAATTGGTGGGATTTGAAATTTGAAAATTAATTCTAGCAACCAATTCTAACAAATAATTTCTCAACCACATTTTCAGGCACCGCCAGCAGAAGAAGAAGAAATAGATGAAATGGATGACATAGATCGTGTCAGAGATGATTTACAGTCAACGAAACAGATGTTGGCTTTAGAATTGAGGTGAAATATTTCACATAATTGTTACACTGCTTTAGTTTAAATTATAAGAAAAAATTTTAAATTTTGCAAAAATTTATCACATTAAATTTTTATCACAATTTCCTCACAAACAGCTGTTTTTATATAAATTACAATATATCGGAGGTGTTCCTCTTGGCATCTCCTCACATTTCATTATAAAAAAAATTTAAAAATTGTTATTTCCATGCTAGCCAAATGAGAAACATACAACAGACTTTCAATAAAGTTATGAATATAATATTTGATAATCAAGTAGACCGATTATAAAGACAATAAATACTATAAAATTATCCAACTTTCCTCTTCTGTAAAATAATTTACCATCTAGTATGTCGACGTCCTTAAAATATTTCATTAAAATTTGAACGTACCTAACACGCGCCACTTTTGTGTAAGACTTGAACTCGTAATTTTTTTGTTTCTGAAAAAGCCACTTATATCTTGAAAATAGTATAGCGTATTATGGTGAGTACATTTTTATGTTGTTTTGTATATAATCAGGTAAACAAAAATATAAATATTTCGATGATTTACTACGTTGGTAGACTAACGTTGATAATAATTTACTACGTTAGATCATATCTAACCCCTCTTTTTTTGTGTGTTGTTATTATTCCACGCATGTTGGTCGTAGAGCAAAATAAATCCAAAAGAATGCCATGAATAAATGAACGGAAAATATACGTTCTAAATAGTAGTAACTACATTTTTTTGCAAAGGAAGTTTTTTTTCAGAATATATGCCAAGAAATTACAACAAACGTTTAGGCTCCAGAGACCTTTAGGCCTCTATAGAAAATAAAGAAAAGCCAGTGAAAAATATAGCAAAATAACCCGACGAACTATTATCAACCAGCTAAGACTCCTGCGATCTAAAATGCTGTCTCGACCACTGGGAACTCTGATATTTTTGAATGAAGAAGAATCATTATTTGTGGGTTGTATTTTGAGACAAAGTGAGTACATTTTTTCTTTGCGATTTTCGATCTCTGCGTTGTGATCTGAACATGTTTGGATAAAATCGGCCGAAAAGTTTCAAAATTTAAAGATTGTCCAGAGTGTTAAATTTCTTAAAAAGGCATTAATATTTATTGCAAAGATTTGTTACCAACTTTAAGTGTAATGGAGCAACAGTTGACAAGGACACTATCACTGCCTACATACAAAACTTGGAAGAGATATTTAAAGATATCCCGTCCGAAAACATATGGAAGTTTGATGAGACTAACCTCTCAGAGGGAGCTGGTAAAAAAAGTTATAACAAGGCATAGCACAAAATATAATTTTATAGGTAAGATCTCCAAAAGTTCAAATTCTATCATGTTTTCTGGAAATGTTGTGGGGGAATTACTACCAATATATATAATATATAGGGCAAAGCAAATATGAAGGACATGGACAGAGTATGGACCAATAAATTCCAGATATAATAATAGTCCTTCAGGTTGGTATGATATGAATATATTTGACGATTAGTTTTTTACTCTTGTCCTGTCAAGTCTAAAGAAACAAGAGTCCCGGAGTTATTATGGGAGACAATTTGTCATCTCACATTTCTGTAAATGTCCTAAAAGCCTGTGACCAAAACAATATTAGAATTGTTTGCTTGCCATCTTACAGCACTCACTTAACTGAGCCGTCAGATATTGACTTTTTTCACCTATTGAAGGTAGCATGAAGAAAAATCCTTACCGAGTGGAAGGCAGGTGTATAAGGCAGTCAAGGAACAGTGGTCCAAAAAAGCATTTTCCAAGTTTTGATAAACAGCTTCATTGATATTTTGGAATCAACATGGGAGGTAAGTCTCAGTTCGGGTTTCCGATTTATCGGCTTGTCTTGAATTAGAGATTTTGCCCAGAACTGTTGAGAAGACTGCTCTGCTATTAGAGAGGTTGCCTAGGACTGTTGACAAGACTGCTCTGCAAGACTCCTTTCTACAGAGTCTTGAAGCAGAAACCAATAAAAAAAATTATTTTTATGCAAAATGTATGAATAATAAATATTTTTTCTTAAGAAATTTCGTTTTATTTTATTCTTAATTGTTTCACGTCACGATAGTCAAAAAGGGCAAAGAGAACTTTACTGGAAAATAGTTTGAATAAGGAAAGCATAAATTTGTTCCAAAAGCATTCGTTAAGAACCGAGATTGCTTGTAAATAATTTTCAGAAGCAAAGATACCCATGACAATGGATAACATTGTTCTTTTATCATTGTTTTATATGTATTTAGTATATACATTATTTATGATGTTGATTTACCAATAAAATGTGTAGTTAAGATGATCTTCTCTTTTAAAATATATGTAAGTATTTATAGTAAATGAAAAATATTTATAGTTTCCTAAATTTGGAGCAAAATAGGATCACTTTACATTAATCTATTAATCAATTTCAAACACGAAGTGATCCTCGACTTAAAAGACACAAGTGCATTTTTTATGATTGTTTAGATATAAATTTGTAATATTAATTTAGAGGAAAAAGAAGAAATTAAATATTAAAAGGCATCCTTAAATATTATTTGGACAAATGTTAATTTTCCTTATTTTGTAATAGTATCAATTAGTGCCCTTAGAGGGGTTTTATCTACTTAAAATTCATGACTTCATTTGAAGATTTACTTAATCGAACTGTACCTTTACTTAGTAAAAGCCTGTTTAATGTTTTATATTTTTTGTAGCGGATATTAATATATTACCATTGAAATTATTTCAGGAATCGAGAAGCCCAAGAAAGAGAAAACAAACGCCTCCTAACCAGGATACAGAATTTGGAGGCCGAATTGGCGAGAGAGCGCGCTATAATACGACAAGAACAGCAAAAATCTGTAATAGCAGTGACAGATGCATACGATGAACGTCTCGTCCATTCACTGAAAGCCGAAGTGGAACATGCCAAAAGAACAGCTGACGATTTGGAAAAGAAATACCTCCAAGCGGCAGAAGAAAGAGATGAAGTACAGAGTGAGCTTGAAGAAGCGAAACGTAAAAATACTGAACTAGAGAAGAAATTACAAATGGCCATATCGGTAAGCTCAATCTTATTTTTATAGACAGAATAATTATGTTAAAATGAGGGTTCAAAATAATTAGATTTTTTAAATTGTTCTCAATCCTTTTCATGGTTAGGTATTTTAAAAGCTAAAAATCAGAATGGTTAGTTAAGTTTAGTTGTTTGTCTATGATAACAAAAGTCAATCTATTTGTTATCCTCAATTCCTCAATATGGAAAGGAAAATTAAACATAAAAATATTGTTCAAATAAGGTATGGATTTCAAATAGAAATAAAATTTAATATGTTGATTTTAAAATATAAAAACTCGTTGAATTTAAAAAAAAAATGTTATGTTACTAACTTGATTAATTCTCTAAGTATTATTACGAATTTCTTAAAAAATTCTCTCTAGATTCTAAGAAATGTAACAGTGACAAATATATATATATAAATATGGTGTATTCCGTAAATTCATTAGCAAGTGTTGACATGTTTTTTTATCCTTCGTATATAAATATGAAATATTAAACATTAGTAAAAAATAAAATAATTTATAAAACCTTCAATAAGCAAAATACTGTGCCCAATTTTAAGTTTCTACATCGTATGCTTTCTGAGAAAATCGGCTGTGAATATAGAAAAATTTAAATACATTGCAAACTCTATCTTTTATAAAACATATTTAAAAAATGACGATATCTAGAATCATCATTGTAGTTTTCCTACATTTGCATAGGCTGATTTGATGGCTTCTAAAAATGTTAGGTTGAGTAGTTTCAGAAATATATTTTTTTGCATATTTTTCATTACATCTATGAAGATTTGACACCTAAAATTATAAAGAAAAGATCTTTGTGACCCTTGTAATTCGATTAATTAATGTGCCTCGCCCCCAAACTTTCAAATGGATATTACTTAGTTTTAGTTGTTGAGCTAAGTGTAGGTTAATATGTTTTAGTATTTAATTATTGAAATTTCTTTCTTAAAATTAGTGACTATATAAGCAATAGTGCAAATTTCTTCTTACTGACAAGATTTATAAATAACACATTTCCATGTTTAGTTTCTTCGAATATTTCCTAAAATGTCTACATCAAATTGCAGAATAACCAAACATTTTCCAATGACGAAGAACCGCAATCATTTTACGTTAAGCGCCAACTAGATTACCAAAAACAATGTGAACTTTTAAACATGGCACCGCCTAGTGAAAAAGTTGCATCGCAAATTGAGGACAGTGAACAGGTTACTTTGGAATGTGAACCAATTTGTTACATTGATTCCTGTTTCCTCCGTGTATTCCATAACGTATATGTTTTATTAGAAAATTGTATCGAGGCTATAATGTTCATTTGATTTATCATCTGTTCCATAACAATTTTAGTTTAGAAGTATTACTTAAGTTAATGTTACATTCATTATATACGGTTTACTCATTAATTTCTCAATATTTGACACTTTCCACAACTAATTCAATTGTTATTTAGAAAGAATAATCATATTTGCATTGAAAAACGGATTTGGTATCCTTTAGATAAAACATAATAGAAGTAAACACAATGAAAACAAAAACTAATTTTATATTATTAGGTTTAAGTTTAATACATTTTTGACGTAAATTTTATGAAATGCTTAAAAATATGTTAAATATTATGTATATTCTCACATCTAATGTGTGAAAATATTAATTAGAAAAGAAATTTGGTTTTTGTTTTCAAAAGTGATGAACCACAAAGTTTTTTTTTGTACATATTTAGTAAACATATATTATTTACATATTGTGTTAACAGACCATTTTACCTTATTTCTTTGTTAATAATATCCCACTTTGTATTTAACTGCAGCTTGAATAAGTTTTATGAAACAATGATGAAACAATGATATGTGATTATTCTGAATTAATATATATACAAAAGGTAAAATGACCAAACTGTAAATTATAATATTGCGTGATATTCCTAAAAATATTTAATGATAGCAATAATTTTCTAGGGTGTGGCACCATCAAACGCAAGCTCTCGGCGTTCCAGTCATGCTATAAAACAACTATCAGTACAGAAGGATTCCAGTTTCGAAGAAGAAGCAGAAGAGCAATCGGAAGAAGAAGTATGAACATTTTTATAAGTCTAAATGGAGAAATTTATGTCAATATTGTCAAATTATTATATCCAATTTGCATACATTGTTGAATTGCACGATGTTGCTAGATGCAAATATGCATATATTTTAATTAAGTTTCCATGTTACATCATCAACCTTTGAAGTAAAATTTTTATCCAAAGAATAAAACAATTGGCATAATGTTTTATTTCATATTTAATATTAAATTTATTTTACAGGAAGAAACAGAGGAGAAAAAGCAGAAACGCCTAGAAAGAGACGTAAAGAATATGAGAAACAAAATTCGCCATCTCAAGGAGAAAAAAGACAAGGTGAAACGGGAGAGAGCAGCTTACAAGATGCAGCTGAAAAATCAACAATATGCTTTGAAGTAAGTTTTTTAAATATTTATAAAAACCACTTTCAATATGTCCCATGTTTTTTTCAATTTATTGGTAAATTCCATAAATTAAGATGGCGAATGGTCCTATATTGCAAAAGAACAAATGAAATTGGATTTAAAAGCATTATAATATTAAAAGACTTTAAAGGAGGATTCATATAGTATTGTAAATTGATGGTTCATACCAAAGTAATATATTTATATGGATAATTCAAACACTTTTATTCTATTATATCTCATATTGCATGCAATAATTGACAGTCATTTACCAATTTACCGCGAAATATCTTATAAAATTGTATTTCATACATTACAAGGAATGAGAAGAAAAAATACAAAGAACTCAAGCGAGAAGTGGACAAAATGGCAGCAATGATGAAAGAAGCAGATTCTGATGAAGAGTGCTCAGATGAGGAATCGTCTGAGGAGGAGGAGGAGAAGAAGGAGAGCAGCGAGGAAGAAGAGACAGAATCAGAAACTGAAGAGGAGACTGAAAGCGAAACAGAAAGTGAAAGTGAACCCGAGGTAAACTTTACACTGCTTAAATTCTATTCATTACATTTTGACAGGTTAAATAAATTGTAATAATAATCTGAATAGACCGATGCAATTTTTAATCTTTTAAGCTATCTTTGAATGGTAATGTGTTTCAATCTAGACTTTTTTGGGCTAATTAGTAAAGTTACCATAATAATTGGATGTTTCAGCGTGTACGATTAAAGTTGTCAACATACAGATTTACTTTATTTCTAATTTTTGTTCGCTTACACTAAGTAACCCAGATAGCAATATAAACTTGATTCCGACTTGCAACAAGTTTGATATATTAAAAGAGAAGATTTGTGTCGAGTTTGCCATGGCAAGTTTACACACTTGTAGCAAATTTAAATTATATCTGGGTGCTTCATTCTACTTGCAATAGATGGCAACTATAGCGAGTATGAGGTTGCAGCAATATTGCCACAAACTTCAACTTTCATATTTGATGCAACAATTTAGAATCAAAGAATCGAGTTTCAAGATCAAGCCTCAAGTTTACATGCTATTTAGGAACACACTTTCACTCCAACCTCTAGTTCTAGAATGTATCTGTCAAATTTGACAAAGAATCATGGGATTTTGAAGTGTTAGATGATCAAACTCGACATGGAACTATTCCCAAATTGCTCCACAATTTCATGCAGTCACTGAAACCATTTTTTTCAAGTGTGGTTCTAGAATGATGTGTCCATTAAATTGCTTTGATTTAATGAAACATTGTACATATTTATAAACATATTTACAGGACGCGCCACTTGTGAAGAAAAAGGAAAACTTAGCAGCAAGAGTAAAACGGCATGAAACAAGTTGCCAGGCATTAAAGAAGGGAAATCACTTGTTAATGGCTAATGTCGATCGCCTCAAAGACGATGTTAACAAACAAAGAGAAGAATCGGCATCCTTACAAAAAGAACTGGATTCATTACTTGAAGATTTAGAATAGGTGTAAAGATAATAAAATTCTCGTCTAAATTAACATTTCTAATGTTAACTCATGATATTAATTGTGATGTATTGCAAGATATTGAAGAGAAGCTACTGGTTAGGAAACGGAATATTTTAAAAATCATAGTTATTGTGATAGAAAAAAAATGTTTAAAATAGTGTAAAATGAGGAAATGATGTGCCATGATAAAGGCTGAAGGTGACAAGAGTTTAACTTTAGAATATGGTATCAAAGTTGCCATATACAATGACAAGTAAATGTTAATTCCCGGTTAATTGTTTTAATCCCCCTAATGGCATTGGTTGTGCCAAATAAATTCCTTATAATTCGGCATATACAGTGTGACAAGAAATGTGTCAAGAAATTTTTATAGGTGATTCTATCCATTAAACTGAGTATATTTGAAGCATGTTTCCTATAGCAATATATTTGAAGCCTGAAATCACATCTTGACAGTTATTTTCTTAGAAACAATTGAGAATTTTCACATAGTTTCTTAATATTTCCTATTCTGTTTGAATGACAAAACCATCATCATCATCATCATCATCAAATGCACAACAGTCCTCTGCAGGCCAAGGCTGACTTGCTGATCCTCCTCCACCTGACTCTGTCTGACATGATGGCCCTCCACCGGTTGACTCCCATTAGTTTGAGGTCCTTTTCAATGTCATCTAGCCTTTTTTGACAGGAAAAATATCAGCACATTTGTAAAGATGGCCAACCACCAATACGTGATGCTTTTATGGTTTTCACAATATTGGTTCCACCGTATTTGTCATATTTTCTGTAAATTTCATAGCTGTAAAGAGTTTTCCACATGTTCTCTTGAATAGATCCAAATATTCTTCTCAAAATTTTTCTTCCGACAATGAGTACTTTTTTACCTCTGCTTTATTGAGGGTCCAGCAATCACTGCCATACAGAAGAAAGAATGTAATACATGTTGTGATTTCAGAGTAAACATGGTATTAAAATTCATTCCTACTGGATGGGCTTCTTCTTTTGAAACAATAAACTTGGGTTGTATGTTCAATATAAATGCAGTATAAATTTATATAACAGATTCCGCAAGGTCATATTAAATTAAATACTAATTGTACATAAATAAGTTACATATATGAACCAGTCTTACGTAAACAATTTTTTTTAATATTGGTACCTACTGCATTACTAGTGTAAAAAACTATATTTACTTGAAAAGAAACCTATTTAGGTTGAGGTGTTGGTTTCTTAGGAATTAGATATATTGTAGAAACAACCACACTGCTCCATAATGATAAATAGTACAAATAGATAGAAAATAATTCCTTTAAAAATATATCATTATATCAACAAAATTAGAATGGCGCACAAAAATATTATTACTTGCAACCTAACCTAACCTCAAATTCATCCTTATAAAAATACAAATTGTTCTAGTCAAATTACAACTGATCAATCACACACATGTATTTTTTGTAGATTTCAGCTAAAAAAATTACTGCAAAATGTTATCTAATCCATACTCGGACATAGTTTTTTTTTTTTTAATTTAATGCAAAAATAGCTTCACTTGCAATGCCATGTTTGTAATCATTATTTCGATGTTAATATTTAATTACTATTAAATATCTAATTTCAAGCATTATTTAGAGCAATTATTACTCATCTAAAATGTGTAATAAAACATTTTTAAAGTCCGCCCATGGGAACTGCGAAAGTTAGATATTTTGAGTAATGTCATTGTCAAATGCCACTATTTAGATAATTTGAGTAATGTTCTATTTTTATAATATTGAACTTTAAGTTCAGTGTATATTTAAACTTTTGTTACCATGTCAACAGGATGGTGTAAAATGAAAAAAAAATTTGTTTGACACAGAAACCGCTTATTTTGGTTTAGCAGTGCAATGAAATAAATTTATCTTTGAGAATTATATTTAATAATAATTTAAAATTGGACAATTTTTTTGTTACTAATAGCAGTGTATATAAGTAATTTTTTATAAACGACTTTATTGGTTTAATAATTGTAAATATTAATTGCCTAATAAATAAATTAAATATTGCTTATTTTTTGATTTAATAACGCTTTGTGTATATTTATTTATGCTACCTGGTGATAGGTAAATAAGCCAAAAGCATTACTATAGTGATTTGGTTAACGTTGAAATACTTCTATGATATAAATTATTTAAACTTTGTTATCTGAGTCTTGTTTTTTTAAGCGGCAAGGTTTTTTTATGTATTTGTTCTTGACTGTCAAAATAGTTCAGTTTTTCTAATTTAAAAGTAGGACTTTTTATTTAAAAATAATGATTTTAGGGGCGTAGTGTAGTAACGTGATAGCATTATTGTAATTAGGAATTACCAAATAAAGTCATTTGTAGATCATTTCAGGCAAACAATTCTTAGTCCTATAGTTTTAAATAAGGAGGTTTCTTTATGGTACTGAACCAAATGTTTAATAGTAACTATAAAAATTGTTTTTAAAAATTCCTAAGAAAAATAATATACCAACAAAAGTAACACTAACAAAAGTAACAAAAATACTAGTGACTGACTGAACTTTCAGTTTCGGCCAAAAAAGAGGTTTCGGTCGAAGTTTTGATTTCGGCGACAGATCAGCCAAACCTTTCAGCTTGGCCGAAATGTACGTTCTCGAACTCTTAGGTTGCCTTTGGCTGTACTCGGGCGTTTGCGTCGCAGGCCTTTCGTGGCACCATGTCACATTTTTGTTTTCGTACTTATTAAATAATGGTAAGTGTTTACTCTTTTTTAATAAATAAATATCTTACTTAGATGGAACCTATCATTTTGATTGAACCGGTAGACCTAGAGATTTAAATAAAATTTCGTGTAAAACAAATACATAAGTTTGGTATAGATACAGATAAATTTGTATTGCAATTGTTGTTTATATATAAATAAATAAAATCATTTACTTACATTTATAAAAACCGTAATATAATTAATTTAGGCATATTTGTTTACTGTTGATTTAATTCCTAAACTTAGGCTATATATGTTTTTAGGTAAAAATGTCGCAAAAAGAAAAGAATCCTGTTTGGCAGTTTTTTGAAAAGAATACTAATGATTTATCCCAAGCAATTCGTAAAATTTGCAATAAATCACTTTCATTGGGAAGTCATGAAGCCAAAAAACCAACATTACATGGAGTAAAACCGCATTTAAGTAAATTTCATAGTCCAGACCACAGACATGTTCTGAAGCGACAGTCGGAATTAGACAACATAAAAAAGTGAATCGAATATACAAAAACGAACTAAACTCTCTTTAACAAAACAGAGTATTAATCAATCTAAAATTTCATGTAGAATAGACATCACAAAATTTCACGCAGAATAGAATAGACAAAGCGATTATGGATTCGATTATTGGTGATATGTTACCTTATTCATTGGTAAGTGGTGATGCATTCCAACGACTTAATTTTATTGATCCTGATGCTTATGACTGAAGATTGAAAATTTTTTTCAAACATCTTTATATAGTAATAATAGTAATAAAGCTTTATTAAATTTCATGCAAAATAAACTTGTACACTATCCAAGATGGTAAAATAGATACACTTTGTCCTATTGAATGGGACATCATGTGAAGTCATTAAATGACGCTTGCATTTCGACAGTTATACCTTTGATATTTTTACTTAATCGGAAATTACAAGTTCGATTGGATAACGAAGATGAGCGAATAACAATCATGAAAAATTCTCTACTTGAAACCTTGAATCAAAAAATATCGTCTGAAAAGAACATACGTCATTAAATGCAGCAACATTACTGGACCCACATTTTAAATCGAAGTATCTAACTTCCGATGCAGTTGATATTGCAATCAGAGAAATTGTATCTTCTTTATTGGAATGTAATGATAACAGAGTGGTAAATAGAAACATTATCCCTTCATCTTCGGCAGAACTGATGCTGCTTGCATCTAATATCCAGAAACAAGAAGAAAGTCTATGGGATGCCCATGATGATACCCCATGTGAGACTCAAATACAAATGAAACAGAATATAATGAAATTTCGGTGTTGAAACAAACAATCCAGTGTTACTTTTCCGAGCCCCGACTACAATGTAATTCTGATATATTTTCCTATCGTAACTCCAGTCCATACCCAATGTTAAGAAAACAAGTGTTAAATTACCTTTCCGCACCACCAAATAGCATCCCGAGCGAGCTAATATTCAGTGCTGCTGGACAAATGTACGCAGATCGTCGCAGTAATTTACTAGGTGAAAATGCAGAAAAACTACTTTTTTAGCTTACAATTTAATTATGATTATTGCTTTATTTTCTAAGTAACGGAAAAAATCTTTATTTACAACAAAAAAGTATTTTTAGTTAGACACTATTTTGTTGAGTTTTGATTTTAGTGATATTTAGTTATTGAAGACTTTTACTAAACTGTTAATAGTTAAAAACGAGTTACACTATTTTATTTTGATTATAATTATAATATGACAGACTGATTGATTTAGTTATTAGTTAGTATTTCCTTTCGAATTTTGATTAATGTGATATTTTATTGAAGGCTGTTACGAGATTGAGAGAAGTAGAAAATATAGAGAAGTTTAATGTTTTAGTTACTCTTTTATTATCATAATGTAGGCTGTACGAAGTCTGTGAACCTCTAAATTCCAAAACTGTAGGAGGACAGAAACTGTAGGTTTGGTTTTGTTTTCGGCTGAAAATCTAGTTTCAGTCATCACTTAAAAATACTGAAGACTATTTTTGTAAAAAATGATTACAAAGTACTAAATACTATCTTCAAGATTATATTCAACATAAATTATCACTAGAAACAGAATTTTGTCAAAATTCCATTTTATTCTTATTTGTTGAAAATCAGTGGTTAAATAAATGTATGAAAATTCAACTTATTTTACAACACGCTCAATTTTTCCTTCTGACCAGACTATATGAAAAGAAGTGCTAGAATGACCTTGTGAACCAGCAGCACCTATAACACTATATTGGATTCGAGGCCACCCTCAACTGGATGGCAGCAAAGGATCATAACATTAATTTATGCATTCAATGTTTTTGTTTTATGCTGTTAAGTCAATAAACCCTTTTATGATTAACGTCACTACTTCTTTTAAGGTCTGACTAAATTATTTAATCACACATTTTCTGGGGCTGGGTCCACATTAAAAATAATTCTGTAGTTTATAAACCTTTTTGTGTCTGCACATATGAATATTTTCACATAAATATTTTGGTCATAGTAATACACACACCAATCCTGTCTGTTTTTTGACGAACATTAAAGGACTGAATATGCACTTTTCAATTAATAAGAGATTTTCCTCCGAACATTATTATTTTTTTATTTCTTAATATTCCACTTATCTTTACTATCTAAAGGAGTCCATGTTTTTTGTATTCTTGTACTAAGAGTTGCTATTCATTGTTATTCAGTGGGTAATGTTCTTAAACAAAGTTTGTGACCTCTACTGGCAGCAGGTGCATGGCAGGGGATGGTTTTGTGCATGCGACATGACACAATAACACGTCGCTAATTCACATTGATACATTGTGAGGAGTGAATGATTTCAGACATGTTGGTAGTGGTTTGTTCAGAGAAAGACAGTCTTGAATTGTTGATGGAATAATAGCGAATAAAAATTAAGTTTGTAAATAAGTGTAAATGAACTTCTTGTGTTGAACAGTGTTGTGCATTGATTTTAATTTTAAGGTGACTACAACAAAGAATCCATTAAATCTATGTAAGACACTTTTAATTCCGATTGTGTACCAGATATGTTTCAACAACAATCGGGGGAACTTGTCTGGATATCACAATCGCTCATCATGTACCACAGTTACACTTAGATATATGTATATGTTATTTTTCATATCAACGTCTAATACTAAATCGGGTGTTTCAATGACATAATTTGAATTAAATTAAGTAAAATTATGTTGAAATTTTCAAATTCATTTTAATATAAGTAACGATTTGAAATTGTAATAAAAATAAATATAGTACATTGTAAAATTATTTTTATTCCTTTCATTATAGGCATTATTATGCTTAAAATCCATGGCGAAATAGCCAGTCTCTTTTTTTTTATCCATATTTAAAACTTAGCTCTTCATTTCAAATTAATTTACTATTAAAGACATTTTATATTTAATTTTGGGGTTTTTTCAAAAATTAATTAATTAAATCCCTCAAGGGTTTTTGATAATATTTGAACATAAAGTGAGACAGCAATCTGGCAACACTCTCCATGGGAAATGAATATTACGCCATAAATAAACGTTATTCTACCGATTTCGCCAATTTTATTTTTTATATACTTTTAACTTTTATGTTTAGGAAGTAATTTTTGCGCACTGAAAGCACAAGGGCATTTTACTGTAAACAAATTTAAATATCAGAGCTCTGTAATGGATAGCCATTATTGCCTGTCATTACAAAACAAGCTCACCATATGAATGAAAATTAGAATTAGACATTTTAATTTAAATTACTGAAGTTTGTGGGAAGGGTTTT
The DNA here is from genome assembly GCA_039881145.1 of Druceiella hillmani. Lineage (NCBI taxonomy): Eukaryota > Metazoa > Arthropoda > Insecta > Lepidoptera > Hepialidae > Druceiella > Druceiella hillmani. Next base: position 26,605,160 of record JAYKKI010000009.1, on the reverse strand, counting down.
CGATAAAATCTTTTTTGTAATGATTCCTTTTATTATCATAAGAAAAATCTATCATTGCTTTAGATTATGTTGACATATAAAACTATCATAAACCATAAATGTATATTATCGATTAATCTTTTGGTTGTTTCTACATCATCAAAGACAAAACGACAAACTATATCAGAATTATTTGAGAGGAGTGCAAGTTATAATGGTAATATATTAAAATTTTCTATTATATGTTTTCATATTGTATTTGAATTTTGTACTTAGTTAATGTTTCTTTTAATTTTAGAAGGAGGAAAGTATCTGGACGGCAGTTACTCAAGCTTTAATTTAATAGTTATTTTATTATGGCTGAAAAAGAAGGAATGGTTATCCAGAAAAATGTCGGTATAAATTAATGTCTAGATTTAATTTTTTTTTTAAATTTCAACTGTACAATTTTATTATTTGCTATATTATTTGTAAAATTATATATTAATTGCTTGATTTGTTTTTCAAATTCAAGGATAATTTCAAACCATTGTTAATTTTTAGGTAACTGAATTAATAGAACAAAGGTACACAACAAAGTATCACAAAAATTATATTAGTAAATGATTCACAAGAAAGTAAGTATCTCGCCATTAAGTAGTGACGTTATGACAGTAACAAATTCAACAAGAAGTTTTCTGATAATAACAGTACATTATCTTAATAAAATTGACGTCTCAACAGCTGTTGCCTTACAGCCATTATGTGTTAAGTATAACTTTTGAATATTCTTGGAATTTAATTATATTATGTTAAGTACATTAATAATTTTTGAATTATTGATTTTTAGATCCAGGATAATATATTAGAACCAGGATAATATATTAAACAATGTTTCGAAGAAACAGTTAATGAATTTTCTATTGATAAAGCATAAATCATAAATTCCTCTAATGAGAGTAACATGATAACTGCCGTCAAGTTATTTTTGGGAGAAAAAGAAAGGATTCTTGTTTTTCACATACAATAAATTTAATTATAGATGACGTTTTAAAATGAAATTAAAACTTCTGAAACTTGGCTGATGAGTAAAATCTATTTCAACGTATTTTAAACACTCAGTCACTGTTTCTGATCTATTGCGATTTCAGCAATACATAGAAGGAAAAAAAGAAGGATAAATATTAATGCTTAATTAAGCAGTTAACACTCATTGGAATTTCTGTTTGGATATGGTGGAAAGGTCTTTCAAATTACCTCAATTGTCACCAAAGTATTAGCATTATATCAGAACCAGATATGTTTGCTACTTCATAGCTGAATACTTTGCGTGATTTTGTTATGTTTTTTGGTCCATTTAAAATTGTAACGGAAGAATTGAGCGCCGAAAAATATGTTACAACTAGTTTTGTTATTCCACTAATGAATTTATTAAGACAATAATTAGAACAAAACAAACCATCTACTGTTTATGGATTGTCAGTACAAAACAATTTATTAGAAAGTATTGCCTATATATTGGTGCCTTTAGAGCAAAAGTTATGTTTGTGAAAGCAACCAACCTGTATCCTCTTTTTAGAAACCTTTATTTCAGCTGTAAACTATTGCAATATGAGATCTATAAAAAGATATTTCTGTCAAGCATATATATGCATAGGGGCTTCTGCAAGTAGTTTACGGGAAACAACGTTATCTTTTTTATATAGACATGAACACATGTTCTTAAAAATTATGTGAAGTGAAACTTCTGATACAAATTTTGATACAATGCCTGTTGAATTAAAACAATATTTAAATCACCTAAATATTTCAAGATCATCAAATTTCGGATAGATAGTTTAAATTCCCCTGTTAGCATTTTATTTACGTGTTGTCTGAAATTGCTTTAAAATATTTAATTTTGCCTGCTACCTCTGTTGCACATTAACAATTGCATCTACAATTAATCTTCTAGTACCCAATAATCGCAGTAAAGATGCAGAGCACATAAATTAATACGTATTTTTAAAAATTCTCTCGGAAAAGTATACATAATGTCATTTTGATTTATTCAATAAATACTTTTAATTATTACTAATTATGTATTAATATAAAACCATATTGAAATTTTGAATTGAATATATTTAATTCAAAAGTTGTAACTTAATTCTAAACTCATCCTTTTTTAAACAGTGTCAATATATCTAAACATAAATTTTTTTGATATATCGAATTATGAGGATATCAGTATACCATAAATCCTATGTTTTTAAAAATATCAACAGTCCTACTGGCAGGCGTTGTAGAGGGCTGCCAGTAGAATCAACTTATTTTGTACCGCTGACTCTCTGAAATTATATAAAATAAACTCTCATTATACAGAATAACAAAAGTGGTTAGAACAGTTTTAAATAATTATAATAACTCATTTTTGCCCGTTTAAGTTACCTTTAATTAAAAAAAATTAATTTATTTTTATTTACTCTCACGCAACCAGTCTAGTCACCAAAAAAATTGTTTAATACTTTCTTTAACATGTAAGTTGTCTTCTAAAGGATTCAATGACATGATCATGAAATATTAAATATTTATCTATAATTACACCGAGGTCACACGCGGATGATACTCTTTCGGGCGCCGTTCCATTTAACTCGTAATTCTGCATCAAGGGTATACATTGGCAGGAATACGTTACCATTGCATATTTGCTTGAATTAAATTATAGGTTGATACCCACTCACTGATACTCCTTTGAAATACTGAATCTATTTGACTTTGAATCAGCTCACAATCAGGTCACTTTTCTAACCCCAAGAATAGTTCCAAATCATTGGTAAACAGAAGGCAACAAGCAATTCTCACAACTAAGAACAAATCATTAAGCATAATGAGAAACAAAAGAGGGCTTAAATTACTACCTTGGCGAAATCCAGTTTATGTAATATATGGCCTAGACTTAAAATTTCCAAATTAAACATATTGCTTTCGAGCTCGAAATATCTTCTGAACAAATAATGTGTAACTTCAGAGTATTATACCTCTTATAGGGCTACACTTTGTGTCTATTATAATATGACACAGGCTGCCATCAGTTACAAAGAAAATAAAAAAATATAGAACAACAAACGTTTAATAGTATTAAAGTAATAAAGTAAAATGCAAAATTAAAATAATACAAAGAAAACTTTTTAATCTTTTATCCACTTCAGTCAGATTAATCCGACAAAGCTTTAAACAGCTATGTTGTGTCTATAAGATAGAAAATTATCTTTAATTTATCTCAACTTAATGCAAATAACTACAAAAATTAAGTCTAATAATGTATTTCTAACATTATAGTCACATAAGTATAGTATAGTATCTACTAAACGCCGTATACAATTGAAATATAACAAAACATCATTAGTTGTTATTATTTCATTGTCTTTCTATTATTAGGTGTAAAAAAAAATAAAAACATTAAAATTAAAAAATTTCAGCGTCAGCGGTTTTCAGTCTCAATTATGATTTTAGAAGATTTCTCAGGTAATATCTGTTCTCAAATCTGGTTTTAAGTCTTATGTAAAAAATTATAGGGCTGTACGCAGTGGTATCTATATTTATTAAATTATTTGAAACCATTTTATTTCACCACATATGTGCTCAAGTTCAGTGCCAGCTGAAGGACTATCAGCACGTTTTTGTTCCTAATCGATCGACCCTCACTAACCTTACTAATTTGTTATGTTGGTAAGAAGTTTAATGGTGAACTCGGTCTGGATTTTGATTTTAAGCATGCATTTGACCAACTTGACAATGATATTCTCCTGATAAAATTGTAGAGGCTGGTTTGCCTTGCACTTTTGTAAAATTTTTCGCCAATTACTCATAATATAATATTATACTCTGTAGTTACACATTATTTGTTCAGAAGATATTAAAAATGAGCAGCCCAGATAGTAAGTTTTCAATTTATTGTACACAGAACCTATCTACACGAAGGTAAATGTTTTAGTGCTTGTATTTGTACTTATATATAGAATACACATAGACAGTTTTAAATTAAACTAGCTACTTGAACTTATTTGAAACTATAGCAATATACATATATTCCACAATAGCACTAACATCACGATAATCATGTTATAACAAATGTGGTATTAAATATGTTTTGGTAATTTTATTGATGGTAAATAAGTGTGGATGGAACTAAACAGATAATTCCCTCATATAATATTTTAACTATCGCACTTTATGAAACGTCTATTTTTTCTGCAATGTTGACTAAAAGCAAATCATGTAAATGTATTATTTACACATTTTACCAGACTCGAAGAAAACCCACTCATGGAAAAAGCACCTTTTGCTAAACTTAGCTGCTAATAAAATGTTTTTTCCCAAAATAATACATTTATTTAAATTTTACACTTTATTTTTATTCCACTTCTCTTTGATTTATTTTTAAGCTTCGCTCTTTATCGCTTTTGGGTTTGCCAATCGAGAGTATTTCCCTACATCGTCTACTTACCCCATAGATTTTTCGCATTATATAGATCATCTTAGTTTCAAATTCCAGTTCACCTTAATCTAATTGTGTGTACATTACTATAATGTAAGTTTAGTGGTGTTCAGTGATATCGATAAAGATTTTGAACCTTTATATATGATGTCATATGTGTTTAACAGATTTAATTTTTTAAAGTTTTGATTTTTCCACATAACTAAAGCGAAACAATTGTAGTAACAAATTTTTTTAAGAGAAAAGAGTTTAAATCAAATAATTTGAAAAAAATTAATTTATTTCATTATAATGAGAATAATTTTAAAATTATTCCTTATTATATTTTGAAACAAAAAAATATAAATTTAAATTTAAGATACTACTGTATAAAAAATATTAAATAGTTTAAAGGGATACTTTATTTAAAGTAAATTTAATTTATTGTATCAGAGTTTAATAAATAATTGTTTTAAACATAAATATTTCCAAACTTAAAAGAGTTAATTAATTAATTTAGTTAAATCAACATAATTGTTAAAAATAATAATTAGAAATTATATATTAATCGTCTCAAGAAATAAAAGAATTTTTTATAATTACTTATTGTATAATAAATTATTTGTTAATTGAAATTTAATTATAAATATTTTATGGAACAAGTTTTAAAAAAATATTAAAAAAACAAATCGCATATTGAAATTAAATTATTTAAGGGTTATATGGCCAGTCAGTTTATATGGCCAGTTTGTCATAGCTACACAGCTATGGCAACTAATTAACAGATGGCGCTGCTGTGTAAACCACAGTTCAGTAACTCATCCCAACAGATTATTCTATTTTGCTGTCGAATTTAAAAAATATATAATGTCATTCACAAGTGCTTTTATGTGACCAGTAGTAAATTTTGTCGGAAGGAGTTTATTTTAAAAAAGGATAATTTATAAGCAGATTTTAATTTGAAGTACAGGTAAGTGCTAGTTTTTTTATTCTAGTTTATGTGTAGAAAGTGGTTTTCACAGTTAAATAAATACTTATTATTACAATGGCACAGGTCCTATCAAGTTAATATGAGCATCAGGTGGCCATATTTACAACTTTACGTGTTTTTTTTAGTTTTGACATTTTTATTATGGTTATTCATTACTTTTTGGCAATGGCTTAACAATATTACGATACCTGGTCAGAACCAAACCACAACAGAAAAAGAATATTATTGGAAAATATGGAATGAAAGGATTCAGTCCTCGTCATCTATAGATGTTTGTTTGAAAGGCACAAAACTTAAACCCGGTAAGAGCACAAAAACTAAACAAACAAGTTGTAAAAGACTACTTCGAGAAGCTTGACAAAGTTATGAGTGTATGCAACAAACAAACCTTATCGTATTTACAATGTCGACGAGAAAGTGTGCCAATTAAAACTTCATAAAGCCCCAAAAGTTTCGACATTAAAAGAAACAGAGAGAGTGCATCTCGTTGCACCAGAGCATGCAGAAAATATGACAATATTTGCATGCGGGAATACCCGGTGTAATATTATTCCTCCAATGATTCCATTTAAAGGCAAACAGATGAAACCCGAATGGAAGGACAATTTGCCGAACTGATCAGAAATGGAAATGATTCCAAAAGGTAGTATGAATATTCACACCTTTTTTTAAATAGATTGATCATTTGGGAAAATAAAAGACATCAGATAAACCCCTATTCATTTTCGATGGCGTTAATTGTCACATCGAACATTCTGTTGTTGAAGCTGCTGCAAAGCATGATATCATATTATTTTGCAATGGGCAAAGCTTTATTTCGTGCATTGAGTATCAATGGAACACAGAGATCACGAAATATTGGAGACAAAATGTTGATAGAACAAAGTTTCGGTAACCCTTTTTCAGCCGTCTGGAACAAAGCGCTGACCATCTCAAACATAAAACTTGAACGTTTGAAACGAAGCCAAATTTTATGAGAATTTACCAACACACCTAAAATTAAGTCACAAGGATTGAACAGTGAAAACGTTGATGACAATGTTGAATCAGATTCAATATGGAATGCCTCACGTGTACTGATTGTTTACGATAATTGTGACGAAGAGGATGACTTGCCACTAAGCTCTCTGCATAGTACTTCTTTAGCCTTAAATAAAACACCAGCTTCAAAAGGAGAGGAAGTAAAGATCCAAAAACTTCATTTCAAAAAGACGACTTACAACTGCATAGTGTTTTCTCACCCTTAAATCAAGTATCTTTGAGAGGGGATGACAACCAAAATGGAAACACTTTAACTTCATTTAGTGATATTATGAAAACACCATTGAAGACCATTCTAAATTCTACAATAAAAACAAAAGCCATCAATAGCTTGGCCCAATAGTTAACAAAATAGTTGTTTGAGTCAAAAAACCCCAAAAGGTTTATATCTGTTCTAGTAAAACAAAAACAACTCTCTAAACAAAAGGAACCGGAAGAGTCCATCAGCACGAATAAAGAATATTGGTATTGTTTTTTATCTCGAGAAGACGAGGTGGCTGACGTGAGAATTTGTCTTCAGCGCAAAATATGAATGAGCATGAAGAATGTGTTAGTTTGCTCTAAGTAAGGAGGAATTTTATGTGTTGAAGGTGTGAGGACTATTTTTTTATTCTTTTGTAAATTTCCTTTTTGTTTTAGAATTTTTATTATGTTCTGGAAATTTTAAATACTTGTTGATTTTTTAACATTTATATACTGTTTATATGGCCAATGTTATGGCCCTATTTTCTCATAAGTAAGTAAATTTGGCCATTTGGTATAAATATTTCTTCCATCAAAATGTCGGGAGCGATCGGCGTCCTTTTCGTTTCACCAAATCAATCGTTTTAATCACTCATCGCATCGTGAAAATAAATATAAAAGTATGTTTTGGTTATACATGAAAGAGAAAGAGACTGATTGGTTTGTTTGGTCAAATATGCAACTAGAGCTATGCAGACGTACTACTCGCGACGTAGCTACTCGCGACTGAATGTGGACGCTGTGTTATAGGGAGTTAAAATATGCTTTAGTTTCCTCAAAATATTTGCGTAAATTTTTTGTTTTGTTTCAAAATTCTAACTAAAAATTCTTTAAATACGCGAACGTATTCCAATTTATTTAATTACCTTTACAGTTATTTTTTGTATAATTTGAATTTGAAACCTTAAACCTGCAGAGTACAAAGCGAAATTAAGCAGATACTCTTGTAGAATTGTTTTTTCTATTTTCAAACAATAGTGCATAATGTTTAGTCATTACTTTTTATTACCACGTTCTATGACCATTGCCCAAAGTATGTGCAATAAATAATTTCGTCAATAACTCGAGTACTAGATAACCAAGCTATTGATCTAAAAATATAAATTAATGATATATATCTTTCCAATCAAATGACTCTTTCACTAGTATATTTTGGGCATCTCTGGTCTACATTGCAAATTAGTATTAACACTTATTTGAAAATAAAACAACATGTCCTAATATTTGTTTCATTATCTATACGCCAAAAATAACATATGTATATTTGTACTTGATGCCAGCAAATTTAAAAATATGCGGTAGTGTAAACAATACACTTTAGCTATCTCTGTCTAGCTTTTTTGGTTTAGACGTCTTCGACATCGACGTTTCGAGAATATTGACGAAATATTTGAAAAGTTTGAGTTTTGCCTAATAAAAATGGAGGATTGTTCTTTTCTACCCGAATTTCATCATTCGTATTGATAAAATAATGGTCTAATATTGGTGTTTATAACATTATTTACGGTGAAAGTTAATTTAATGTTTTGATTATGTATAGAGTTTAATAAAATTATGGGTATAATACAATAAGATTTGTAAATAGTGGTCAACTGATCGAATATATATTTATGCCAAGCATATTTTAACTATCAAATTAGTTTGTTTACAAGGATTCTCTTTTGGAATGGAACGTAGTATACTTTAATAAGCCTATGACTTACCCTACAGTAATTGAAATACTCGGGATATTTCAATAAATAATAATAATTTTGCGTAAAATTAACACTTTCATACATATGATTTTAAATTTTTATCTGCAAAACGTGTTATTGTAATGAACTAAACCCCTCAATTTTTTTTAAGCAAAGAGTTATGGCAATACTGACCGTAGTGTTTGTATTGGCGCTCATTGGCGCTTTTCAAATGCATTTATTTTGAGTTGTGTTTTGACGTTTGTTTGGTTTGTTTGCATATAGTCAACCGCGAACATACACGCTATTATTTCGTTTTATGTTCAGCGCTCCACATAATTCCAAAAATATGCCGAATCCGGTACAAAATGATCCAAACGTCTTTCAGATATTTCAAAATGTGCAATTTAATGTTGTTCAACATAAAAAGTACAATATAGAACTCACAAAAATTTACAAAAAAGTAAGTAACCGTTCTATATTACTATTTTCCTATAAATTATACAAGTATAGTAATAAAAGCGAACCTTTGTTTTGCAGAGTAATCGGGAAGTATTTCATCAAAGTTTTGCAAATGCTCTCCATTATTTGTTTACATTCGGCGACACCAATGCAAATGTCGATCGTGTGATAAATTTCGTAGCAAAGTTTTGCACCTCATTAGATGACGAAGAAGAGTTTCTTCTTTATACTTTTGGTGTTATATTTAACGTGAGTATTGTGTTATCGTTTATTGTTATTTTGTGAAAGTTTAAAAGGATATTTTGAACTAATTATTCATTTTTTTTATAGATTCAATAGTTGTGGTATTGAAATATATTTTGAAGAGTAGGAACAAAGGTATAAGTCTTGTTGAGCAGAAATGCGTATAGAATAAGAATATACATAAAAAAGACATTTAAAAATGACGGCTTGGACTCAATTATTTCATTATAAAAAATTTATGGGAAATATGTTCTTCCTATTGAAAAAATGCCATCAGTTGGTTGTGAACATAAATTTTATAACCTAACTTTGGGCATTTCAGCTTTTTAATTTTTTGGATTTTTTTTTATCAATTATAGTTTGTATTTCCAAATTCAGTGTTTAGGTTTAATAACAATGGCAATTAAGTCTAAAAACTTATAACTTATAGTTTCTTCACAAAACGCACTTTTGTATGAGAACTTTTCCAAATCACTTTTTTTTAATAAAATAATCACGACCGAGCCCTAATTTTAGAAACTTCGTGTTTTACCTACATTTTTTCATTTACAACAAAAAAAAATGAATATTTTAATTTCTGCTAAACCAGACTTGTTCTATTTACCTTATTACATTATTTCACTTATAGTTTTATGTATATTAAACGTGTAATGTCTAATGGTAAATTCATTGTGAAATTAGTGTAAAAAAGTTAGGAACAATAAAATATGAAGACATCTCTCGTGAATAATTTTTTTCAAATTCGATTTTTTATTACAAATAATCGTTAGACACTTTTTTCGCATTTGTTGTTTTTAATGTATTTTATTTATTTGTTTATTTAATTGTTGTTTTTAATGTATATAAATATTCTTTCATGTCACTTCGAAATAATTGTCAAAATCTCATTAGTGCTAAAGTGCATTTATGCGAAGAGTATGTTAATATGAATTAATTAAAAATCTTTTTAATTATAATATGTACAATGCAGTTAAAAATAATAGAAATGACAATACTTTTTATATTATGTCTCCGATTGAAATCCAGAAGTGTCTGTGTAGAGAATTATTTGGATAAATTTTTAAAAATGTCTTGTGATGAAATATAAATAATATTGTAGTGTCAGAGTGTCTCTGGACAATCAATAAGATTCCGAGCGAGTCAATTGCTGGCTGCTGTGCTGACTGCGTTGGGAGATGATGCATCATTGGACGATGACCTATGTGACAAGCTGCTTTCTTCCCAAGTAATAATAATTTCAAAATGAACATAAACATAATTTAATTTTGAAGTTTAACTAGAAAGGAGTAAATAGTGCCTTATAATTTCTTTCTTTGTTTACATTGTATTGAAGAATTTCTTAGCCATAAGAGTACAGATAACCAGATATGCATTGTATTCATTTAATATACCTAATATTGTTGGCCACTAAATTAATGCTTTGAATATGTCTTTACATCATATTTGTAACTAATTGTTAAACATTCATTACTATATCTAGTTAATAATAGTTATAAAGAAAATAAAAAATTGCTTGCAAAGAAATATTTTAAATCTGATATTCACTCTAACAGTGAGCTTAAGTGTAGCATTGATAGTCGCTTATTTTCTTGATTTTATTAAATTTAGTTAATACCTTAATACATTTCAGCTTGAAAGGCTACAGGACACCCGCGCTGGTGTACGATGTCGTGCTGCTATTGCTCTTCAACGGCTGCAGAACCCATCGGATCCTGATGATCTTGTTTCTAAAGCATATAGATTCCACATGAGTTGTGATCCAAGTAATTCTGTTCGAAGGTTAGTATGCTTAAAATGATTTTTAACACACTTTTATTATGTCGTCCTGTCACTATGTAATAGAATCTATAAAACTAAATTTCATGTACTTCTAATTGTTTTATCATCATGAAACTTGACAGTTTTGAATAGTTTTGATGATAATGTAATAAAATGGTACCATCGGACTGATTCCATAAAACAGAACCGGAAGTTAGGTACTGAATTCGATAAGGCAACAATGTATCCTAACCACGTTTGGGCTTCTAATTGCTGTATCATCATGAAACTTGACTGTTGTGTGCATTTCTGATGACAATACAATAAAATGGTACCATCGGATTGATTCAATGAAATGGAACCATAAGTTAGACACTGAACTTGATAATAGAACAATGTATTCTAACCATGTTTAGGCTTTTAATTGTTGTTTCATCATGAAATGTGGCAGTTGTGTGTAGTTCTGATGACAACACAATTAAATAGTGGTACCATCGGACTGATTTAATGAAATAGAACCGGAAGTCAAATTGAAGAATTGGATTGTTCCAAGTTTACCTAAAAGACTTCTTGCAACACTGATGCATTGCCAGTGATAGAGAGGATCACGCTCAGCCGGCCATAGACACAGCATCAACAAGAGATATCTCAGCTTAATTAATATGCTGCTCTGCTAATTTAAATTCTGTAGAAGTTTTTTTAATAAAGTGTTTAATATTGTAAGAATAGTTCTAAATAATAAAGCAATATTCTTGTCTTTAATATAAGACAAAAAATTGAAATAAATTAATAGTTTAAAAAGCTAAAAAGAAACTCACTGTTATAAATACTGCGCTAAAATGCAAAAAATAATTATCGAACCTATTTTCTCAATCTACTCTGTAAGGACTTTAGTGTAAGCCATGTTTTTATTGAGTTTAATATTTGAGGGTAAAAGCGTGGGGCGCTTTTTCTCAAAAATAAATTATTTTGCTACGCAAATTAATATTATGTGGATGAAAATGCTTAAAATTTCAGTTATATTTCTCTCTTTCGCAAATTATTGTTTTAACAAAAAAAAAAGTTTTAATAGAAATTAATATGTGATGCAACAGAATCAATTTTGAAACATATTAAGAATTTATTCTAACTCATTTTTATATTAATATTTGATATTATAATAAGTAATTTCGGAAGTTACTTGTATGTAATCCTGAATAATATTCTAAATCCAAAAGTTATTTTATCAGTTTGTTACCTCTGCAATAAGGCAAAGTATCACTATTGAGTACAGGTTATGTTTGTGGTGTAATATACAGGTGTCACCCACAGCTTCCCTCACATGGAATACAAATACCTTAGTGTTTAGGACTTTTGTACTTAATAAAAAATAAATGGCTAAAACGATTTTTATGACATTTAGTATACATACTTGATTGTTCGAATTAGCATACGGGCTACTTTTTAACCCAAGAAATATGAATACTACCACATTATGAGAGAGGATGCAATGCATCTATTAAATCCCTTTGTCTTAATTGAAAAGCCACAAAACAAATGAACAAAGTGGGTGAAGCCTCAGTCTAATAAAAGCTTTTCACTTATATAATGTTATAGTTTTGTAAATATTCACTATTTTAAAAAAAAAATTTATACAAACAAAATTTTTGTTTTGCGTACTTAACAGAGCCGTGGTGATGAGTATAGCAAAATGCTTGCGAAATTTGCCATATGTACTGGAGCGACTATGTGATGTAGACGAGGGAGTACGCCGTGCTGCTTTTCTTTACGTATCCTCAATGAATGTAACGCAGCTGAAGGTCAGACACCGAGTACATATATTAAAGGTTAGTATTATACTCGTACAGGTGTATTTACAGATTTTCCAAATTTGGATTAGTTAGAGATATATTAAGAAAAACGTATTTTTATTTATATAGTACGAAAATACTCGCTAAATTTTTTGAGGCAAGATATTAACGCAACAAAGCCGTATAGGTACAGTTAACTCCAAATAATAGATTATATCTCGGATGCATTTAGTTTTATTTTTAAAAATTTATCCTTCAGTTTTATTCTGTTATTTTATATATATGTATACACGCAAAAAAGGGAGCAAATTTACGTGAAAACAGATTTATTCGTCTTATACGAGCTTATAATTATAATGATTGAATTTAATTAATTAAATTAACATTTTTGAAAATAAATTAGAGGCAGTAATCTCTGTAAATAGTTTTGACGTATCATAGTGAAAATTGAATATTGTGCAAGAATACTGAATTTTTTCATGTGAAAACAGCCTGAATCTGTCTGGACATACTGTATATTAAATCGTCAATGAAACTTTTTGGTATTAAGTTCCATTTTCCATCAATGCATTTTTGAGGTCCTTTAAGTTAGCCTTTGCTTAATTTGGATTCCCAGCTTATTCCAAACATGTTCTATCGGATTAAGATCTGGTAAGAGTACAGGCCATCCCAAAATTTCAATTCCAACCTCAGTAAGATACTCCGAAACGACCACTATAGTGTGAAGACGAGCATCTTGCCGCAGTCAGGGACCATTTTCTACGACGTGTAGTTCCATATGTGATACAATCTGGCAAGGGAGTCCTCTGCCCGATTCTCTGTTTCTTTACGGCTTGCTCCTCTGACCAATAGCAAAGTATCATCAGCTTATGCAATGGTACCACATCCCAGAAAGGGCATTGCGGGTATACCATCGAACATAATATACCAGAAAATCGGTCGAAGGACTGAGCCTTGCGATTAGCCCCTAGTCAATGTTTCCTGTACTTCTGTATCTCCACCTTGCAAGTAGGCCATGCGATCGGAAAAGTAATCCATCAAAATCTAGCAGACGTGCACTGACCCACCCCGACACTGAATGGCTGACCATCAGGCATTGTAAGATGCACAGGAAATGTACAAAAAAATAACAAGTATGTATTTGTATGGGCATACATCGACTTAAGACAAAGCTGAAGTAATTGCATCCAATGTGGATATTCCTGAACGAAAACCTGATTGTCTTTTTAGCCCTGGCGAATAAGATAAGCGCGCCATCAAAACCCAGTCGAGCAACTTCCCGAAGGCTGGAAGGAGCCTAACGGGTCTATAAAATTTTGGATCACTAGGTGATTTCCTATTACTCTTTGGTATGACTTTAAGCCTATTCACTTTCTAAACCTTCAGAAAGTGGCCTTTGTGAAGATAACGGTTAAAGATGGCAAGTATCTCATGGGCCGCAGTGCTACTACTCTAACAATCTTATTATTGATTCTATCAATGTTTGGAACCTTTTTTGAATCAAGGTTCTTTGTGATGTCGTCTAGCTCTGAATGACACAGCTCCAAATCAGAGCTGTTTACTGAAGCAATGCTTACAGTATTCCTAATGTGCCGCTATTCAACGGTATTGAGTTTAGGTTCATCATAGGGGAAGAGTCATATTAAAAGATACTCGAGGGTCTCGCAAATGTTCCTGGTTTAATTCCCATCGGTCCCCTCAAGGACCCTGAAAACAAAGGATTTCAAGGGGCTCCGTACACTTCTGTATATGGTTTCCCAAAGATCTGAGTTATCTACACGAGTGACAAAAGTACGAAAATGGCATTGCACAACGAGAGGCCATTCTGGTGGATGAGATCCTCCAGGATTCCTCCACGTAGATTGGAATGCCTACCTTTCGAAACAAAGTACTTTATATTAATTTAAAGAACCCTATTTTTCAGGTTGGTCTGTCAGAGCGAAGTCCTCGTGTCCGACGTGTAGTAGAGGAGATCTTGGTTCCTGGCTGGCTGGGTCGTTTCCAGGGAAATATCATTGAGCTGCTGACTGCCGTTAGACTTGACAACATTGAGGGCGCCAAAGAATCACGAGAGGTTGCTGGCAAAATGCTAGAAGCACTGTTTAAGTAAGTTGTTTTTTACCTACCCTGAAAATTAGAAAGTGGAAGATTTTACTTTTTATATAATTCCTTAAATTCATGTGTGAAAAGTAATCCTTGGTTCTTACCACCTTTCTTGGCTGGAAAGGGGTGGAATCACTCTCAGGTGTCAGTGGCATAAGGCTAGAAGTTGGCCGAATAAGCCTTTTTTGTATATATTATTAAGCAATTATGACTACAAAAATAAAATTTTTTGTTAATAAAATTTGGCCTAACTGAATCATTCCGTTCTGATGGATAGTACGGGTTAGGCTCAATGCACAGTAGGATTTTCTACTGGTGATGCCTCAAGTTTGATTTATTATAATTTACCAAATTATAATTGACCAGCTAAAATATTTCAATGAAGTTTTCGCTGGTGGATTCTGTTGGCTCTGAGGCAACATATAGACTATGTTTTATTGGAATCGATCAACTGAAAGGAAGATATGGGCAATTTATGGTTTCAAAACAAAGTTTGCTTACTTAAAAAAGTGTATTAGTCTTATAATATTTATAGAAAATAAATCGTTAGCCGCTTTCTTTTCTTTGCAGATCATTAAGTCCAAAGATTCGTGACTCTTTCAACTGCACTTATGACAAGGAATAAAAGATATCCAAATGTAAATAAATATATTATTTTAGGTTTTATTATTTAAGGCTAAAATTAAATTAAATTAATTACTAAAGTACAATGATATGTTCTAACATTCGATATGTGATGCTGTATTATTTTAAAGATAGTCAAGAGGTGCCTTTTAGACACTATCCTCGAATGAAAACACCAAATAACGTATTTGTTGCCCCTACAATATCGGTTTGAGATAATTTGTCATAATACTGAATATATTGACGTTAATTTTTTAGAAATTCATTATTCACAATTAAATGAAACTACGTGATGTAGTATTATTTCTACTTTCTTTAAGTTCTTTACCATGAGATTAGCAAAGATCTTTGCTAATTGCCTACCGATAATTGTCATAATACATTAAAAGAAAATAGTAGTTTTCTAGGATATAATTGTGTACAGCAAACTGCTCTAAAATTATTGAACCCTTAATTGTCATATTTATCATTGGTACCCAATTCTATCATTTACATTAAATATATCCTTAGTTGTTTACATCTAGATTTGGAAGATTATTGGATGTATGTATTCGATGTTTGCAACAGAAGTTAGTGCCAGGAAGAATTACAGCTGCTCATTAAGTGCACTTACGTGTATATAGTGAAATGTGTTAGAGAATACAGCTGGACACATTTTGATTACATTTCTCATATCTATGTTGTCATTGTAAAAGAGATTTATAGCATTGTACGAAGTGGTGCAATATATTACTTCATACACTCTAGATAAATGAACCTATATGTTCTTAGATATATTTACCAAGAATTATTAAATTATTCAATTATAATTGATATTGGTTTTTTAACATTCTCCAATATTTTCTCTAAAAATAAGTAATTTTCAAATTTGTTGTGACTTTTGTCTATAAAATATAACTAATGCTAATATAACAGTTGTTAATATAACATGACCTCGCGAAATTATCCTTAAAGTTATAAAGGGTCTAAAGGAAAGACCCTGTGCATATATGCATACGAAGGGAGGTCCAAAAGTCCATACAATGAAGGGGAAGTGAGGGGGATACATTCTTTCTTGGTACCCCGCAAAAGTTAGGATCTCATTTTAATTAAGAACTCATTAGAGGTAAATAAGTCAAACGTCATTCATTAATGAATATTTATCCCTTAAAGAAATAAATCTAGAAGTGAATTACGAATATGGAGCAAATCGAACTACGCACTGCACTTAAATTCCTCACCACACAAGAAAAATCTCCTCAAACCATTAGGAGTGTGATGGGAGTTGTTTATGGAGATTGTTGCCCTGAAAAAATCACAGGTTACAAGTGGCATGGTCTATTTAAACAAGGTCCAGCCTCGATTGAAGACGAACCCCTCCCATAACCGCCGATTGAGGCCACTACGCTGGATATTGTCGGAAAAGTCTAAAAACTTGTATTGGAAGAAATTGCTCGCCTTGAGAAAAAATTACTTTCTACATTAGTTGTTGTATTATATAAAAACAATTTTGAGAATTCTACATGACCATTTTGGCACAACTAAAGTCAGTACACGATGGGTCCTGAGAATGCTTACGCAAAAGCAACAAGTCTTAAGGAGTTTTTGAAGCTGTGTGTAGACGAATCTACAAAAATTTTGGAGAGAATTGTGACTGGAGATGAAACTTGGGTTCATAACTTTAAGCCTGAATCAAGAATGAGTCAATGCAATGGCACAAATGGGCACTCCACCCCTTAAGAAGTTTAAGGTCTCAGAATTGGCTGGAAAATAGATGGCCATCGTCTTTTGTGATTGTGAAGGAATTTTATTAATCGACTATAAAGAAAAAGGACCACTATCACTGGAGAGTACTACACTACCATATTGGATAAACTGAACAAAGCTGTCAAGGAAAAGAGACGTGGAAAACTATCTCGGGTTATGTTGCTTTTGCGAAACAATGCGGGGTTTCACAAAATCAAAGTTTCGATGGAAACTCTGTTTCGAATCGGTAATTCACCCACCCTATAGCCCTCACCTAGTGCCCAGCGATTTTTAATTCCCGAATCTGAAAAAAGAGCGCCGAGGAAGAAAATTTAAGGATGACAGTGAGGTGAAGGATACAATTTCCAGCTCATTTTCAGGGCAAAGACAAAAAATATTTCTTTGATATTTTATAAAATTAATTCCAAGATCTATTAAATGTATTGAGCTTAAAGGAGATTATATTGAAAAAGAAAAATACTTCCGTTACTTTTTTTAACTTGCAACCCTTCTGTTCCACGGACTTTTGGACCTTCCCTCATATGTGTATCAAAATAAGTGAAAATATATATGTCTATGTCTGAAAATAAATGCAGAAATTTGTTATATTTAAATACAGATGTTCATTTGTGTATATTTTGATTGATTGTTTCAGTAAAGAAATAATAAATCTATAGGCTACTTTTGATGGATACCTTAGTTTTATTTTTCTAAATTAAATTGTTATTAGGTTTTTCAAATATTTGCTTTAATTGTGCCTCATGATGTGGACAGTTGGTGCACGTGGCAAACAAGTCTTGTCACAGAAGCAAATATAAATCTTTACGGACGCTTGCGCTGATCCATCTAGACAAGTACGAAAGCCTATCCCTCCTATTTATGAAGATTTATCATCATAATAGATTTATTTCAATGATGCTTGGATGGCCATATGTGAAGCTTCAGTACTACTGCATGATATTTAGCTCGGAAATGTCTTCATTCTGGGTTGAAAATTGTTAAAATTACATCTAATTTGTAAGCTGAATTTTTTAATGAATGATATATGCTTTTATTTTGCATATGATGTGTGATTGTGATATAGTCATCGGAAACAATGTAAAAAGTATGCAGAGAAATTATACAAACATTGTGTGTTGTGGGATTGCATACGCAAAAAAATATATTTTGTTGTAATTAAAATTGCCAATCAATTGATAAAAATTCGCAAAAATTGTCTCATTTTAACGTTTCTAAAGGATTCTCTCCTTAATATCCATAGACGAACATAGCCAAAGGATTGTATGTTAGCGAGGGCAGATTGTTAGATCAATAGTTATTGTAAAATTATGAAATATGAAGTACAACATGTCACTGAATGTAGAAAGAGTGTTTACTAGTAACTTTTTCTTCTTAGTCGTGCACTCTTGATAGAGTGGTCGTGAGCATGATTCGGCCGGTTCCTTCGTCACTGCTGCCCTCGCGATGTGACGCCATGTAGTTCGGCGTTTTGCGGAGTGACAGCAGTCATTTACACTGGAGTGCGTCGCAGATTTTATTAGGTCTATCCACCGTGTCGGAGCGCGTCCGCGGGATCGTTTGCCTTGCACCACCAGTCGTTCCATGGAATCCTCGTTACGGGTGACATGTCCAAAGAATTTGAGGATTCGCAATTGCACAGTCGACGATAATCTCTCTTTGATGTTAAGTTCCTTGAGGATCGAAACGTTGGTTCGGTGCGCGGTCCATGAGTTCCTAAGCAAACGCCTCCAGCACCACATTTCCAACGCGTTAATTTTGTGACGGTCTTGCATCCTCAGCGTCCACGTCTCAGCTCCATATAGAAAAATCGGAAAAACCAGGCATTTCATAAGTCGAACCTTTGTGTTTCTGGTTATTCTGCGGTCTTTCCAGATCTTTGTGAGATCTTTGCGAGATACTAGTAACTACCAGAGTACATTATATAATACTTCCTAAGTCTATGGAATTATAAAATGACTACTTTATACTGTATAACTATAATCTTGGATTTTGTTTTATTTCAGTTACAGTTAATATAACTTCATTTAGTGTACTAATCTTTGATTCTGTTTTATTTCAGTCACAATTATTATAAATTCATTTAGAGGACTGGGTGCTTTTGATTAAATAAAATAATAAAAAAATGCGTAAAGGTCTAGAAATTGGTTGAGAAAATTAATGATAGTAATTGTAGAAATCAGTGGACTGGTGAAGCTGATTACTTTTAGCTTGTTACATAGATGACGGTTTTTGTTAGTTATTTACTTTTTGTTTTATTATTAACAACACAAATATGTATAAAGCTAAAGTCTACAAACATAAAAGTATACAGTATTCTTACTTAAATATTACTTTTATTTTGGATACATAAAAAAAGTAGGCATGAATTTAAATACAACGTAAAGAAATTTACATGTTAAATTTCTTAAGCCTGAAAATGAGACGATATTAAAATATAACAATAATGTACTTTGAAAACCTTACTTTCCAAACCTTTTTCTCTAGACGTCTCCCAGTATCTGAGCTCCTCGAATGGCTCTCCACTGAACGACAACTTCGCCTAATCCCGGCGGAGAAGCTTACAAAAGAGACAGCCTGGTATTGGCGTTGCCTGGCACATCATCTACATGCCATTGACGATACAGAGACACTGGAGATGGTTCTACCGGATCTTGTAGTATTTGCTGGTTATATAAGAGCGTGAGTATGTTTACAGTGAAATTTTATAGTTTACAATTTCAAAGTTATTAGTGTTAACAACGTAAACTATGATGTTATTTAATAGAATTAAGTGGATGTTTTACGTGACTTTAAAAAGTAATGTTATTCGATGCAAGTTAATAGAGGCTGTTGTACATCAGCATTCAAGAAAGGCAATATCAAGTATCATTGTCATATCAACAATGTATACTGTGATGTTATTTAATAGAATTAAGTGGATGTTTTACCCACTTAAATCTATTAAAAAAAGTCTCCATTACTTTTATTTTTGATTCAGATCTGTTCTATAATAATTAAATATTTAATTAAATTTTACACCACCACTTATTCAATGGACCTTTGGGATTGGTAGGAAATTAATAGGCTTTATAGAGTGGTAGACCTTAAAATATGCCAATCGATCTGAAAACTAAATTTTAGATAAAATTAGAACTTATCTGCATTTGTTCAGCTCTCTCTAATTCTATCACAAGGCATGTGGCCTTTGGCAGCATGGCGTACTACGGGGACCCGAGTTTGATTCCCGGGCGTTCGCCGAGCGGGGCTGGACTGGTGTTAGGTTGGCTGTAAGACATTGCTTTTGCAGCAATAAGTCTGCCATATGTATCAGTTATATATATTGAAGTAGATAAATAAAAAATAAATAATAATTCTGAAATTTTAAGTAATTCTGAAATTTTTTTACACTATAATTGTTTGTTAACATTATTTTCCAAATCAATGTCTTTAGTAATTCGAAGTTTTTGTTAATATACATCGGGGCAATGCATTTGCATTTTCAATTTAGGGTAAAATCAATTTAAGGTAAGGTCCTGAAATTTTATTTTAGAATATTTACGTACAAAAGAGAAATTAATTTTCTCACTAAATATAAATAGTTTTATTTGGGAATTGGGTGTTGAAAAATTGGCAAGCAATTACTTTGCAGTAAAAAAGTAGGTTTGGTTAGTTTTACCACCGCAGGAAAACAATTGAGCAATTTACGCTCTATGGAATTGTCAAGTTGAATGTTGCATCAAGTGTTGTATCATTAAGATATGCACATCACATATAATCATTATGAAATGTAGTCTTATGTGGGAGTCCCACTCCAGATCATCATTAAGATAGGTATAGAACAAATGATGCATCAAGCGTTTTATCTTTAATATCATCTTCTATTTGTACCTTACACCATTTTTTATTTTCATTTATAAAGAATAAATTACAAACTTGTTCAATTTCGCAATTACTTTAATCTGCTTAACCACATCATTCTTTTTTATTTTTATACCTTTCAACTATTTCTAATAATACTTTCAATAGCTATGTAACACTACCTTTATAATTATTTCTTGTTTGCCCACTATGTGGTTAACTGAATGTTTTAAATTTTAATTTAAAAAATGATAATTTTCATTTTGTCACCAGAGGATGTGTATCTTATATGTATTAATTTACACCACACAGTTTATTTTTAAAGTTAAAATTATTTTAATCACAGTATAGTTGAAACCAAGTGTCCTGATCCAGTTAATGAACCAGTGCAGTTTGGTACGAGGATGTACATTCTGGAGGAGCTGGCGTGTATGCTGCCAGTGTTTGATCTGGCTGATGAGGTGGGTCGCACTGCTTTGCAACAGCTTCTCTTCGACACGCTTATTGGTATGTTGGTAAACTTAATATGTGATTTATGTTTTGAACATGGCACTAATTATTTCAGTGTTGTTTCTTAACCTGTCCAACTCAGATTGCTCGCGGGCTCAATATTAGGCCTGAAACTTGATTTGGCCTAAACTTGGGCTCGTACTCACCGACTTCTCAAACAATAAAACTGAAGAATTATGAATGGTAGACACCATGTAATATTTAGTGAGCAATATTGGATATATGTAGTATCATATTAGTTTATTTTACTTAGTTGCAATGGCTAAATAGTAAAAACGTATTATTGAAATCACTTGTCAGTCATTTCCAAATTGCGCACCTTTTTCTGTAACTTGTCAGTAGTAAATAGAACATAAGCGAGCTAACTTAATGCATTTTATATTGTATATAAAAATAATCTGTATTTATTGAAGATCATGTTTATTTGATTGTGTTATGAAACACCCAACAATTCTTTCAATTTATATAGTATATATTATTATATATATTGAATTATTGAATTCACAAATATTCAGGTATGCCAAGAAAAGATGGCAGTATTTGCTTCCGAAATAATTATAATTGTAATATTACGTTTTGTAGCGTGAAGATCACTTGAGGTATGTAAGGAAGTCAAATAAACAAGTACAGTTTAAATTTATAATTTGAGATGGGATAAATATAATGCAAAAACTTTCAAATATTTAATACGATAATAATATAACGATATTACAATGTTTTTGTTATAGTATGTTCCTGTGCAGATAGGATAAAAAAATCAAACGTGTTTGTAGACAGAGTATCTCTTTTTTTATACTTGTGTAATAGAATCCGTATCTCTATAAGCTACAGCGAATGTAATTACTTAAATAATAACAATGAATGTATTTTTTTCTTTTTTAGGTCATAAGCATCCAATGATGCCAGATGTTCTTCGAGCGTTTGTAAGTGCCGTAGAACTAGTACTCCCAGATCCCACGAAGAGGATTGAGTTTGTCAGTTCCGTTATATCGGAACTACGAGATCCTTCCGATGCGGACAATAATAGTGAAGATATGGAGGCTTCAACACATGTTGTTGAATCTACAGAAATTAAGACGCAAGTAAGACGAGTGACATTCCATTTTCGCAAATTGCATATTTTGATTCATAGTGTACTAATGTAAAACTTTAATAAATTATTTCTGATTCATCACCTTAATATGTGACTAAATTATCAGACTACAAAAATATTTTAACCTTCGACAGACAATCTACATTAATTTGTGTGTTAGGCAAAATCTATGCGATTTGTAATACCATTTGTATGCTGGTTGTAATACCAACCACCTGACCCTTCTGGTCAATTCACAAGTCATTCCACAAAGATTACAGGAGATGCCTTTTCAATGAGCTACGTGGACTATTTATGTAAACATTTACTTTTGAAACGTCAATTTTTAGTTTATTAGATAAAAGTTTTTTCTAGATATTTTTATATTTACAGTTCTATTTTACTAGATTAATGTGTTATGTCTATTATTGTAATTTTTATGTTATGTTTATAAAAATTTCTTAATTTTTTCTTTTATTTATAGCATAATAATGTCCTAGACATTAGTATTAAAAATACAGCTCTGAAGCAGTACCACATACCTAATATTACGTGTGTGTGTTGAAATGATGTATGGTTAATAGTTTAGTTTAATATACTATAAAATATGGTTGTTTTTCCAGGATTAAAACTTAAGACTGATATAAATCATATTATAGTTTTCTCCATCTGTCTCATGATACTTTCTGCATATGTGTCAATTAGTATAAAATATTATTCTCTCCAATTTCATGCTATATCTCATTTAGCCAGCAAATATAAATAATAGAATTCCATAAGCTTCTTTGTTCACCTATTTCTATTACTTCATCCTTTTTCAAGCCTAACTTCACAAATTTTTATTTATATGTTAGGTGTTTCAATAAGTTCCCATGTTTTATAAAAGAAGATGCTGTTTCTTTTTTAAAACCATTTATTTTTCAACATAATCCCCTTTTAAGGATATACACATCTTCCAATGTCCCTGTCATTTTTTGAACCCCTTCAAAAACAAATCGTTACGCTTTCCAAAATATATTTCTGTCATTATGAT
The DNA here is from genome assembly GCA_039881145.1 of Druceiella hillmani. Classification (NCBI taxonomy): domain Eukaryota; kingdom Metazoa; phylum Arthropoda; class Insecta; order Lepidoptera; family Hepialidae; genus Druceiella; species Druceiella hillmani. Next base: position 26,581,620 of record JAYKKI010000009.1, on the reverse strand, counting down.
GACACCCTCATTTGAGCTATTTTTTTTCCTGTGAGACATTTTTTCATGCTTGGGAACAAGAAGTAATCGCAGAAAGCCAGGTCAAGAGTATCTGGTGAGGGGAGAGCAGTAATTCATAATGCAATTCATGCAGTTTCGGGGTGAAAAAGCAATTTCTCCTTGACTAAAATAAGCTGTGACACCTTCATTTCTTGTCGACTGTCTTTGCCTTCGAAGCAACCCATTATTTTGACTGCTACTTGGTTTCCTGTGCATAATGATAGAGATCCAGATCTCATCTATTTTGACAACTCAATGTAAAAGTCCTATAAATATCTAGTAAATCACTCCAAACATAGCTTCGAAGTTGAAAGCTGCCTACTTTTTGTCCACTATGAGTAATCACAGCACACATCGGGCTCATACCCTTTTTATCACCAGCTTATCATGTAAAACATTAATTGCCGCTTCCGGCGACCTTGTTATGGCTTCTGGCACTTTGCGCAGTTTCGTTTGATGAGTAGCAAAAATCATGTCAATTGCTTCGTGGAGAGGCTCTCTTGATCAAAAACGATGTTTGACCATGTTTCAGTTGGTTGAATCTAACAGTTGTCATGGGGTCCCCATAAAAAACATCCAATTTCCCTTTTATCTCCTCACATGTTTTCCTATCTAAAAGGAAAAAACTCCTCATTGTTGAACGATACTGTATTTTTCACTTTTAGCAAAAACCACGTTGCATGGCATATAGTAGAGTAAACTTTCGTTTTTGGCATCGTTTAACACAGCAGTTCACAAAGTTAACACCAACTTGCCTTTTCAGTGCCATCTGTGTTTTAAACACAAATACTTTTGAAACACGAAGGTGGTTATTAAATTTTTATATTATAATTTGTGGATATTAAAAAATAAAAAAAGTGTTATATTAAAAAAATATTTACATTTGTTTCCGGACCCAACCAATTCTTGGTCTTCCATTCTTTGTTTTTCTTTCTATGTATATTATTTTGTGAACTCCTCATTCTAAGTTTAGATAATGAGAAGTTCACAAAACAAACTTCTTTCTATCTTTATTTCTCCATCTCTGCAAATATCTAAACATTTTTAGGCAGGATTATATTTATTTTACTTTTATTTTATATTATATTTATTTATATTTCTGAGCCTTATTTTCAGGTAAATATTTTACCTTCTTAAAATCATTTATTTTCTTTATTGACTGTCTTCAAAACAAAAAATTAGATTCACCGTTAATACTGCAATATAATGGTGAATTTAGTTTCTTGTTTTGAAGTTTGACAATGCATGTTTATTGCAATATACTCTGTATAGACACAAATACGGTAAGTAAAAGATTTTTCATAATATCAAAAATTGGTGGGTTTCTTTGATATTCGATTTTAATTTTTACCAACTAAATACGTTGAACTACTGATAGAAGCAGCCAGCCCACTCTTCTTTTGAAGTTTATTCCACCTCGACAAAGGTGACTTGCCTATTCAAAGGCAGTCACCATGCCTTTGGCATCCGGGAATCGTATTCCTCTCAGTTTATCTTTTATTCTTGGCAATAAAAAAAATCTTACAGTCGGATGGACTGTATGGTGGAAGATCCATAATTTTTAAACTTGATGTCAAACATTTCGTCATTCATCTGGCGGAGTGTGCAGATGCATTGTCATGATGGAGGATTCTACTACTAGGATATTGGCCTCGAATTTTCCCGCAATAACAGGCAAACTTTTAACAGTATATCAGTCTATGGTAACTGTTCTTTTATTTCCCAGAAAAATTGTTAATAATAATCAATCAGTCTGAAAAATGAGGTGATCATCTGTTTTCCAGCACTTAGTCCTACACCTTTGTAGGCAACTCTTTGGAAGGAAATACTTACTGTGGAGACTGCCTCTTAAGTTTGGATTTGCAATAGTATATCTACCTTTTGTCATCCATAACAATGTCGAATACAGCATTTGAGTGACCTCTTTTGAATTTTTCCAACTGATAATTTAAGCATTGATTTGAATTGTACATTGCTTAAACTTGCCGAATCTGCCGATAAGTTGCCTTCTTCTCAGTGTTTACCGCGAGCCACACAGAGTTGATGTTATTTTCAGTTCTCGCCATTGAGGGTAGTTAGTAGTAATTTTTTTTATTACCTTTATCACAAATTGCTACTTACAAATACTTTCAGTGCTTTCTTCATATAGAGACAGTCTGCAAATTGTTTTCATACCAAAATTCATTAGTTTTTCACCAAAATAATTTTTTTTATAAATATTTCATCCACCAGCAAGCTCACCTCCGTATCTCCCTGAATGTAGCTCTAGAGGCCCAGGAGGAAGCCGTGCAGAAACAAGACTATACATTAGCTACTGAGTGCAAAGCCCGTGTGGATGCCATTCTTCAGCAGATCGAAGAGCTTAACACGGCTTTGAAATGCATTGCGAAGCCTCAGGAAACTAAAGAAGAACCTGTATGTTTTTTTTATGCGCCATCTTTGTATCTCACTGTTTAATTATAATGTGCATGTTTTATTTATTTTGACATAATCTGTCGCCTTCATGAGTCCATTTTAATTTTCTCCCAGTTTAGCACTTTGAGCTTTTAGTTTTCTAATTCCTGCTGTACTACACAAACTTTATATTTTTTATTAAATTTCAAAACAAAAAGTTAATAAATATTAATAACATGTAAAGTTGTTAATAATAACGGAACACTAAATTGAACCCTACTGATACCTTACTTATGTTTTCATTCTATATAATTTACAATCTTTTTTATGGGGTTTTTAAGGTGTCGAAATTATATATTAAATTATATTATAATTTTTTTTTAATTACTTTTCATTAGTTTAGTTTTAACAATTTTCTTTCATATCATCTACACAGTACTTGTAACAAAACAAATTCATTTTTAATTAAACAAAAGAAGCAACTGTCATATACAGACACGATTGTTTTTATTTCTTTCATGAGTAATGAAGTCATCTAAGACGCCATGACAGTCTTGGAACGTTATGACGTTTTCAAGGTAAATTTAAATTAGTTTTTTAAAACGAAAGATACATAATGTAAATGTTCGATTTTTGGAAAAATATCTTTTTTTTTAATTAAATCAATATTAAGGTAAAGTATTAACCACTTTCCCAAAATTTAGTCAACTAGCCTATTGTAGTAGAAAATATAGAAATTTGTGAAGAGATTTTTGCAGATAAGTTACCCAACCTAGGGAATGATAATGAAATAGTCAAGGTTAAGAAGTAGGTTCTTCAGAAAGTCAATTTGAATAAATAAATTAGTTTTAAAATATCAATAAATAAGTTTTAAAAATTTGATTCAACGTATATTTTGTCAAGTAAAGAGAAAGCTTATTACTATGGAAGAAATCTCTTACAGCTAAATCCAATACAAGACATGGTGCTAATTTTTCACATTCAGTTAAAATTTTAATTGAAAATATAGTTAGTATGGAAAATGCAGAAAGTTACAATTACTTTTATGTATGTAAATTTTAGGTAACCCGTGAAAAGCGAGACGATCCGGAGACTCTTAACAAGTGTCTGATCATCTTAAACACACTCCTCGATACTCCGCAGATAACCACCATCACACCACTACTTAAGCTAATATACCAAGAGCTTGAGGTATGATCTGATTGAATACTAGTTATAAAAGTTTTTAACAATGATTTAAATTGAATTTTTAATACTTTTAATTCTTATATTAAAACTGGATATTTCAAATATATCAGTATTAATTTTTTTGGTTAAAGCGACAAATAAAACATGCTAATTATTGCTATATTGAAAGTAGAAAAAGTCTTGTTTTTTTTTTGTAATTATCCAGGACTCTTAGTTTTTTATTTGATTCAGTAAATTAAAATATTAGCATTCCATTTGTTCTCATACATTAAAATTTACTCCATATTGTTGAATAAATAAAGTACAATTTAGAATTACGACTTAAGTGGTTCAACATTTTGATGTTTTTCTATAGAAAGTCAATAGGACAATCCAGTATTATTTTAAAACCACCTACCACACACTTAATGCTGTTTATATAAAAATGATAGATCTTAAGTGGTTTTACATAATAAATCAATAAAATTTTGATAAAATTACAGGTCGAAATATTCCAAAATGCTTCTATATGGGAGAACGCCTTACAGACAGTAGCCCTCTATGCCATGCTGGATGAGCAGTACTGCAAGGATCATCAGGCTTTCTTCTTTGCACAAGTAATTTAATTGAATTGACTTCATCTTATGACACTCAATCTTTAGAAACTATTGCCTTGTGAATTGCAACATTTAAAATCAGAAATTACAATAAAAGCAATACTTAACTACGCTGTTGAAATTGGCATAATAAACTGTTTTAGTAGCAGTTTGCCCACTTAGTTTTCTTGCTCTATTTATAAATAGTAAAATTAAAGTTTAATTTTATATATATTAATACTTGACAGAGCCAGTAGTGATAGTACATCTTACTTAGTAGTGTATATACATATATCTGGCATGACTATCTCGTGCCATTTGTTGAGGTCTGAGTTGTGCATTCATTTGGAGACCTATTTATGAGAGATTATTATTTTGTAGATCTAAAGTATTAGGTTACCCTAGAAAACAATTTCCATGGAATCTCCTCCACTGTGATGTTATGTGCATAATATTAGATTCAAGAATTGCATAAAAAGCCTGCAACATACATTACCTTAATGATTTTTCTTGTCGGGGGTTTCTTAACTTTAAAACATTTTGTGTTCCTACCCTCACCTACACTCCATTTCATTACAAAAGAGAATTTAGTAAGCAATTTGACAGTTCAGGTATTGTAAACCTTTTTCTTAATTTCACTTTCATAATTTAACATTGATATATTTTATGTGTGATTAAAAAATATAAATTTTTAATTGGTGTATATATTTACGCTGGATACACACATAACTTAGATTATATAGGTTATATTTTATATTTAAGAGAAATTCAAATAACTAACACGAAATCTTTCAAATAATTTATAAATATAATTGTTACCTAAAAACTTATAAGTAAACCAACAAATTTCCTCTCATGTTTTTCTGAGCTTGAGACTAACAGTCTTAAGATTGGCGTATTTCAAAAGTTGTTGGTAGTCAAATCTCTACTGGTAAATCATGTTTGGCAAACTTTCCTCAATTATCGTTAATCTATCTAGTATATAGTTTAGTATACTAATAAACGACTTTACTTTCTAAATGTATCAGCAACAGTAGTTAAATTAAATGCTAGCTAGGATACAGAAAATGAAATGATTACAAAATAATACTTAATCTTTGAGTAATAATTAAAATAATTTTTAAAAACATAATGTACACCAAAGAATAAAAATACAATTATATTTCACAGAAAAAACACACTACAGTGCAACAATTACTTCACATTGAACTTAAAATATAAAATATAAGTAATATGTAACAAATACATAAATTACACTAATATTTCACAAAAAAAATACACTTATAATAATTACTAGTGGCGTGTAGTGTTTTCGGAAAGAGCAATGACCAAAGGCCAAAAACAAAATTGCATGACCACATATCTTAAAACAAATGGTGTTAAATTGTGAACCTGACGAACATGTTGAAGATCACTACACCCACCCTTTGCTTTGATATGTTATCAATTATTTTTTGAAATACCCAGAATTTGTCAAATTACATAATATGAAAGAAATATATTTTAAAACCAATGGAAATTTCAGTGTTTGTTGGTATTAACTGAAAATAAACATTCAAAATGTTAATATTTATATTTAATAAAAATAATTTTCGTTCGACATTATTTCATCAAAAAAAATTTATTTGAAAAATATTTCCGATATAAACAGCATTTTTGCAAAAAACTACTTGTTTGCTGTAATTGCCATACTTAGTGACACTACACACTGAATAAATAAATACAAACCCGAACTTATATAAAGAAAAAACAAATTAAAAAATTTTAAAAATGAACAATGATTGCATATAAAGACAGGTTTTAAATTTGATGTTTGACAACCCTTTGTTTGTAACATGAAGGCAAGCTAGCAGCCCGTAGCGTTACAGCTATAATAACGAAGTTTGTATATTTCATTTAAAATTGCATGGAATGTACTATAAAATAAATGTTTGTGTTTTATTTTTAATCTATATATTGCTGGATATGGATAGAATGTGTTTAAGCTTGCATGGACTACATGTCTGCTATTCTGGAATTAACTGCTAAAATCACAATTTATAAGTTACTTGTACTAGTGTGCTACTTGTACTAGTGTGCTACTTCCTACTTGTACAAGGCTCGTCAGACACCAGTGATAGTTTGATAGTACTGTTATTTACCTAAGAAAAATAAGTAGATTTTTAAGTTTATATCATCTAATCGTACAATGGTTACTAATAGTAATTTTTTCATCATTAGATGATGGACCGATCCAACGAGCGTATTGTCACCACAGCCCTGCGCTGCATAGTGGACCTGCTGTGCGTGCATGGCATCACCCTTTTTCAGGAGTCAGAGTCGAGAACCCCTGAAGAATCGGCTCGTCAAGAATTAGTATCAGCATCAGACGGGGGAAGAAGGAAGCGAAGTTTGAGCGGAAATAGAACTGTTCTATACGATGTGTCACAGGGTGTCGATACAGGGGAGGATGATGGTAAGGAATATTGGTTTACATAAATATTATGACTTAACTAACATCTTCACTTTTTCAGCGCAAGAACTACAACAATAGCTATTGAAATTGTTAATTCCTCGTTCTATGTCTATACGTACCCTAAATGTCGATAACTATGCAAAAGTTGTTAAGTTGGTGCAGCAACTAGCTTCCTATAGGTTGCTGAGTACAAAATAAAAAAAATTGTAATCATTTAAATTTTTTGACATTTTCGAGATACACCATTTCAAGTTTACTAAAGGGCTAAATATCATCTATTGCACTGTACAGCAGACAAAATAGGACACCATCATAACGATACGATACAACTTTGTTGGGATTTGAACGTTCATTGATATAATTATTATTTCACAGTAAGAATTGTTGATTACTGCTAATTCTGTGCTTTTCTTAAGTTTTTTTTTTCACGGAGATACTATTTATGATAAGCATTCAAATATTTTGATTAAGTAAACTTTGAAAGAAAAATGTTTTTTATGGGAAAATAAATTAGTTTTTCTTAATAAAAGTTCAAATTGAAAACTACTGTATATTATTTTTGTCATATTTTTGAGAGAAATCTGAAAAAATACTTTCCAATAACGAACCTTACTGCCAAATACTCCTATCTGTACTACAATGTAAATATCATAGTCATGATGTGACATTTTGTAATTTATATGCCTCCCTCTTGAGAAGCATTGAGTTTCATTAGTGTTTTGAAGATTAAATCTCGATTTGCAATAAATATGCATCAATGTTGTGCAGTTGGATGTTGTTACAGTTGGTGCAGTTGAAAATATATTTGTGCGTCGCAAAAACTTGTAAGACAACAAAACAAAGCCTCACTTTGTTCAGAGCATTCATTTTATTGTAATTTTTTAATTGTAATATTGTTAAATATCTGTAATTTTTTGCCATATTTTCTCTTCATATAAGAGTTCTCAAATTTGCACATTATGAAAATCTACCACTTTTTTGACAGCTAGTTTTGTTTATGTCTTACTTCGGTGACGCCACCTTCGCTAGCTTTCCGTATAATTCCCTACTAAGCAACAGCCTGTAATGCTTAACATTTTTTGACAGTTTACTGTAAATAGTGTCATTAAATTATAGTTACATGTTGATTTAAAAAAAACTTCATCCTAGTATTGCTTAATGATTCTGAAAGCATGTCATTATTTTCTTTGTGTAACATGTAAGCAAATATAAATTTCATTGTCTAAACAGCAACTGCGCACCATTTTTGCTCTAGTACACCTGTATAATTTTTATAGACCCAAAGAGCAATATTTTCAGATGCTTACCACTTCATGAGGGTCTGTAAATTTATAACATTTCCAAATGACAGTGAATATAACAGATATTAAGGCCCCGTCACTAACTTGGAGTTATTTATTTTAACATAAATGTCAATGTTAAATATTGCAGTTACCCAATCATCTGCAAAATCGTAGACAGTCATCGATTATGTCTACGTAGACAACCAATATCTTAATACCATTATGGATAAAATAATGTTGGTACACATTAAAGAAATGCGCTCCGCTCGTTTTGTTAAATAATTTGTTATTTGTGTTAGTGTAATTACAAATATGTCGCTTCTTAGTGCTGGTAAATATATGTTTACACCTAAATTTCCTTAGTTTACATATTGTATATTAAATTTATATGTATATGATTTGTTCTTAAGAAATAAAAAAAATGATTGTAAAAGATAACACATTCCTCTCATGTCACATTTCAGATTACACTTTCATTCTTACTTTTCATAGAATCCAGGCTATATTGTGGATTCTTTATCATTGTAAAAATTAACCAATGTGCTTTCTATGTTTTTGCTCTGAAATTCATCATCCTTTTAAATAATTTCTATATTCATTTTTATGCTCAAGAAACAGTGAACTCGATCTTCGTTTACATCAACCAATAGGGACACCCGATTGTTGATATAATTTTTTATAATGTGACTTGTTCAATATCACAGTCATGTTTTATGGATGTTATATTCTCCAATCGAGAACACTAAAGGAGTTTGTTTATTTGAATTTTTTTTTATTCAATATATTGATAAATCCAAATGTAATTTTATAGTTCACTATATGCATAATATATCTGTATAATTTCTTTGGTTACATTTCATACAATTTCGTTATGTATTTGTTCGTAAAAGTTTCTCCCAAGTAACGATTTGTCCTGTCCTTTCAATAGTTTTTGCTGTTAATTTTATTAATTAAACTTTTATTGGAGAAAAGGCGAATATATAAGTATAAAAGGGTAAATTACCTGTCCAGTGGTCCTTTATATACTATTTAGAAAAATGAGTGGACCAGTTATTGTTGTATGGACAAAGATTGATTTCTGGAATTCGCTGTGATGGACCCTTAATGTAGCCGTATGTATAACATCAGTGTTTTGGAAATTATATGAAAATGAGAAATATCACATAATTATGAACATTTCTATTTCAGAGGATGTAATAGACAAGACCATGTCGCAGTTATCACAATCTCACGGCACCGTCATAGAGCTTCTACTGCAGTTCATGGACAGTGACGTTAGTTTCTAATTACTTTAATTATCAGTAATTCTCTCTCTGATACTTGCTTTGCATTTGTGTTGTAAGTCATATCACTGAATATGACATTATTGCATACCAATTCCATACCAGTGTCGATCTTCTCTAAACACCTTTATATCTTACTAGTACTATCAAAGACATTCAGAGAATATGAATATTAAAACACCAGTGTGGAAGGACAGTCTGCGAAAGATGTACTATAAATATTTATAATATAATTTATGTTATAAAAATTCTTACAGTAGACAGAACCTCTTTGCCGATAGAAACATAAGTAAATTAGTATTCAAATACAATTTTAAATGTTCCACCATACCAAAATACTTATAGAATCAGCTCGGTGCCTGACTGTCTATCTTTACTTTCTCAGAGACCATGCAAGCTAAATGTTGACAAAATTGTTTAGTAATGATCTAAATGTAAAGCCCAAACAAAATGTAAATTGTGGGTGTGACTATTATTATTAGCATCGGGCTATTGAGAATAAAATCAATTGAATTATTCAATTGTTCCGTTTATTGCAATAGAATAAATTCATTATTTGATTACTTATTTGAGAGACAGCTCTTGGTTGTGTGGTGTTGAAAGTTGATATGGTGGTGTGGCGTTGATTTGGAAAGTTGAAGTTGGAACTTGTTATCGAATTAATGATCACTTGTCTTGATTAAGCTGTTATATATATATTCAATTGTTGGGTTTAATTTTTTACTATTGGGTTAGCAACAAATATGCCATCTTTGTACACAAACTATTTATATTATGTAAGCACCATCGGTGTCTAACAATTGTCACCAAAGTATAGGCAGAGATAAAATTCCTTCCTTGTAGAAAGAAATCTTTGGATCTTTGACTGAAAAACGAGTGAAGTTTGATTTTGATATGATTTTTGTCTTTAAATTTTCTAACGTTAGGTAGCACAATCCATCTAAGTAAAAGTAGTTTTTTATGTGTTACTTACATGGGGTCGACCTTTGCCATGTAAAAAGTGAGGGACAACTTGATTTGAAGGAAGTTTAGCGGTGACTTTGCTCAATTGTTCACAATAAATCTTAGCTGTAATTGTACTGTTAGCTTGATAGAGTTCCCAATGAATAATTCCATTTATACCCCACCATGCGCTCAAAAGTATATTTTGTCCAATGCTCCAGTTCCTAGCCACTAGAGTTTATGCGAAAAATTAACATAAGCCACCCACTTTTCATCTCCTGTAACCAGATATATTAGCCATTAATTGTGCGATTGGAACTCAGTAGCTCCAAGACACATTAGTTTCCTCTGAAGTTGAAGAGGGTTTAGCTCACGTGATAACCGAATGGAATATTTCCACTTCTTTCTCAAAGTATAAAGTTGTTTTCCACTACAGTATTGAGAGCATGAAAGTAACTCTGCCAAACAAGGCAAATTTAATCAGGCATCTGTTTCAATAAGGTTTTTTAATTTTTCTAAATCAATTCTAGGAGGTTGCTATGAATCGGGTTTATCTGATAGATCAAAATTCCCTTCTTTGAATCTTTAGAAACCAGTGCGTGACTGTATTGTAAGAGAGCACACCTTTACCCATCGTTGTGCATATATTACTTGTTGGTTCTCTGGCTTTTAAACCTGAACGGATTTCTTGAAGCAAGAGCAATCTAAGTTCTTCGAGATGCTTCCATTTTTCCGTTTATTCTTTACTCACCGATTACTCTATTGCAAACTAAACAAAAGCTCGAACGTCACACTCTTTATATATACTCTACAAGAAATATTTGAGAAGCTTCTAAAACATTCCAGGACTTTGTGGAAAAAAACTGGCGGGTTTATAAGTTGCCAACCCAATATTACCACTACCGATATTAATTGGAGGTATTATTATGTATTAATTTTTAAATACTAACATTTTTAGATACAAACAGGTTAATATGTAAGTTGCATGTAATTAATGGCTTGAATCTAATGTACCTAACCTAAAAATAATCCCTTGTCTGATTTAGTCATAACACAAAAAACATCATAATATATTGTGAAATATTATATTAAGGGACGATTTTTCAATCATTGAATCGAGTACGAGTAAGAGTTTTTTTGTCAGATAGGCCATAATTGAATTTTTCACAGTCACATAACTAATATTAGTGGAATATATCCCGTATCAGACGAATAAAGTCATCTGTTGATACTAGAGCTGAGTCGAAAAACGATTAACAGTTAACGTTAAACGTTAACGTGTGTCAACAATCAACGCTGGAAAAATGTCTTAACAGTTGATCAAAACTTATTGTTAATAAACGGCCGAAGTCGACGGCTGTTTATATTAACGCACATTGAAGCATTATTTTGTTAGCCCATTCACGTTGATCAACGTTAAGTGCTAACTGCTAACTGTTAAATGTTGACAATTGTCAATTGAATATATCGAATTGACCATTTATGCATTACCAAGCTAGCGGCCAGTCTTTCGTCGACGGTTATTGCGTAATGAAGGTTAACGTGTGAAGGTTTAGAGATGTGTTCAACAGTTTTTTAATTTCGACGTTTTCTATATAATTTTAAGATTAATAAAATATTAATTGTGGTCTTTGGCGCAATTATTTTACACTATATTACTAGTTATTTTTTTACAGATTTAATATTGAGAAGACTATATTATAGACGTTATTTTAAATTTTTTTTTACAAAAGTTTAAAATGCACTGTAATTGTTTAGTGTTAATTACATTTAAATAGTGAATATTTTTATGATTAACATTTTACATATCATTTTAATATTAATAAGAAATTAATTATGTCTGACCTTTTAGTGCAAATATTAAGTTATTTTTTATAGATTTAAATAGTAGAATTTTTATATAAAATTACATTTTAAAATTTTTTTAAAGAGTTAGAAAGACACTAACTTTTAGTGTTAATAATCAACATTAACTTACTGGACATTTTTTTGTGTTTGAGTGTCTGGGTCAAGTAACTTTGTAAATTTATTCAAAATATCTTAAAGGTGTAAATAAAGTGATCCTTGGAATTATTCTACGTCAGATAACGAAATTTGTTGGAGAAATAATGGATACATTACATTAGCTTTCATGGTAATAAATTTACTAATTATTCTTATGTTACAATCATGTGAAGTCCTAAACATTATGTTTACAGTGCACAACTAATTTTGCTTAAAATATTTTAATTTGATTTATATGATATAATATTAGCAGCAAAAATTTAAAATGAATCGGAACAAGTTCAGTACAATCCGCGTTATTTTCTATATTTATTATTTACGTATTGAATGACTCAAGCTCCATATAATTATTAGATTTAATTTGTTGTGTTAATATAAATATTTGAGGATGCTCGAGCGCCGCCATTTTCAACACGGTGTTTATATTAACTATGGAATGCGCATAAATACATTACTGTTAATATTAACAGTTTTGGTCAACAGTTAATTGTCGTCAACGTTAACAGGTGTTAACATTTATCATGATTAGCGTAAACGCCCATCTTTAGTTGATACAAGAACCAAATAGAGGTTATTTGCTAGTTTACATCCATCAAATTGACATTTGCCTCAAGTAAATGTTTGTGACTCGATATTGGTGTTTAACTTGGAACTTTGTTATATTTTATTATAAAACATGGAATTTATTGAAGCGATGGATGATTTGACAAGTGAACATAATAAAGTTACATATATATAACTACATCAATCCACCTATAAGGGAAGAAAGGGTAGTAAGAAATAGTTCTGACCAGTTTGAAGAATGGGATAATATTGGATTCAAAAGTTTTAGATTGCCTGTTTTAGATTGATTGTTTTAGAAGACGCTGTTTGGTACCAGCTTGCGTTAATTGCAGATAAAACTAAACACACTACAGAAAGGTGATATATCTATATATAATATAAAGTGTCAAAATGAAATATTTATTCATTTGTATTCCTCTGAAGTTTATTGGTAACTTTATAATAATATTATTAACAGAAATTAATGTGTATCACCCACATTGCAGTTGCTCATTGCTCTTAGATTTTAGACTTCTAGCAGTTTTTATTACTCTTGGTGAGTTCTCTGGTCTTCATAACTTTACATTGAGGCCAAGATACATATATTTAGCAAGGAGCCAAGAAAAGATTGTACGTAAACAAGATGATTTTCCTTATTAAGTATTGGAATGCGGTGTAAGTTACCACTTACTCGAGATATTATTTGCACTGCAAAGTTTAAAAAAAACCTATTTTTTTCAAATAACTTTTGGATCCCTTCTCACGTCTGTAAAATAATAAGTTGGACATTTTAGATTTTCAAATGCAAAATTGATTGCTGTTGGTTACAGGCTGCTACGACCAACGATTTTCGAAAAATCATCATGCAAACAGTGCACCGATTTCGAAATAACGCGCACAAACATTGCGAAACGGGTAGAAAGGAAATTCAAAGCGTATTTTATATCGCCCGTCAGTTGGTGCACTAGTCACAGATTATTTTTTCTAGAAACACATTTTTTGTCTACATTTTCAACATCTCTAAAAATACCTTAACTTAAAATGCTAGAGATAGTTTTGAAATCAATATAATTTTCTCTTTCAATTGATACTCCACACGATATTTGAAATAAAAACAAAAAAATTCGATGATCATTTGCGATTACCAACATTTTTGGATAATCTTTTTCGAGTGTTATTTGTAGAAATATACGTGGATTAGCATGTTTCATTTACGTGCTAAATTTTAAGTTTCCACCACAAAGAATTTCGGAACAAAATGTTGTGGGCATTTTCCACAATACCTGTAGAATTATTTTGGATCAAACTTTGAAAGGAATAGTTCTGGAATCCTCACAGCTTACTCTTTCAACTGACACTTCACACAACATAGGAAATTTAAAAAAAACTCGATTAATTTATTTGTTTCCTCTTGGTGATTTCTCTGGAATTCATAACTTTACATTGAGGCCAAGATACATATATTTAGCAAGGAGCCAAGAAAAGATTGTACGTAAACAAGATGATTTTTCTTATTAAGTATTGGAATGCGGTGTAAGTTACCACTTACTCGAGATATTATTATAGTAATTGCAATTTAGCATAATTTGGCAATAGAAAGAAATAATCAAGAGCAACCTATGGAATCTCAAGTAATGCTTGAACCAGAACCAACTTTTAATGTAACAAACATATATTGAACAGGAAAACAGCGTTAGAGACTTGTTATTATAATAGTTTTGAGTCGTTGTTAATCAACAATAGTAAGTTCAAATACTGTAGATACTATTTTAATTTATATTCACTTAAATGAAAACAAATAATTTTACTAAAAACTGAACATTACCTTCACTATTTGACGTGTCATCACACAATATAATGAATGTAGTTCTAGCAACCGTACAACAATTTTACAACAAATCATGAAGTGAATATGATTGAAACTGATGAAATCTTAATGTGTTTTATAAACTTATATCAACATTTCTAATAATTATTTTTTGATGTAACGTTAATAGAACATTTTGAGCCATTATTAATTAGCATACTGTAGATACTATATTAATTTACATTTATGAAAAATGATAAATGATAATGTTTTTTGTCTAGCAACCCTACTTACAAATCAAGAAGTGTAGTACGCTAAAACTGATAAAATTGCCTAATGTGTCATTATAATCTTTTAATATCAATATTACAAGTGTCTATAATTAAAGGAAAGAAAACAATATTAAAGTCAGAGGAAATGTATAATAAGAATATAATTAAAATAAGTAGACAAATTAACCTAAGGAAAAAAATGTATAATGAGAGTATGAAAAAGAAATGAAAATATAATAAGGAAAGAAGAGAGTATATAAATCAACGCTTAACTAAATAAAATTATATTTATTTGTATTATTTGACTTATAATTTAGGTTCCTCTCAGCTTTCTTTTTTCCTCGTTGTCCATGTGAATCATTCTTAATCGGTGTTTCTTATTGGCAATATCGTTTTCTAAACCAGTTTTAAATGAGCTACACTCAGCTTATCAAATTTTTCACACACGCTGGCCTTGGTGCGATTTTGTTTTTATTTTAAGTGCCCGTGGAGTCCATGTCTGCAATTTAATTTCGGGGTTGCTTATGATTAAATATGCAACGGTTTATAACAATTATTTTATAGTTTACACATTTTTTTAATAAACTACTGCTCCTAGTAGTATTATGTTCCGTATGTTTATTGCTACTCTTGTCATCAGTAATATCAAGTGAATCTAACAATTTTACAAGAAAAATACATATTATTTTATTAAACTCGCTATGTGTATCTGTCTCTTGTATTGTATCTTTGAATTCCGAAAAATAATATATTATGTCTTAAAAATATATATCCTTTCAAAAGAGTATGAAAAAAATACCATGGATACAATACAAAATATAAGTATTGTAATAAAAAATAAATATTTACATACAATAATGACGTGCAAACTTACCCATTGCAAAATTAGCATCCTCTATTGTTTCCACCAATATGACATCTTGTATACCTATTATTTATAGGTGAAAATGGCACTGAAAGTAAGATTTGCTTTCAAAAACCAATGTCGCAAGTAAGCAAGTATAAAATCGTACAATGCAAGACAAACAATATGTGTCAATTACCTTTTATTGAATCACTGTCATGCCTTACAACTAAACCGTAAATTCTTCTACATCTGTAAATGGGATGGCCAGACTCTCCATCGCCTGTTCTGTACAAGTGCTTTTTTATGTCTTCGTTTTTTTTATCCCCCCATTTTAAGGTATTTCTGGAGCGGGTTATAAGTCTGGTCAGGGTTATAAGCAGCATTGAATGAATCGGCAATTTTATTCCATGCCACTTCTTTTTGCTGATTTGTTACAGCATCGGTCCTTTCATTTTTAACACAAGTTATTTGCAAACAATTTCCATTAATAAATGGACTTCCGCCTTTGTTAAGTTGAAAGTCCTCTTTTTTTATTGTAGTACTATCCATTTTTTACTAAAACGTAAATCGATATAAGCATGAAACACAACTGTCGACAAATGGTATATAGATTTGAATAAAATATTTGTACATATTAAGAAATGTAAATTTATCTATGGTTTATTTTTGTTTTTTAGCTATACTGTTCTAACACACAAGCATCGTTGTTTCTCTTGTATATGCTCCTTGCATGAAGTTCGTTCAAATAATTATTGTAACTTAGCATAAAACTTTGAATAACTATATCGCTGTTATTGGCCAATTGAAAAACTGGCATTATTTATCAGACTGTTACCAGGGGAATAAATTAATTTTTTTAGCTATTTGGCAGTTTATTCGTTGAATGAAAAATCGGTTTTAAGAATCATAATTTATAATATAGTATGCTGTAAGTTTTGTGCTACATATCATATGTTGAACAGATATTTACCACAACATACACATGCTTATGGTGCCCGATCTTGACTTATAGGCAACCAAGCTCAAATAAAATATCAATTGTTGCGAGTAATCAACAATAGACCGGACATCCCTGCCAGTATTCTGCCACTTGTGCTCTTCTTCTCTACATACGCACCACGTTTCTGAAATCGAATGATCACAAGCAACCCGCATGCAATTGTTTTCCTGCGTAAATATGGTTTTGTTAATTTTTACTGTTATGTTTGATTGTTAGTAGGAGACAACAAATGAATCGACATTCAAATTCGCAATTGTGTAAGTGGCTTTTTCTAATTGCCCGTCGCTTCTGATGGGATTAAATGAGTCAAAATTTTTTTTAAACATCTCTGCACTAAAATGTCGAATGGAAGTTGGTAAAATGAAAAATATACCATTCACTTATTTGTTAAAAATTGTTTTGAAACATCTTTGCAAAAAATTAGCAAAAATAATTGACCCCACACTTCACTGCTGGATTAGGTCATAAGTAAATATCTTGTTAAATTCAACCTAACTCGTAAGATGGAATCGAATATGAATGTTATTTACTTATTTACCGTATTTACTGTGAGTAAATTTTTTGTTTTTTGCAGTGTGATAAGTACCGCATGATAGCTGTGGAAGGCATATGTCGTTTAATGATGATAAGAAATTTAGTGTCACCGAGCATCCTCAGCAGATTGTTCCTGATATGGTTTAATCCAGCAACAGGTTAACTCCATTTACTAACAAAACTACTAGCCATTTGAGAAACTTAATTTAAGAAGGAACCAGCAATTTTTATTAGAGGGATAGGAACGATGGGTGGTACACTCCTCATGTATATATATATATATATATATATATATATATATTTAGTCTGATGTGTGATGTAACACTGAAAGTTTGAAAATGATAAAAAATTAAATAAATTAGCAAGTTCATAATTTATTTTTTACTTTCAAAATGTTCTCTGTTATACTCCATTATTATTTCTTCCTATAGAACAATTAGAAGAGCAGTCGACACACTCTTATTTAGATGTCTTCACTGCCTTTTGTGATACAGTCAACATTTCTTCAGCATCTGGGAACAGTACTTTCTTGTAGTTTACCTTTTATTCTTGTGAATAAATAGAAATTGCATGGTTAAACTTTTTCGGGGCTTTTTGGCAGATGACTCGTAATTTCTACAGCACACATAGTCAAATATTCGATCGTTTGGCTGAATATGTGAATGTCTTTCGTGACGAAGGATTCTGCTGCGATAGAGTTGCGCACATTTTTTGAAACAGTCGGCAGTAATTATTCTTTTATTTATGAGAATAATCATTGCATAATAACACCAGATACTTTCTAATTCGTAACAGTATATTCAGCGTTTATCACCCTCAATGATTTAAGCAATTCCCGTTGAATTAATCATGTTTAACATTTCACGACACAAATCAATGTGACGGTATTTTTAGACTTATCTTGGGGGATCTACCTAGCCTAAAGCTTTCCTGACGCATAAATGTTTATGTAGAATTTTCTCTATTCAAGTTATACCAATACTGGCTTATCAGCTTTACCATGAGCATGCACAGTGTTGATGTTATCTTCAGTTGTGGCTGTTGGGAGATAGCACACAGATCACCACTGATATCAGGACGACCATGCTTCAACTCGTTAAACCGGTAGTAAACAGTAGCCCTAGATAGTATCATCATAAAATGCCAATTGAAGTCTATTATAATTGCCTGGATGAGACCACAATGAAATAAATTTTTTATTAATTTATAAAAAAATCACTAAACTTAAATTTTCTCAAGTTAAATTTATTTTCACGTGATTCAACCATGACCAGTTCTAGGAACTTTCAGTGCTACCCTCATTCTATCTACAAGCTTTCAGTTGTTTAAAATCACATTGTGAATATGACACACAAGTCTGGTAAGCATGTTTGCAAGATCACTCGGTTTTTTTTAATAAAACTTGAGCTGATTTACGATGTTATACCATTTCATTATAATTTGCCCTGGTAAATGCGCTATCGTATGTCTCTTTTTATAGCTCTCAGTCGAATAGTATTTGCGATATATAACTCAAAAACTGCGATACTTGTTATCATAAATTCTGTAAGGTTTCATTAAAAGTATATATAATAAAGTTTTCTTTTTGTATTGCTAAAAGCCTGTTATGATTTCTTTGTACAATAGAATATTTTATTGTTCTCCTATTGCAATCATGATAACTATTATAATCCCACAAAAACATGACTGCTTTATATTTTTTTTCAGAGGAAGAAGATCTTCTGAGACAGACTCTGGGTGTTTTCTTCCAAACATTTTCATTTGCAGTGGAAGGCGCTCAAGAACAAATTCAGGTAGTTCGTGGTGTTGTGGCCATCTGAAAGTTATACATTTAAAGATTGATTTTTCATACTAGCCTAAACTAGGTTTGCCTATGTGTGCTTTACTTATCTGAACCTATTGGAAAACATATCAAATTTTTAAACTACAAAACTCCCCTTTGAAATAGCAGTTACAGTATGGATTGTCGCTAATTTGTTTTCTATTGTTATAAACTATTCGACAGTGGGAACCGCATTGAACTTTGTCAAGTGCTCAATGTAATGCTGTAATAATCGGTAAAGAAAAAGATGAAATGCTAAATATTCCCTTAATCTTGAACTGGTGAGGTGAATTTCGTCTTGGTATCGATGAGGTAACGGTAAATTGACAAGTTTTAAAAATTAATAGTTTTGATAGATATTTTCTAGTACACGTGAAATAGACCATGTTATTTATAAGTTTTCTTATTTTGTCTTGTAAATAAGGCAGCTAATATATATATATATATATATTTTTTAAGAAAGGAACTTTAATCTTAAATAAAGTACAGTTTTTTTGCTTTTATTTTTATGACTATGATTATTTTTGAATGTGCTCAACATTTTTATAAAAATTTTTGGAACCAAAAATAAATGAAACTAATCTTCTTTTCTTGTTATAAATTAAGTAATTAAATAAAAAAAATATTAAGTTTGACGCTTTCATAAAAAAAATAAAGGTTTATTGTCGAGAACATGACACAAATTTTGTCTATGCAATCTAGGCACAAGTACGATGTTCTTTTTTTTTGCTTTGTTGGACATATTGTGCCTGTCACTCGCTTTTCAAGCTTTAGAGCTCTGTATCTTCTATTTTCAAAATTTGTTTCATAGAAGTGCGAACATCTCGAGAAATTTTTTGATAATAATAGCAGCACAACATATCAGGTTAGATTGTATGACTAGTAATAATACTATGACTAATAATATTTAACCCGGAGCACAAACACTGGTCGGGTCAGGATCTCTATACCACTTGAATTGCTCCCCCTTTCTGACATTTTTCCCTAAATAATTGGACCTGTTATTTGACAAGTTACATAAGGGACTCGTCGTCAGAATCACACTCACTCTGTCTCTGGAAAATAAACAAATCACTGCACAACTGTCAACCAGGCAGCTACTAAGACGTGTGTTGACATCTACCCACCCATTTATGCTACAGTCTAGCAGTGAGAACTGCATTGAACTTTGTGAAGTTTTCAATGTAATGCTGTAATAATCGGTAAAGAAAAAATTTGTTCTTTGGCAAGGCTATGTCAAATTGACAGCACGTCACCAATTGAAGGTTAATGATGGACTGAAAGTAAAAAAAAATTATTAATGAGGAAAAATCTTTAAGAACAACAGCATCTGATTTGGAATTATCATTTTTTTACAGGTTATGCTTTAAAATACTTTACGATAATAAATTCATTTTGATTAAAATTTGCCATTGTATATTATAATTACTCAAATTGTAAGTGTCAGCATTGTCAAATATTTATTGATAGTGTGAATGTGATATTTTACTTTTAATTAAAAAGAGAATATTTTTGTAAATGTTTTGTTTCGTTTTCAGGCTGCCATCTATCCTACGCTAAAGGCTCTTGCATATGCACCGGTGACATCCCCTCTTACGGAGATTAATTTCGAGGAGGTTATACGCTTCCTTGTCTCCTTGACCAGGGCGCACAGCTCGGATGAGGTAAATCAGACAGTTTATATAACATTATTTGATATTGTTGAAATTGACAATATGAATACTGGCCTTAATTTTTTCAGGGATCATACAATATATCTTATACTTGTCCATAACTTCTCTTAATCCATAAATATATATTATTCTTCATTACCGCCTTTACAGTGATTAAAAAACAAGGTTGCATTAACTCATTTTAAGTATAAAGTCTTGTAAGTTTTTACAGCCATTTTTTATAATTCGAAAGGATGTTTGCTAATTGAATACAACACAAAAAATTAAACAATCAGTAAATAATCCCATGTTGCCAGAACTGTACTGGACTGTGGGTTCGAAGAAATTAACAGCCACAGTACATCCCTGGCTTGGCTAGTGGTCACTACATTTTTGCAAACTTGAAGTAACTTTTCCGCGGAAAATGATTTTCAGGCTTTATGAAGAATTGAAGTCATTTTTAAGACGAGGCGGAATCGTATTTCCTCAGCGCATTAAAAATATATTGCTAACCCTAACAAATGTTCCTATAATAAGTGATTAGGTAGAAAAATAATACTAAATAAGTATACTGTGTTCCATGTCCATGCCGAGAACTTATTGAATGCTCCTCATAAGAGATTAACTAAACAATACTTACATTGTCTACACATTTAGAACGATGTTGTTTATAGCTAGGGACCTGGTGCAATTTTGATATACGATTTGCTTGTCATTGAGATTGAAAGAAATACAGTTTTGAAGATTGTGAACAGAGTAAAAGGGTAACAAGGTCAGGTGCCACTGATTGTTCAAAAACATAACTTTTAAATTTTAGAAAAAGCTGTTCTAAATTAATTGATTTAGTTATTGAATATCTTTGGCGTTAATTTTGTAGACATTCATTATTCACAATTAAATGAAACTAGTGATGTAGTATTATTTCTACTTTCTTTAAGTTCTTTACCACGACCTAGGTTTCATTGCAAAGAATGAATTCTTTGCTAATATCCCACCTGAAGATGTTGTAATACAACGAAACCTAGGTCATGGTAAAGAACAAAATGAAAGTAGAAATAATACTACATCACGTAGTTTCATTTAATTGTGATTTAGTTATGTTAATTTAACTATATAGATATTGAAAACTATTTGCCAGAAGTCTAGCATGTTGCATTTTTTTTTAAATAATTGTTAATTTGTAAAAAAAAATGAATCGTCCTTGGCTAAATCATTCTTGATTTTTATAAATTGTTCGTTTTTATCCCCAGAATAAGACAAAATAATTCCAGTCGCTTTATACATTAACTTCTGAAAAATTCCAACTGCATATTTTCCTCCGGAATTCCCTTTATTCCAGTGTCAAAAACAATTCCTTGTAGTCCATAAAGCCCAATTGGTGATTTAAAAAAGTTACAAGAGGTCAAAGTCACAAATCAGGTTTTTATTTAATATCTCATATGCTCCAGAGCATACGAGATATTACGCTAATTTTGGGCACTATCAAATTTGTTCATGGGCTACATCTACACAAAAAAATCCTATGCAAAATTTACGTAGAATCAATAGTTTTCGAGATATAGCACAGAGCAAACTCAGACATAATGCTGCATTAGTTTGCACACTACCTGCAGATAGAATGTAAGGTGTGGTTTTTTTACATGGTGTCCCCTGTTAGGTCTACAGATAATAGGTTAAAAATTATATAGATATTGTGTCAATTATTCATAGTCTTCCTGAACTCTTTTATTTCTACTTCATTATTTTCGAATAATACGACTTACCCCGACAACAGCCACACACTACAGAAGATATCAATACTACTTTTCTGCATCCACAATTGGTGCCACAATATTTTGCGCAATCAAAGTAAACAGAATTGACGAGTTCATTTGTTACAGGAGGAATCAGAGTAGTTACCGGTTGTAAGTAAATGTTGCTGACTAGATACTCCTGGGGGTAGATGACAATTGCATAGGTTTATTTAGTCTAGTGCATTTTTCAAAACCGAAATATCTATAATTGTCGAAAGAAGTCTCTGTTTTTGATGCTCTATATGGGGCTAAAATGGACAATGTGCCACCACTTATTAGCAAATGTTTTGAAATGTTTCTTCTGGCTTTATTTTAGTATCTTAAATGCGTTTATTTTTTCCTTTTCGAAATAAACCACAGGCGGTATCTGTAAACATTAACGGCATGTAAAAATAGAATATGTTCTATATAATCAGCATACTTGTCAATTGCCCAGGGATTGTAGATCTTCAATTCTATGTTTCCTTTTTCAATATTAAAAAAAATAGATGTTAGGATTAATCAGAGTATGTTCTCCTAACATCCTCCAACAGCAACTCTAGTGCGCTCAATTGACTATTAATAATATGGTTTGTATGCTATTAATAATTTTTAATTTCGTCATTAGCAAGGAAATAATTACATTTTTATTCAACTTATTGGACAAGAATTGTTTTTGATTAAAAGCTATTGGTGTTGTCTCTTTGAAAAGCATGTCAGTTGATTTTAGAGTTATTTTAATACTGTTTAATAATGTTATTCCATAATTGCAAATTTATTAATTTCAATGGAAATAATTTTATAATTTTACAATGTCTGTGATGGAACATTTTATGTTTGGTGTTGGAAAGAAAAAATGTCTATTTAATTATGTGAAATTTTCTTTAATTTCATATTTTTAGAGTTATATACACTCTCCTTTATAATTTTTCTTTACTTATTAAGAACTATTTGTTAAAACAATGCCAGGTCCAAGCAAATGATTTAGGGGTAACTTTTTTGTATGGTTAATTAATAATGCAGCGGTAATGGCATGCCAAAAGTTGAGTTTAGTGGTTCTTATAATTAAAACTACACTATGTTCAACTTCTGCCATACAAGTAAATATCTTAACAATTTCTGCCGCTAGTTCCCTAGCCTATTACTTTATTAACCTGCAAAATAAATTTGGAATAATTTTTTTCTGTTTTCGTAATGTAATTTGTTTTTTTAATAATTTGATAATTAAAAAAAAATACAATAAGACACTTATCCGCAGAGTGTGGACTTTCATGGAAACCTCGCAGTGGAGATGTGCTCACAGATCGTATCGTCTCCGATGGCGCCAGTCGTTCCACTGCTATGCCGCACGCTCTCTCTTTTGCAACCGCCCAGAAATCTTTCCCTAGCTAGGGAACTCAACCGATCTATTGATGTTATATTGGAGGTATGTATGTAACAGCAGCAACATTTAACAAGATAATTTTAGTCTTCATAGAGAAAGATACTTCTCAATATTGTAAATTTAATTGTAAGTTTAAAATAATTTCTATTTTAATTTCCTATGACTTTGCCATAATAGTATAAGACTAACTTCATGTCAACGTCAATATTGGTAGTAGGTGTGAGTTTCATACAAAGTTTTTGAAAATTACTTCAAAAAGTATTTGAAGATACTTTTGTCTTAAGTTTAATGAAGTTCTGTTTTAGCTCATATTTTATCCCTCGTCAATTGTTTTTTTTTCTTGCTATTTTAAAATGTTGCAAAAACTAAGCTAGCACTTCTGGGAACACAAGAAAGGGACTTAATTGAAGAAAAATCTGTTAATAGGTATTCCATATCCCCTCTCCATAAGTGCTGATATTTCCAGAAGTGCTGAAAGAGAAATGTGAAAAAATTATTTTTCTAAACATGCATTTTAATAACTGTAGACAAGATGTCTCCTTGAGTTTTAATTAATAATAAAATGTATCTCTTCATGTTACTGATGATGTCATCCACAAATCTTTGTATAAATGCCACTGCGAAAATGGGAAAATTTATTTATCAACTTTGACTTAATTGTAAAACTGTTTGAAATTGTTCTGTATTGCACTATAAGCACATTACGCTATATTTCCAGGATATATATATATATATATATATATATATATATATATATATATATATATATATATATATATTTATATTTATATTTATATTTATATTTATATTTATATTTATATTTATATTTATATTTATATTTATATATATATATTTATATTTATATTTATATTTATATTTATATTTATATATATATATTTATATTTATATTTATATTTATATATATATATTTATATTTATATATATATATATATATATATATATATATATATATATTTATATTTATATTTATATTTATATTTATATTTATATATATATATATATATATATATATATATATATATATATATATATATTTATATTTATATTTATATTTATATTTATATATATATATATATATATATATATATATATATATATATATATATATATATATATATATATACACGCAAACATAATTTAATAAAATGAAATAAACTAAAAATAAACATTTATATTAAGTAAATAAAATAAGTACAATTCATTAGTGCCAAACAAGAAAATTATCAATGGTACCAACTTAATTTATTTCACTGTCTTTAAATCAGTAATTTATGGTCCTTTCCTTTTTTAAAAATTTATAACTTTACCTTTGCATCTACGATAAAATGTTTTTTAAGTCAATACCTACTGTTTATTACACAAAAAGAAATACATTAGAAACGATTTAACTAAAATCAGTTATGGTTGTAAATGTATTAAAAAAAATTTATATAAAAAATTATTTCCATGCAAAAAAATTTGTTATTGGAGTTTGGAATAAATAAGCAAAAAGACTTAACCTAACCTGAAAGATCCCAAAAAATGTCTAGCCAGATCATCAACAGAATGGACATATTTCTATATCTCATTAATTTTCAGTGATAAAATTTAAAATAAAAAGAATGAAATACGCTATTAAAAATATAAAATAACAATAAATATTATCAATATTTAAATATTTACTATTAATGAGATCAATAATAAAATTATATATGTATATGTATAAATAAATCGACTCGTTAGCAACACCATAAAAGTATCTTTAACTGTAATATAGGGATCGTGCAAGAAGCATTGAAAATGATAGAAGTAAGAACTTTTGATGGCATATTTGTCTATATCAGTCGACAGAAAATAATAAACAATATTAAATGTAAAGCGGTTCTATTTCGAGTGAATATGAGAATCTATCTTTGAGAAAATGAACTTAACTGTGCTGTTTATGAATCATAAATGTGCTTTTATACAAAGCAGGTTTTATAAGTAATTCTGATTGATGATAATTGATTTCATACGAAAAATGAGAGCAGTGTAACCAAAAGTTCATTAATTTATAACCATATGGCGCTGATAGCATATTACATGGTCCCTACACCGTCTCCATATCTCGAAAGGGTCGACGCGATCTTCAGCAACACCTACAATAAATTTAATGCATTTAGCGCCATCTATTTGAGTGTACTTTCTTCATTGCATCAAAAGTGGCAGGAAACCCAAATCAGCTGATCGTTTCAAATTTTCGGCTTCCACTTTCTTATCTATATATATATATATATATATATATATATATATATATATATATATATATATATATATATATATATATATATATACACCCACACACACACACACTTATTGTCTTTTTATAGTTCCAATGAGCAATGCAAAAGACTTAATAAGTTTCCATGCAAGTACACTTGCAAATTGTATTGAACCCTAATAATGGAAGATACTTGGCTCATATGATATTATTGAAAACTGAAAATGCTATTTACCACTATTTCCATCTTAAATTAATGGTAACAAGCGAGGCCATCCTCTACTGGGTGACTTGACTCCTACGCCACAGCTGATTCTAGTATAGATTAAATATAGATAAGAAAGTGGAAGCCGAAAATTTGAAACGATCAGCTGATTTGGGTTTCCTGCCACTTTTGATGCAATGAAGAAAGTACACTCAAATAGATGGCGCTAAATGCATTAAATTTATTGTAGGTGTTGCTGAAGATCGAGTCGACCCTTTCGAGATATGGAGACGGTGTAGGGACCATGTAATATGCTATCAGCGCCATATGGTTATAAATTAATGAACTTTTGGTTACACTGCTCTCATTTTTCGTATGAAATCAATTATCATCAATCAGAATTACTTATAAAACCTGCTTTGTATAAAAGCACATTTATGATTCATAAACAGCACAGTTAAGTTCATTTTCTCAAAGATAGATTCTCATATTCACTCGAAATAGAACCGCTTTACATTTAATATTGTTTATTATTTTCTGTCGACTGATATAGACAAATATGCCATCAAAAGTTCTTACTTCTATCATTTTCAATGCTTCTTGCACGATCCCTATATTACAGTTAAAGATACTTTTATGGTGTTGCTAACGAGTCGATTTATTTATACATATACATATATAATTTTATTATTGATCTCATTAATAGTAAATATTTAAATATTGATAATATTTATTGTTATTTTATATTTTTAATAGCGTATTTCATTCTTTTTATTTTAAATTTTATCACTGAAAATTAATGAGATATAGAAATATGTCCATTCTGTTGATGATCTGGCTAGACATTTTTTGGGATCTTTCAGGTTAGGTTAAGTCTTTTTGCTTATTTATTCCAAACTCCAATAACAAATTTTTTTGCATGGAAATAATTTTTTATATAAATTTTTTTTAATACATTTACAACCATAACTGATTTTAGTTAAATCGTTTCTAATGTATTTCTTTTTGTGTAATAAACAGTAGGTATTGACTTAAAAAACATTTTATCGTAGATGCAAAGGTAAAGTTATAAATTTTTAAAAAAGGAAAGGACCATAAATTACTGATTTAAAGACAGTGAAATAAATTAAGTTGGTACCATTGATAATTTTCTTGTTTGGCACTAATGAATTGTACTTATTTTATTTACTTAATATAAATGTTTATTTTTAGTTTATTTCATTTTATTAAATTATGTTTGCGTGTGGTAAGTGTATAATATCCAATGATTAATTCAGTGTGAATTTAGTGAAAAATAGGCTAGGAATATGCGAATTTGAAGATATTTCTTGTATTCTTTTTTCAAAAAATGAGATTTTAGAACTTTTATTATAAATGTATCATTTATAATAAAAGTTATAAAATCTCGTTTTCTTTTGCAAAGCAGCACTTTTACATTTTTGAGTTCCGGAGCAAAGAAATTTTAAAGGAAATCGTGTTATTTTTAGAGAAAAGTGCAACAATAAAGTGCAGTGAAAAGTGCATCTATTTCAGGTAAGTTGCTGTTATTAGCCTCACAAAATTTCTCTCTATTTTGACAATGTGTCCTCTTCCTCCTCGCGTTGTGTTCCTCATTCCCGAGGGTCATGAACTCCCCGACTCGAAGTCAATTTTACACGCACGATATCTCTCCATCTGTACCGGTGCTTAGCGGCATGGAGTGCCTCATTTAAGTTAGTGACCAACACTGAACGTATTTGATCAATCTATCTAGCTGTGCTCTGCTCCCTCGGTCGTTTGCCATTCCTTGCCGGTAATCATCAGCTGCTCCAGGTTATGTCCATCCTTCAGTGCGATGTGTCCAAAGAATTCCAGGATCCTTCGCAAGCAGATAGTGGAAAGCCTGGTCTTGATGTTAAGCTCACGAAGAATGAAATTTTTTGTATGGAATGCAGTCCATGGAATCTGCAGCATCTTTCTCCAGCACCACATCTCGAAAGCGTCAATGCGGTCATGTTCGGCCTTTTATCGTCCATGTTTCTCCTATTTTTGTCTTCTGTGATATGTTCTGACAAATTCTGTTTAGCTGCGACATCGCATTTTTGGCCAAACCAATACGCCTCCTAATTTACTTTTCACAAGAGCCGGTGTTGCTGATGCTAGCGCCCAGGTAAATGAAATCATTCACTGTCTCGAGGGATAAGGCATCTGCCATGTGAAGTGATTTGGCGCGGTCGACTACCATGAGTTTGGTTTTGGAGTGATTGGTTTTGAGACCCAATTCCATGCTTATTTTTTTAATTTTGTCAAGGAGGCTTCTCATTTCAGCTTCATTCGCAGCCAATAGTGTTGTCAGGATCACATATCGGAAGTATATGACCCTCGTACTCCAATGATGACACTATCCTTCCATTTTTCTAGAGTACACCGTAGATGTATTCTCCGTAAATGTTGAACAAAATGGCGGACAGGATGCAACCCTGCCTGCCGCCTTTTCCAAACTTAAACGGCTTAGATCTTTTTCTTTCGACCTTCATTACACCCTGGTTGTTGTGGTAGAGCAATTGGTTCAGTGCAACCAGATGTTTGGGTACACCAAGTTTTTCCAGCACTTTCCAGGGCCAACCAGATGACACAGTCAAAGGCCTTGCTATAATCAATGAAACACAAGAAAATGTGACAATATGTAAACTAGTGCAAACAAGATATATGAAAAAAGATAGGGAAATTCTGCAAAATATGTAACTAAAAGATCCAATATTTAAATAACGCCAGACACAAAACCATGTTTGCAAACTACTCTGTTTAGATGTGTGTGATGTCATCTGACTTTTAACCAATATCAGGATGTTTGCAAAGCTGGTTACATTTAAAAAAATATTTTGTGATTTCTTTATACAAAATGTAAACTTATTTTTTAGAAAATGAAGAGAAATACTATTTACATTATAATCTAATAGGATGACCACAAATTGTGGTACATTTTCAATTTTGTCAAATAACCTATTGCGAAAATGACTTCAATTAAAACTACCTAAAAATGTATGGTCGTACATTTTCAGAAAGATTATGAAATTTCCTAAAAGAAGAAATAACAGGTATATAAAGAAATATCAAAAAAGGTTAAAATTTTTAAAAATGCATTTCTCGCCTTGTTTTCAATTATTTAACAATATTTCACGCACTACGGCAGATAAGAAACTAATCTTTCATTAATATGGTAATAGCAAAAAATGAGCAGTAAAATTTGAATCAATTTTAAAAACCGTTTATTATGTATTATCATCATTGTGTAACACACAATGATTCTTATGAACAAAGATTATTCAATAAAATAGCACTTACAAAAATAACTTTTAACACCTTTGTAAACACGTCCGATTGTATATTTAACAAATCAATGGTGCACTGTCATTTACAAATATTCGCCGTGTGAAACACTTTGGTGACAAAGATATAAGATACACATGATTGTTACTAATAAATATTATTCAATAAAATAGCACTAGTAAAAATAACTTCTCACGTTTTTGTAAACATGTCCATTTGTTTATATAACAAATAAATCTGGCGCTGTTGTTTACAATCGCACAGCTGTGTAACACTGGGGTGACAATGATATAAGATACACACCATGGTTTTTATGAACAAATATTATTCAATAAAATAACACTTGTAAAATAACTCTTAAGCGCAATACACACAAAGAGCGGGTGCGGGTCGGGTCGGCGTACGACGGCTCTGTTTGCTTGTATTTATATGGAAGACATCACATTGAAAAGCATGCGCGGGTCGGGTGACGAGCGGGGCCGCGTCCACCGTCCGCCATTACAAACAGCGCGCGGGTGAGCGGGTCGCGAGCGGGTGTAACGTCGTTCTATTCGTCGTAATATACGTACTCTTCGACAAGCATTCACACAGACGCGTGCGCGGGTCGTGCGCTGCGCGTGTCGTCGTATTATTTTGTAAATATTTACAAAAAATAGTGTGTAATTATCATGGATATTAATGAAAAAATAATCGAATGTGTACGTAAACATAGTTGTCTGTATGAGCCAAGCGACAAAAACTATAAAAACGCTGTTTTGAAAGCTAAGCTATGGCAGCAGATCTCAGAGCATTTAAATGAAACAAGTAAGTCCTTTATTTTTATTTAGTTATTAGTATCAAAATAATTAACAAATTTTTCTCTAATTTGGAAAGATTCATTTGTTGACCGTCTGTTTGTGGGGTTTATCGATGCTAATCCTCTTGAAGTAACCGCCGCCGTCGCCATCGTGTCTTGGGAAAAATCTATGTCATTATTACCCCGTTTGACAATGATGTAGTTATGCAAACAGGTTGCAGCTTTAACTACATCTATTGCAGTTTCAACTTTACATTCCATTGGTCTTCTAAATACTCGCCATTTGTGTGTTAATATCCCAAAAGCATTTTCGACAACACGCCTTGCACGGCATAGTCTATAATTAAAGTTTGTTTTTCGCGTATCGTGTAGCGTTGTGGCCCTCGGAAAGGGTCTCATTAAATAAGTTTTGAGTCGAAATCCTTCATCCCCTATTAATACATGGGGAACAGGATCATCTGTGCCTGGTAACGGTTTAGGAGGCAATAACATGTTATCACAAATATAGTCTTGATAAAATCTTGAATTTTCAAAAATTGCGCTGTCGCTATGGCGCCCATAGCTCCCGATATCGACCATGGTAAACTGATAAAATGGATCTACTATGGCCAGTAAAACTATTGAAAATATATTTTTGTAACAATAATAATTTGAACCACTGTTATCGGGACATTTAATATTCACATGTTTGCCGTCGATACTACCAACGCAATTAGGAAAGTTCCATATTTTTCTGTAGCCGACTTCCGAATGTCTCCAAGTGTCTTCTGATGGTGAAGGCATGTACATTGGTTGCAGTACTTCCCATACGGCTTTACATACTTCTTTTACTATATTCGAAACTGTACCGGTTCCAAGTCTATAGGAAAATCCTATACTTTGATACGAATCACCAGTCGTTAGGTATCTGAAAAAAAAACCAATTTATTTTTCTACTTTGCAGGTGATACCATAAAAAGGAGGTGGAAAAGTATGAGGGATGGATACATTAAATATAAAAAGCAAATAAAAGGAACCACCGGGAGCGAAAAAAAAATTATAAATTTCTTATGGTCAGGGCAACTATCGTTTTTAGACAGTGGTATTAATCCCAGAGAAACTACATCCAACGTTTCTGGGGACCGACTAACTCGGGGACTCGACGTTCGTCGAGAATGAATCCTTCGAATCTTCAAATGCTATATCGACTTTTTTACCCCCATCGAACGAACCAATCGAAACACCCCGACGGTCCAAGAAAAGATCTAAAGAGCCATATGAGTCAGATGTCGATGAAATGATAAAAACCTACTTGGAAAAAAGAAACATCAAGGCATGACGATGTCGGCTACTTGTTTTTAAGCTACGCACAAACATTTAAAAAATTATCGCAGCGGAAACAAGCTATGCTTAAAGTTGATTTAGCTAAGCTGTTTTCCGACGCAGAGCTAAGCGAAATGCCGATTGACAGTGGCCATCAATCACCAGCTTATTCTGTGATGTCATCAATATCAGATAATATAAATCCTGAAGATGCTAGCACAGCATCTGTTAATTCATTTGTTCACGGAAATGTAGAACAGATAGACAAAACGCCACAAGACTGATCGAATGCAACAGTTTATAATCACTTGAATATTTACTCTATTCATTCAGGAAATGCATATGCATTATCTGAATGATCTGAGTGAATATATTATGCACAATGTACAATCATTCACTTTGATTACATGTCACCAAATGTGCCTTCAACTTAATGCAATTATCTATTTTAAGAAATCTAACTGTTTCTGCTTAGTTATTTATGCTTTATAATTATAAAAAGTTCTGATTATATAATAAATGAAAGCTTACTTACTTTAAACAAACTGCGAGTTTTTCTCTTGTAGATATAGCTGGCCTCCAATTTGTATCGAGTTTAAATATTCTTGTTCTCAGTATATCATGTAATTCTTCAAAACTTGTCTTTGACATGTGGAAATACTTGTAAAAGCGATCTTCGTACATTTCTAATTCTCTACACAGACGATGATATTCTCCATATTGCAGTCTTTTTTTAATTATTTCATGAACCCAAATCCTTTTTCGTTTCCGTAATCTTCTTTTCAAAACCAGAAGAAATAATAACTCTTCATCCGAATCCGCTGACATTTTCAATCGCACTGCTCGTGACGATCGCCACCGCTGTACTAGCATGGAATCATGGACGCTCGCGTTGCGCCCGACCCGACCCGTCGATCACCCGCGCCTTGTTGTGTGTGAAGTCAACGAAGAGCGGGTCTCACGCGTGGAACCCGCGCCCGACCCGCACCCACTCTATGTGTGTATTGCGCTTTAGACCTCTGTACATATGTTCTTTTGTTTATATAATAAATCAATCCCATGCTGTTTGTTTAAAAAACAAAATGTAATTCTCAGTGTTGATGTTTACCTATTTTGTATATGCACCTTACAAACAAGATATAGGGTATTATATATGAAATTGAAAGATGCTAAAAAATTTTAAAGATGAATATTTATAAAAATATCTCATTTTTATTAAATTCTGTCATTTTCCAAGTTATAAAATATGCTCGCGAACTTTCTTTGTACTTTTTAAAATTTTTAATGACAAACATGTTTTTAAGCTATCTTGCGAATATAGATAAATATATATATAGTTATTGCAAACATGATAAGCCACCGCCACACTGCAAATGCACAGTTTATTGAATAACAAAAGCATGAAATATCTTGCATTTTTTGGTTGAAAACATGTTTTTTTATTCACGAAATACACAATATAATGATTCTAGAAAAAAATATTTCCCGCTGTGGAATATGAACAATTATTAGTTCTGAAATGAATACTACCATCTTTTCTTGGCATACTTGAATATGTGTGAATTCTACGTAAATAAACTGAGTGAATTGTTAAATTTTTCATAAGCAAATAAAATAAGCGGATAATCTTCAATAAATACGGATTATTTTCACATGTATTACAATACATATCGCAAAAACATAGCTCTGCAATTAACTTTACTTTGCAATTTAAATTGGCAAACTAGTGATTTCAATAATACATTTTTTCCATTTAGCCATCGCAACAACGTAGTAAAATGAACTATATGGTGCTCTATATACGTCTTTGCTAAAAAACAGGCACTAATGATTTTTTGTTTAGTAATGAAATTAGACTTTATGAAAATATATATAATATACAAATGAAATAAATATTATTTACTAACATTAAAAAACTTTTCCCTTTTTCTCGTAAATTAGACTTTAATTTGTTTTTTTTTTATTGTTTTTACCTGTTTCCTTCAACTGACAATCTCCTTTATTTAAAAAAAGTTATAAAAGAAAAATAATTAGTATCAAGTGTGGCCCCCCTCTTGCCGAAATGACTGCTGCAATTTTTATTGGCATACCGTGGATTAGATTTTTAATGATTTCTTGGGGAATAAGTTCTTATTTGGCCATAATAACTGTTTTAAACTCTCGGATGTTCCATGGGGCTGGATATACGCCATTTTAGAATGCCCCAGGGATTTTCAATAGGATTGAGTGTAAGGTAAGCGTCTACTTTGCACGCTCGGTGTGCTTCGAGTATTATCTCCATGAAGACAGCAGTAGCCTCTGTAATGTCTAGTGCTGGATGTGCATTTAGAGAGCCATTTTCAATGAAAACTAACTCCATACGATGTCCTGAATTCTTGCCTGCCCAAAACATAACCGAGCCTCCACTGTAAGACATACTCTCTTCTAAACATATGTCTGCATAACGTTCTCCAGGTCTTCTTAGCAGTTCATGACGTTGGTCCTCAGCAAAAAAAGCGATTCTGACTTTATCAAAAAATAAAACCCCACTCCTCTGCAGTTGATCTATGTCGCACAATTTTGGGCAAACCTCAATCTTGTAAAACAGTGCCCACGGAGTAATTTAGGACCCCTAGCCGTTGTTCCGCTGTGTATATCAACTTCTAGAAGTCTCCTTCTGACAATTCACAGGCTAACTCAGTTCTTCGAGATTGTTTTTGATGTTTGTGTAGACAGACTTTTGATTTCGTAAAGTTTAACATATTGGTTCATACTGGGCTCAGTACACTGTTTTCTTCCCAATTCTGGTCTTGTTTTGAATTAACCGCTCTCCTGAAATCTTTTCTAGATTTTCTGAACAATAGAATGTCTTAATCAAACTGTTGCAAAACATAACATTGAGAACAGCCTTCTTCAAGAGCTAATAGAGGTAATATAGTGATATATTACCAGGGATTATTGTTATGGCTGCCATTGTATGTCATAAAGTTTGACACCAAAAACAAATTTAAACAATTTTTTTTATTTAAATTTAATCATTTAAAATTACTTAAACATTTATTTTTAAATGATCAATACAATATCTAACCACATAATGCTAACAAATCTTTATATTCCAATAGAATATTTTGAAAATTATTTAAACAATTTTAAATGTAGCAAGTTTTGTCTTACCTGCCAGTATTCTATAATATGCAGACAAATGTTTCAGATTATTCGAATGCATATAAAATCTTTTATTTTTTTAATATTTCCATGGCTGTAAAGAGAAGTTTTAGGAGCTTGTTTTTTTTCCAAAAGGCGTTTATATCTAATATTGCAAGGTATCTTTCATTTATAGATATTGTTTTTTGTCATTTGAAAGTCTGCATGTATAAGATTCAATATCGGGCCCTATATAGGGCCCTCGGATCATATTTTCTCATATTGAAATAACAAAAAGCAATTCGGTTTTGCAAGCATGTTCTGCCTCAAACCATACAATTTCCTTTAAATGACTGTTTAGGTGAAATTATTGTTTTTTTATATTTTTCTAGCAGTAGCATTTGTTTTATCCTAGTGTACTCAAGCGAAACTTAGTAATTTTTTTTTTTAATTCATTAAGAGATTATGTTTTAAAATAGAAACATAATCTACAATTTTGTATGAAACTTTTTATCTTCCCTTGAACATGTCAGTGTGTGTTCTTTGCCCTTGAAGGTATGTGTCTAAAAATATATATAATTGCTAATTCCAGAAAATTCCTGAGAAAAGTGCGTGTCGTCACCTAACTAAATATCAGGCGAACCTGGAGGCTTTAGAACATAGCTCGGACCCTAAAATAGCCTTGGACTCAATTGGCGAGGTGGCAGAAGAACAGCTGACAAGTTGTGAACTGGCACAGAGTTTGGGTAAGTAAATGAACTTTCAATTTATTTTATGACAGTACAATTAAAGTAACGTGTTTAAATTTAAAAAAGTTTCAGATTTTTTTAAATGTTAACATATTATTTTACACAATATTTTGTGTAGATTATTCATAATAAATTTGTAAATTTACTGTAACTAAAAAATAGAAACTATATTTTCAATGATTTTACCTCCATATTTGCTTTTAAACGAAACAAATTTACTGTATTCTTGAAAATTTCCTTTCACACAAAGTGTGGAAATGTGTTACATCTGTGAAAATTCTGTGAGAATGGAGGAATAAATTGCAATATTCATATTAGGATCGGAAATATTATCGGAGGTCAAACTGAATAATTTGCAACCTAATTTTTGGAACAAAATTGTTGTAAACAAGTATTTTTATTTTTCAATCAATATTCGTATGCTCAATACTTCATATATTTTCATCAGCTCTATGGTGCTTTGACACTACTTAAAAATAATTCTTATAAGCTCTCCAAATATTCATTTACAGCTACTTTGACTATGGAATAAATTGACTCAATCAAACAATTGGGATTAACAAATTACATTTCTTGTTGACATCTTGTGAAAGCCTAGTTTATTGACAATAATATTTTGGGTCCCTTTGTATGAGATGTTTATGGTCTCGGCTACCTTTAGTCATTTTTCATCTCTAGCTTTCCATAATCCAATAATATATTCTGTCAATGTTTTACTCAGAGGTTGATGTATGTCTTTCAATTCAAATCCTCTTCGAAACTTTCCCAACAATACATAAATTCAGTTGCCTACTTTTTGGCCATCATAGCAGATATTCCTGTATCATAACAGATATCAGAGAAACTTTATGTAAAGAATCTAAAATGTCAATTTGAGGTAATTTTTAAAACTACCTACTAGATTTTGACAATCCTTTCACTGGTGGATAGGTCATACCCAATGTATTCTAACATAGGCTAAATTTTATAGAATAGGGTGACTGCAAAAGGGGCCCACCCACTTTCATATTATAAAACTAAGAGGAAAATGTCTATATTTCAAAAGAAAGTTCCTATATTATGTAGCATATTGAAGTTTGTACAGTAATTTTTAGAAGTAACTTAAATAAAAAGATAAGATAAAATTATTATTCCAAATTTAGGTAAGGTCAAATGTCTCTTTGTGATATAATTTTATAAGGTAGATGTCCCAAAAAATAGCTGTCTGTTTTGTCAGCATTGAAAATGTCACTTGTAGTGCATTTGTCTCTCTATTGTTGCCGCTCTTTATTGTTCCAGTTGCTAATTAAACCCATATCGACACCTCTCACTTGTCCATTCATTTTCCAAGCTTCATAACTTCCAAAGCTTCACTTCACATCAATACTGCATGATCTGAGTTTTCAATTTACGTTTTCTTAATTTCTTAAGTAAAAATATCCATTTCTGTCGGAAGGATTTTCTTTTTGTTTTTCAAAATGATAGTCACAGGAGATGGATTGAAACCAAAATGCCTTCCATGATAACTTTTTCCCCTTTTCCTGTGGCATGAATCAATCATAATAATTAACCCTAATTACATTTAACAATGTTGAATCATAAAATGCGTAGTTCAAGAACCAATTCATAGCTGATATTATTGTGTTAAAGTTAAAAAGTGTGTTTCGTTTTTTAGTCTAAACTTATCATAATGCATTCCTATCAATTAGGACAGTAATGGGGGACAAAAAAGATAAACACAGATGTATATCTCAGAAAATGATAATAAATATACTATGCATATTGATGCCTTAACTAAACAAAAAGACACAGATGTTTAAAAAAAATGTGTTGCTTCCTTACAGAGAATGACCATTACTTTAGAGACTGTTTTAATAGTGGTAGGCCTGAGAGACAGATATAGGTCTCAAAACTGAAGCTTGTACTCGCTTACTTCTCGAATGAAAAAACAAACTAATTATGAATGTTAGAGCCTTGTGAAATTTTTTGTGCAATCTTGGAAATATGTAGTACCATATTAGTTTATTTTCCTATGTTGTTGCAACAGCGAAATGGTAAAAATATATTGTAATCACTAAACTGTCCATATTTAATGGAAAAATAAGTGAGCGAAGCTTTAACAATATATATTGTATAAATAATTGGTATTTATTGAAGATTTGTTTTATGAAACATCCAACAATTCACTTGACTATATATGTTGGATTCGCTCATATTCAAGTACGTCAACAAAAGATGGTAGTATTCATTATAACTATATTGTGTGTTTTGCAATTACGTAATAAAAAAATGTTTACAACCAAAAATTGCCAAGAAATTTCAAGCTTTTGCTGTTCAATAAATTATGCATTTGTGACAGCTTATCATGTTTGCAATAATTAGTTTGATTTGTTTTTCAATAAATGTGATGTTCTATGTAGTAATGATTATACTAGTATATATATTGTCAATATTTTCACGATAGCTTAAAGTCATAAACAAATTTTAAAGAAAAATTTTCTGTTTATATACAAAGCAAGTTCGGTCACGAGCAACTTATATAACTTGGAAAATGATATGATTTGATAAAAATAAAATGAATTTTTGTAAGTATTCACCATCAAAATTTCATTTTTATGTATAATATCTTGCATCTTGTTTTGTAAGTTGCATATACGAAAATGATAAACATTGTTGCATCTTAAATATATCTATATATATATGTGTGTGTGTGTGTATGTATATGTGTATATAAGGATTATAATAAATAATGTGGTATATTCAAATTATTGCAACAAGTGTTTGTATATGAAGCTATTAATTTTTAAATCTATTTTCGTTTTGTAGGGTTTGCACGTTTTATGCTACTTACAAAATAACCTTATTTGTACCTTTTTTACTGCTCTCCATTGCTGTTTATAGCAGAGACATATAGAGGTTAAATTAAATATCCCTGTTGTGATAGAAAAATTATCAACTGCCGATTCGGAGCTAATGAATGCCTCCAAGGAGCCAATTACCGAGCATCTAGAGACTGTCATAGAGGAGACGGACTCATCTTCTTCCAGTGAAAAGATGCAGTCATCGCCAACTAAAAGACCTAGAATGACAGAAAACCACGCTAAAAGTAAGTATTTAATAATTACTTTTAGGTATCTTTTAACTAAGAGAAACATTGTATTTCAACATTTCCTATCAGTAATCTAGAAAATTTCAATTGCTATCTATTTTTTTCTTTTAATTTAATTACTTATTTTCTTGTATGCAGGGATTCGGGTAGAAATTGTCATTTATTTTTAATTTTGAACATTTAACACAATTTAAAATATGAAATAAGCCCATGCCAGAATGTGGTCCATATGGCCTCATAATTTGCATATATGTATATGTATATATATATGTATATATATATATATATATATTTATATATATATATATATATTTTTTTTTTATAATATATATAATATATATATATATATATATATTTGACCAAAATTAGTTTTGCCTAGGCAACATCAGTTTGCTCTGGTAATAAAATTCGCACTGCAGGCTAAACTAGTATCGCCTAGGCAAAAGTAAATGAGCTGTCATACATAGGCTATTTGACAACATCGAAAATATACCACAATTTGGGGTCATCATATTACATTATAACGTAAATAAGCGTATTGCTTTTAATTTTTGGAAGAATAAGTTTATATTATAAATAAATAATATAATAAAAAAATGTAAAGAAATCACAATATTTTTTTAAATTTAATCAGCGTCGCAAACACCTGTTATTGGTTAAAAGTCAGATGATGTCACAGACAAGTTTTTAAATCTTTAAATTATGGTCCTTTTTTAATTTTTTTTTAATTTATGACTATCACCTTTTGCATTTAGTATAAATTTTTTTATAATATAAATTCATTACGTATGTATATTCATTACATATTATATTATATATAAAGAAATACATTACAAATTATATATTTAATTAAAATAACTTCTGGTTATAACTAAAGTATAAAAAAATTTATTTAATTCCCATGCAATGCAACTGTTAATGTATATATCAGCACTATAATTTTATTCCAAACAAATCATAGACAAATAGACTTTTCCTGAATGTTGTTGGATAAACAAGAAGTTATTGTTAAAATTGACAGATTAAGTAAATATTTGAGTTGGATAATTAAATTTACTATATTTATATTGTAAATACTTAACAATTTGTAAGAAATTATATTTTTAATTGTGTAATAAGTGCTTAGCGATAAAGGATAAAGTGAACGAACTCGAAAAAGAGGTTAAAACATATTTCCCTCGCAAACAAAAGTCATCAGGTATGAAGTTCTTTTAAATATATCGTTTTTAATGTATATTCTTTCACATCATATTAAAAATTTAAATTTAGATAAATACTAACAATTGTCAAAATATCATTGATACTAAAACGCATTCATACCAAAATTTAATATTCTTATTTTTTTAGTTTATAAGCATTGATATCGATAATAATGTTTAAAACACAAATATTGCTTATATCGAAATGATCGTCACACATAAAAACATTTGCGTAAGCTACAATGCTGTTTGAATCTCTTTGGGCTTATTGCAGCCACTTTTTTCGTTCTTTAAGGCTTATGGCACTGAAACAAACACTTTGTGTCGATTTTTTATAGACGTATTTGTACATTGTGTCACTACACACCATTTTAATATGAAAATAAATAATAATCCCCCCCAGTGGGCAGGACTGTTTGTTCACATTATGTGTGACGTCACATTAGCCAAACAGAAATTGCGTTTACATTACAAAAATTGAGTTTTTAGCGCGAGTTCGAAAATTCAAACTTTAAAAGTGATTTATGTAAAAAATACGGCATATATCCTGAAAATATAAATGTAGTGCGCTTATAATACAAAATAGAACAATTTAAAACAATTTAAAAATTCGAGTCAAATAGCCTATTGTAAAATAAACTAAAAGCAAAGACAGGTTTCGAAATCTAGATCTTCACCTGCGATCTCCTAACAGAATTATTGAGGGTATAATATAAAAAACATAAAAATGAAGGTTGGATTGGTCACGAATCTTGTAACAATTTAAATCGTGATTGATGGTGTTCACATATATGGTCAAATTGTTTAAAGCCGAAAATACATAGAGTACACATGTTGTTCCAATTTATTGAGTAAATGTTCATTTAGATTAGAATATTGAAAAAGATTTCGAAGTCATTCAAGTGTATTTTAAAGAAAATCTTACAGCTAACATTATTTACTTGAGGGAGCTACAAGGGGAGGTCAGAAGTCAGCAGAATGAAGGAGAAGGGATGGGGAAGATAAGTTCTTTCTTAGCACCCCGCTAATTAGGAACTCATTAGAGGTATATAAATCAAATGTCAAGTCCCTAAAGTCATTTGTTAAAGAATAATCGTTCCTTAAAGAAATAAATCTGGAAGTGAAATGTGAACATGGCGTAAATCGAACTAAGCGCTGTGATTAAATTCCTCAACAAGCAAGGAAAAACTACCTCAAACCATCATGAGTGAGATGGGAGTTGTTTACGGAGATTGTTGCTCTGATAAAACCATGGTTTACAAGTGGCATGGTCAATTTAAACAAGGTCGAGACTACTGACAACAAACCTCGCTCAGGGACAGCCGATTCAGGCCACCGCGTTAGATATTGTCGAAAAACTTGTTATTGGAAGATGCATCAGAATTCTACATGACCATCTTGACAGTGTAAGATGGTCATGTAGAATTGGGGACAATGGGGCCCTAGAATGCTTATGCCGCCACAAAAGCAACGAGTTGAGACGTCTAAGGAGTTTTTGAAGCTGTGTGCTGAGAAATCTCTGCCAATTTTGGAGAGAATTGTGATTGGAGATGAAACTTCAAGGCCAGACAAGAGTCGACGCAATGGCACAAAAAGGGCACTCCACCTCCTAATAAGTTTAAGGTCTTGGAATCGGCTGGAAAGGGATTTTATTGATCGACTATAAAGAAAAAGGTACCACTATCACTGAAGAGTACTACGCTACCACAATGGATAGACCGAATGAAACTATCAAGGAAAAGAGATGCGAAAACTGGCACACGCGCGCGCGCCTGCCGGCGGTGCTGTGTGACTCTTAGTAGCATGCGTTACACGAACACGCTCGGCACAATGGGATCGATTGAGATACTTTTTAGACTAATTATTAAAGTAAATCCAAGCCTGATTTCTCTGTTATAATGTCTTTGTAAATCTCTTGATACGGGTACAATTCAACCTTGGATATGGTTTAGGTTGGTTTTTAACTGAATTTTGGGGAATTCCAAAATGAAAAAAATGTTGCACATATTTTGTGTAACTATTTTTTACGTATAATCCTTTTGTAAATTAGTATGGCAAGCATAGACTAAGATAAGAATAAAAACCCTAAACAATTTTGTGCAAATAATGATAAAATAACTGCAATATCACACATTTTGTTAAAAAATATTTAAAATTCTTTTTTTCTTTGCAAATGATAATATTTATGCATTAAATTTGAAAAAAAAAACAAAATTGACCAGTTTTTTCGTGTACTTATTGATTGATTTCCGCTTGTTTAATGTAGACATAAAGCAGCATAAAAGTTATCTATACAAGTCATTATAGGAGACAAAATTATAACAGAGCGAATTTTATACATTGAAAATATTTTAAGAGTGATTAACTTAGCGTATAGAATGACAATAGAAGCCAGAAAAACTTTTTTAGAATTTTTGTGCTAATTTTATGTACCCATGAGCAATATATAAAATTTAAAAAAGCCTAATTACACTCGAATGAAGTCTTAGGGACATCCAGTATAAATTAATGTTATACAGTACGAAGTAATGTTAAAATAAGAAAACTACGTATGAAAGAAAACTTTGGTAGTTATTGAGTATTTTGCGAAACCAAACACCCATTTTTGCCTATTTGCGAAATCCGCCCCCTTAAAAGATTTGTTGTGCCTTAGAAGTGTCAAATCTCGTTTAGTTCCAAATACGTTCCATTTTTTGGTAAAAAGGTGTCGCATTGACATCTGTGAAACAATGATTTTTGACTATGAAAACTTCATGAAACGCATCAATACGGGAGACGAAACTTGGATCTACACCCTCAACACAGAAACAGCTGATGAATCGTGTGAATATCATGCAAAAGGTAAACTAAGGCTGAAAAAACCACACCAAAGTCAATCAAAAATTAAAATCACGGTCATTTTGACATTTTTCTTTGATTATTGTGGCATAGTGCACTATGATTTCCTTCCAACTGGCTAAACTGTTAACAAGAAATATTATTTGAGTGTTATATGTCATTTGCGTGATATTTTTTGCCGCAAAAAGCCAGAGTTATGGATAGACAATTCTTGTTTTTTCCATCACGATAATGCAACGGCTCATACAGCATTGATAATTTGAGACCATTTTGCTAAAAATTCAACTCATATCGTTCCGCAACCACCATATTCTCCTGATTTAACACCGCGTGACTTCTGACTATTCCTTAAAGTCAAAGATCACTCCATGGACACCGTTTTAATATGATCGAGGAAATAAAAACCAAATCGACAAAAGCAATGAAGGCCATACTGGAAAAGGACTTTT
Source organism: Druceiella hillmani (assembly GCA_039881145.1). NCBI lineage: Eukaryota > Metazoa > Arthropoda > Insecta > Lepidoptera > Hepialidae > Druceiella > Druceiella hillmani. Next base: position 26,538,506 of record JAYKKI010000009.1, on the reverse strand, counting down.
CAGACAGTTTCGAGAATTGGAAAAAATGTTGGCATAAGTGTATTGTATCGGGTGGGGATTACTATGTAGGCGACACAGTCGAATTGTAAGAATAAATAAAGATATTTTTTATTTTTTGGACACGGTAGTTCATTACTTTATTTAACTTGCAACCCTTCTGTTTTGGAAACACTCCCCCCCCTCGTATTTGATGCAATATATTAGTATTGCCTATATTCATAAATAATGGATTGGCATTTTTAAGCTTATTTGTCTTGTCCTAATATTCTTGTTACATTTATATAAATTAGCAAAATTGCATGGATTTTCATTATGGGTATTTTTTACTTGTTTGAATGTATATTTCAAATCCTATTTTTTCTTATCTCACCGCAGGCATCATCAGTTCAAGAACTACCAGAGCTTCAACGGCCTCGGAAATTGCATCTTCAGTTGATGATACACGTGTAACAAGATTGACTAGAGCCAGTGCTAGGAGTGCTAGTTTGACTTCTAAGGCGGGAAGTATGAAGACTGCTGCCAAGAAAATGACTAGATCTGGACAAGCGGCTAAATCTCAGGAAAAAAATCAAGGTGAGAAGAATATTTCAATAACCACATTATGCAAAAGTGTTTTATATGTTGTGAGAAGATATAAATTTGGCTAAATGTAAAGCACGAATTTGCATAGTTCCGATTCAACTTTAGTAGATACTAAAGTTATTGGTCTTCGAATTTCAACTGTATGCAAATTACCTCTGCCTGTGCTTGGGGGTCTCTCAGTCTTCAAAAAATTTTATTTATATTTCATATTGTTGACAACACAAAACACCTCGTTAGTTTTATTGCAAGAAAACCACCCACTCTTACATTTGCCACAAAATATGTATTTTAAGCCCTTTATCTATGTGTATAGTTTTCTTATGTTTGCAGCTACAAATAAGCTCGCAGTTATGTTTCTATTATTGACTTTGTTTATGTGCACATAAACATTTGTACTTTTATGATAATTTTAGAAGTGCAACGAAAATCACCTGGCGACGGTTTGTTACGATATCATTTAGTATCAGTCTTCCTCATCAGTAACTTTGTAGTTTATCTTCGTTGAAAATTTATATTAATATGTCTTTTAAATGCCTGAAAATAAATAATTGAAATTTTTATGCGACAATTTTATTATAAACGTAAATAAACTGTACAAATTTATTGTCTTCAGCTTAATGCCCTATCTTCAATTTGAAATTATTTATTTTAACATAAATGTCGATCCTAGATGGTGGTGATTATCCGATAGCCTACGAAATTGTAAATGGCCACTGATTATATTGAATGTAGATGACCGATGTCTTAATATCATTGTGGATAAAATAATGTTGGTACTTTGTGGTTATTTATTGCATTAATGGCAATATTGAAGTTTCCACTTTGTATCATAACGCTAAATAAGAATGTTATAATAATATATCGGTCATTACGTCAAAGGAGATAATATAGAAACAATTTTCCTTTTTTATGAAATTAAAAATATTCACTACAATAAATAAATTCACTAAAAAAAATTTAAAAACATATTCACTACATAGTTTCATGATTATTCTTCAGGAGGTTACATGGAGAATGAACAAAAAAATATGTATCTAGTGATGACTATATTAAGTCTCGAAGAGTATTCCTTCAATGAGCTCTGGCCATCTTCTCGAAAAATAGTATAGTTGTTTCTGAATTTTAAGAAACCAACAGATCATAGACTAAAATTAGTTACTAAAAAACCTTTCAAAGTTCCTTCAAAAAATTTCCATTCACTTGTATCTCGTAACACTTTCTTAAATAATCATATTGCGTAATGTGTAATTATGAAGACTAGAGGAATTAAAGAAATATCTATGGTGATTTGCTGTTATGAGTATTTCTCTTCATGATCAAATATTTCTCTTCAAAATCAACAATTTATTTACAACGGCATAAAAAACCTTATTTTATTGACATGCAAATGCTACCAAATAAGCAGATGAGATATCGTTGATCTAAAGATTAGGTCATACAGTGTGAAAAGAAAAACAAAATGTTGGCCTATTATTTTATTTTTTGACATATTGAAATAAAGAAACAACAAAAAACATTGGGCTTCAATCATAAGATTGGGTGAAAAACTCTACGCAGCTAATGCAGAAGTAACAACATCTGGGTCTGGAGAAAAGGTTCAGATGGGACCTTCTCTAATAGCAGCCTGTACGATTTCATTCGACAAGTAGAGAAAACAGGGTGGTTCTGTACAAAAAAAAGACAAAGAATCAACTGTTGTGTGTGTAATAAACCTCAATGTTCTGAGCACTTAAATCTAATCTATAAAAAATTTTTGCGATTATGACAACCATAACTAGTGCCTTTTAGGTATGTTTTTTAAGAGTTTTATTCTTTTCCTTTGCGCAACGAAACTTTCGTACTTTAATGCTCCTCAACGATCACAGAAACATAAAACAAATGCACGAAGGCTTGAGTTGCTTGCCATGCATTCACTCGACTCATTGACCACCCGTCTTGCATTTACACTACCTATTTTCCCATCTTATTCTGGGAATGGACTGTCAGGACGATTACAATACATTGTGTGATTACATTACCACTGACATTACATTATATTACATCGTGCCGTCAATCATCAATACCTGAGAAATTTACTCTTTATGACTCTTTCTTCTAATTTATTAAGTACTTACCATGTTTTCTGAAACTTGGCCCCTATAATATTTTTCTCAAGTCACCCTTCTGATCATTTTTAGTATAAAAAGCTTATCAGTTTTTATTTCTAGTTTGGTAAGTGGTGATATGTCCCTAAGAGAGTTCTTAAAATTATTTTAATTTCTTATGCTTCAAAAATATGATATCAAAAACCCTGAAGCAATATCATCAACCAAGAAAAAAAAAGTTTCCACAGAAATTATTACCACAGTTTCTAAACCCAAAGTCAAGGTAATGGCAATGTTGACGAGGAAGTTCAGTAGAATCAGATTGACTCATTCTGTTTCAGGTTGCAATCGACAAGTTTCCCAGGGAAGCAGACTATCTCAGGATTCATCTGGAGACCACACAACTTTACGTAATGTCTTGTTTAAGGACAAGGTGAGTTTACATATGCTAAGGAAGTTTAACAACCATGAAAAAAACCCACCAAATGAGAATAGAACTTGCCAAAGTCCTCTTTGTCCCAGGACATTATAAATAATAATCCTTTCAGTATTACCATGATTATGGTCTAAAATTAAAGAATTGAAGAGGAAAAAAATTACTTTTAATTTTTTTTTTGCGAGCTTTGAGGATAAGGGGGAATGTTTCTCCTGTATTTTTGGTCATAAAAAAGGAATTGGCTTAAAATTAAAAGAACAACCGTTTTAGACTGTGTAAACCAAGGCCCTTACATGTAACATTTGACCGTGTTGCCCCCATTTAAATTTCATCACCCATTTTGAAAATAAAAATGTTAACTTTCTCCTGGAAATAGATGTGAACAGGCAAATTCTACATCTGTG